>JAOTAY010000004.1:7794020-7812368 GCA_025629805.1 Erythroxylum baracoense
TCATGTAGGCCACATGTCACACTCTCATTAGTTTCCTAATTTTTCTTCCAATTCAATTCCAATTTCTCTCCAAATTTTCAATGGCTCAATTCAATAATTCCTAATTTCATAAGTCTAAGTTTTCAGTGCCATCGGACAATCAATTTCTCTACCGATAGACCCCTATTATGTCACTTGACAATTTTTCAGGTCTAAAATTGGTTCCGAAAAATTCCCCAAAAATTTCTATAATTCTATAAAAATCAGAAAATCCCTAAGAACCTCTCCAACACAAATTTTACACACAAAAACATATTTTTCATAAATCACACTTATTCACAATTAAACCGAAAAATGTCATGAATGCATGTACAAACATTTACATGTGCAAAATTTACTATTCATGTGTATTTATGAATGCATGAATATAACAATATAACAATAAAATTTTAATCTCTCCTAACCCGTTCCAATTTACTATTTTACCCTTCCCATAAGTGAGGGGATGTTACATTTAGTATATAGGAAAACCTTTATAACAGCATGTACCTAAGCATTTGAACAATTGTAGTATGTGAAAAAAAGGTGCATGAGTGAGACACATTTCACACAAGTGTGTGCATGTGCATTTGGCACATGTTTCACATTAGCCACAAGATTGAGGGATGTTTCTATAAGGGTCATAACACTTCTGGGAATGACTAACATGAGCTCCACACATCTGGATAGGTCGTTGAGTGTTAAACGTACTGACAGGGTCGTTCCTAATATTTTATAGGCGTGAAACAAAGTAAAAAAACGTCTTGATGAATCGGTAATATATAAATATGTAAACTTTAAAAATATATTTTTATTATTAAATTTTAATATCCATACATAAGTGACTCAAGTCATAAGTCTACATACTTAATAAAATACTAAATAATCATAACAACAGCTAACAATTATGATAGAAAAGAAACCACAAATTGACACTTCCTAATAATAAAATAGTAAACAGTAGACACAGTAATTTAATGTAGAAAACCTCCCCCTCAATGTAAACGAGGGCTAAAAATCGTTGCTGAAAGCGAATTTCACTATCACCAAAATGATTATACTAGTCAAACTAGTTTTAATACTTAAAAAGATTATAATAACAAATTATACTTTACCCTAATAAATCACCAGCGCATGATACAGAAAATGGAGGAGCAAATACAGCTAATAATTTCAGCTTATCTAGGCAACAAATACAACCAAATCTACGTGTGCTAGATACCACCAAATGTCAATTCCACTGTAATGAATAAAGGCCGATGAGTTTAAAACTCCCATATAAGATTTCAACCAAATCAGAGAACAAATCACCATTTGATCATCCTTTTGATAAAGACTGCACAAGATGGAGTGTTATATATGAGTGAGCTACGCTTCATAAATTTTTTGGATAAGTTACATAACTCTTGTGGCCAATTACACCATACAGAATCAAGATTGATATGTCAAGTATCTCCAAATAGCCACCTAATCGTCTCTCTAATCAAAAGGCACATGGGTTGAAATTTGAAGAAAGAATTTTGTATTATATCCTATAAAGAAAAGTAGCCACCTCTCCCTCTTTTTCACCTGATATGCAATGACAATCACTTTAGGGTTTTCCTTTTTCCTTTTTTCTTTTTTTTTTCAATTTTAAAAATAGATTTTATAAAATTTGAGTCATTCTCCACATAGGACTGAAACCCAAAAAGTGCAACAAACTCTCCCTCATGACTATATGGAGGGGTTCACCATTCTGGCAATCAATTTGTAGTTCTCAAGTTTTTTCCTTGGTAATGGTTTCATCAATATGTCAGCACCATTATCTTCAGTTTGAACTTTCTCAAGGCACAACAACTTAGCATCTAACGGTTCACGTAACTAATGGTAACGTGGATTAATATGCTTAGACCATAAGTGGAAAGAAGAATTTTTACTAAGATGAATTGCACTTTTATTATCACACAATAAATTTTCTTGATGAACACAAAGTTCTTGAAGAAATCTTTTAATCCAAAGTAACTTCTTACAAGCATCAGTAGCTGTAATAAATTCCACCTCAGTTATTGAGAGAGTAACAAACTTATATAGTCTAGTTTATCATGGCACAAATCTCTCTACAAAATTAATCAAATACCTAGAAGTGGCCTTGTAAGAATGAACTTCACCAATCATGTCAAAAGTTTCCATCATTTGCTTTACAACACCCAAGTCCTTTATAGCAAAAGACTTATCCAACTATTTCTTGAAGTCATTTATCCTACAAACATTCTTTCCAAAAATAAGAATATTATTTATATAGAGCAAGAGGATAATAAAATCATCATAAAAAAACTTCGCACAAAAACAAAAATGTCTAAAGTAGTCTTCATATAACCATAGTCCTTTAAGACTGATTCAAATTTTCTATACCACTATCTTAGGGCCTACTTTAACCTATAAAGACTTTGCTTTTGTTTATAAACATGGTCTTTTTTTTCCCTTTTAGTTTAAACCCCTCTAGCTACTTCATTTATATTTCTTCATCCAGATCACTAGGAAGAAAGGTTATCTTCATATCCATTTGCTCAATTTCTAAGTCAAGACTAGTTAAACCAAGGAGTGCACGAATAAAGCTCATTTTAACTATAGGACAAAATTTTCCTCAAAATCAATACCTTTCTTTTGTCCAAACCCTTTAATAATAAATCTTGCCTTGTAACTTGGCCTTGAGTTATGTTCCTCACCTTTAATTTTAAAGACCCATTTATTTTTTAGTGCTTTCCTACCTTTGGGCAATTTAACCAACTCAAAGGTGTGGTTATCATGCAGAGACTACAATTCATCTAGCATCGCCTTGGTCTTATGTTTATCTTTGACAGCTTCCTCATTACACTCTAGTTATCCTAGATCAGTTAGTAAGACATAATCATTTATAGAGTATCTAGTAAAGGGTAAACGAGTTCTAGTGGACCTTCTATAAGAATCTCCTCTATTGGCTGTTTCACTTCAACATTCTCGGGTTCTGCTTTCTCTTTAGAAATATCAACTTTAACTACATCTCATTGATTATTATGGGTACCATTTGCATCTTGTTCCTCTCTTGGTTTATAAGGAACTATATCAAAATCACTTAGCATACAATTGCTATAAGGTACTGATTTCTCTTCTCTATTAAAGTCTATCATAGTCTAATCCTCCATGAATATAATGTCTTTGCTTCTAACTATCTATGTTCTATTTGGATCATACAATATGTAGCCATTCTCCTCCTTATCATAACCAAGAAAAATGAATTCTCTAGTCTTCATGTCAAGATTTGTCCTTTCATCTTTAGGAACATAAGCAAAAGCTATGTTGGACCCTAATTATTTTCTTCTTCTTCTTCTTCTTCTTCTTCTTGTTGTTGTTGTTATTATTATTATTATTATTATTATTATTATTATTATTATTATTATTATTATTATTATTATTATAGTTTTGATAATTTTCCTTTTCCAATTTAGTCCTTTGCCTTACTAGATTAGATATTAGAAAGACACATTTGATCTAGAAGAAAAAGAGAAGAAAATCAATATAAATCCAATGGATTTAGAATGAATTCTTTGGTAAATCAATTGCAAAATGCTTTTCTGTAAGCGTCTCTTGATTTAACACACTTCCACTCTAGTGTCTAAGTAGATATTATTACTTTCTCTCGAACCATAATAATATTTGATAAAATCATTGAATTATTTTTTTCTCTTGAAATTTCTTCAATTTCTATTTTTACACGTGTCTTTTGATCTTAAAGGGGATCTTCTATAATTTCACGCATGAGGGGTTGTTTCTTGGTTTTGTCCAGTCAAGCCTTGTGGAGTTGACACTCAACCCATTTAAGCTATACTATAGAAACAATAGGTGCACTTGTATTATTGATTTCCTTTAGTATTATTTAGTGTTTGGTTTATATTTACATCACATTAATGATACCAATAGTTTTAGATGGTGCATTAATACAATAAATACCAATAAATATTAGTAAATTTTAGAGTACAAGTAAAAAATCATAAAATTACATAATTTATTCAATCTTTTCTTTTTCATTTGATATAAATGTTAAATCCCTAAGACTATAGCCCTTTATCACCACCTCGTCTTTGGTCTTCTCATTATTCTTTTTCATCTTTTTAAAGCTATCACCAATATTGACCATCATTAGAGTTCAGTAACTTATCCTCATCATCATCTATTGTTGTTGTTAGGAAATTAACATGGGATTTGATCTCACATGTAGTAGAATAAACGTATTTTTTGATATGATTTCTTGAAAGTTAAGATCATTTAAATTATATAACATGATCAACGTTGAAATATAATAAAGCATGAATCTTAATTCATTTCTTATTTTTAAGCTTGATCCTTTTCTTGTCATTTCCTTCAAAACGTATTCAAAATTGACTCATCTCAACTAACGTAATTGTACAAGTGTTTAGCCTCTGATAGGTAAAGAAGGTTAGGTAAGAAATGCTAGTTATATGCTTGTTGATTTCAACATTATGATGGCTGTATAATTGATCTTTAGATGTGAGATTACTAATGTATCTCATATGAAAATTATTATGTTTTGATGCTATTTATGACCTATTCTAATTAGACCGACTCAAGAGGTAGTACTTAGATATAATATGAGCCATTTGGGCATAAGTGAGTAAGTCAGTAAAGGATTTAAAAGTAATTAGAGATAATATTCTACTATTTTTAATTAGTACTGATTTTAAAAATTCTATAGAATTAAATTTGAAAGCATGTTTTCAAATTTAAACTATTAATTAAGTATTACTTAGCAAGAACGACATGATTTTATTTAAAAAAATAGAAACTAATTCTATACTTTACCAATTGGAAGATTGGATGATGAAAGAATTAAATTGTATATTATAATCAATCATGAGTAGATTGATTCAAACAAATTTGATATTCATAATATTTTTATGGTTATGCCATAATGTAGATGTTATTCTAGATCTATAATTTTAAATTATTTGATTAGAGAATTAAAGATAAATTAAAAGATTTTAATTTATCTAATTTTAATTATAATTTATAATCATTTCTAATATATTAAAAAACCTGATGGGTCATATATAAAGAACAATTTGAAAGAGAAAAGCATTAAGTGAGACTTAATTATGAAATTCAGGAATCAAATGTGTGATATTTAAATTAATTAATATTACATTATTATTATAATTAAAATTAAACTTTAATTATAATTAAGAAGTTTAATTTTAATAGGAAAGAAATACTAGTGTCTTTTTTTTATATAAAAAGGAACAAAAGAACTAGTGCTCTTATTTTTTCCTTTTAAATAGTTTGAGTTCTTTCTCTATACTGCATGAACATTGTTAGAGGCTAGATATATTGACAACTTGAGGAGAATTTTTTACAAGAATTCAAATTAGGTACGATTCAATCTCTTATTTACGATTCATGATTTCCATGTTATTCAATTAATAAGATCTGATAAGAAAATACTAAATTTTTTTAATACATTCGTGATTCGATCATATTTAATTCCCAATAAAGGCTAGTTCTATTCTCTAAGAAAAGTGATTGGCCTAAGCACTAAATAGTTTCAATTAAATAACCATTTTGATATATGTAAGATAGTAGCTAAAATTGATACTATAAAATTTATCTTTTAATATAGTTTAACCTATAAATAAAGCTGTAACAAGATATGGGTCTTTATTCAAATATGGATCCATGGTTGGGAATTTTAAGGATTAGAAATATAAATTCTTGTTAATCTCCTGTAATATTTGTTCTTTGTCAGAGAATTCTAGATTTTCATTTATTATCATTCTTTTAACCAAAGGCCCCGTTTTTTAAAAGAAGTACCTATTAAACCCATATGGACCTAGGGCTTTAGATGCATTTATCTCAAAGACATCCTTCTCTATATGTTAAGCAGTGAAAGGACTAAAAAGAAAATCTAGCTCTTCCTTCTAAAATTGATTTCTAATGAATGAGTTTAGTATATGAATAAGGGAGCAAATTCTTGATGATACACCAAGATAATTTTTAAAGGAATTATAGACTTCTTTCTTTAGGTCATCCTAGAGGGGGTCATTACTTCACAATTTGGCATAGCTATAGAGTTGATATTGTTGACAATTTCCTTGCCTTGAGAAAATTGTGAAAAAAACATTGTATTTTTCTCTCCATCTTTTATCCAGTTGATCCAAACTCTTTATTTTATAAGGAATGGTATGTCTCAACTGCCCTTGTGTAATCTTCAACTAGTTTCTTCTCCTTTAATAATAGTTTGGATCACTAGGTTATTGATAGAGACTTTCTTGAACAAAGAGCATGTGATTTCCTGCATGAATAATATTTTTATTTGTACCCAAATTCCTCCTAATGTTTAATTTTCCCAGCTCTAGTTTGATCATCTATAGCTTTTTAACACATATGAAAGCCTTGTGACCTTTGATTTTTACTAACATGCATTTTAAGATAGCCTTATTGAACCAATTATCATCCACTAAAAAATTATTGACATGAATGGCCCATTCTTCCTATTCTTAGTGAAGATGTTTTGGAATATAATAGGTATAGTCTTAAAAACTCGAGCTGTTAGAAATAGCTTTGCTTTCTATGAATTCCTAGATAACCATCATTTAGTAAAGCGTTATCTAACGTCCTTCTTATTTTCCATTTATTATTCTACTTTATTACAACAAGAGAGGAATCGTCTTTCAAACTTTATGTTGGTGATTACAATCTTCTCCGCACACTCTTTGAATTTATTAAAATAATTCCTCAAGCATATATGCCCATCTACTTCTAACTATGTATATCGCTATTAAAGTCCCACAATATTATCCAAAGGCTTTGAATTTTAGAATGTATTTTACTTATCCCATCCCATAAGATTTTCCTCTGATAAGAGAAATTGGACCCATAAACATAGGTGATTAAAACCTTATACCCTTATTGAAGGAAACTTGTAAAATAATATACCATTTAGGCACTAGATTCTGTGATGCTTAGCCCTACTCTTTTAAGGTTGAAAGCTATTATAACACACCTATAATGATGGTGTTGATGGCTTAATAAGCTCTAATAAATGCCTAAAATCTTTATGTTTGAAACATTCTCCTGACTGATTTTTGTCTTCAGTAAAAAAATCTCTTAAATAAAGTTTCATTTTGGGGCAACTGATTCCCTTAATGTTTTATACTACTACTTTCATTATTAGAGGGTTTAAGATTGATCCACTTATCCTATTGTTTTTTCTTTTAGACTTCCTTATAGATATCTCCCTTGATTCCCTTTAAGATTGGTTTCATAGTTTTTTTCGTAAGTCAGATTTTTTAGTGTTTATTAGGCTTGATTATTATAAAGCCTTAACTTGATCAACCTCATTTTGTCTCCCTTTTTGGACATGGTTATTAGAACCACTTCCTTCACCAACGTCAATTACCATCTCATAAGAAATTTTTTTCCTTAACTTTTCCTTTGGGATTCACCATTCCTTCATCTTCATCTAAGGTTGCTCCTTTTGTAAGGACTAAAACTTATGCACTTTCCTTATTTAATTTCTCCTATTAAGAATGAATTCTCATTAGTTTTATAAAATTTCCTCTTACAAACTTTCTACTAGTGGGCCTACATTGCTTTGTGTTTTTTGAGTGATGGTTTATATTAGGAGGATACCATAATATAGTCTTCAAACATTTTATTTGCATCCCCCAGCCTCATCAAAAGTATACTATCAAGTAGATATTTTCTCCAGCTCAATACCTACATACATACCTATAAAATCATTGCTTTTTCTCGTTATTATTGTCTCATCAACACATATTGACTTCCCTATATAACTTACTAACAAGCTTAGTCTTTTATTTATCTAATACTCTAAAGGAAGATTAAGAAATTCACTTATACTAGAACAATCTCATGCTTAATTTTTGTTAAGATTGATTCCAGGTTTGCATGCCTATAAGAAGATAGGAAAGCTGAGAATATGAGAAGGTACACCTTTTATTATGCTCTTAGCCATTGTCTCTGAAGAAGAGTTGAAAAATAAATGGTTCTGTTCGAAAAAGTATGAACTTTTTTTCCCTTTCCAGTATTTTATAGCCTAGCCATAGATAGTTAGGAATGAAGGATTTTTGATAAAGAAACTAAACAAGGTGGAACTCTTAACTTTTTACACCATCCTTTACAAATTCCAAGTTAAAAAAAAATCTATCCCTTTGAGAAGATAAAGAGACAATAATCTAAGGAGGACCCTGAGCTTTCTCCCAAAACTTGTTTCGAACTCATTCGAGGATATCACCTTCAGAACACATATTCTTTCACTGGTCCATCTCATGTTGTTTATATTTGTCTCGTTATATTTTATTTGTCCCTTATGCATGATTTTCCACTCAACTTGTTGCTGATTAAGCCATCATCCTTTCATCATTTTATAAATTGTTTTCTCATTATTTTAGCTCTCATTACAGTGTCATACCTTACCCCGAAGTCATATCTTGTATTTTCTATTAGGAAATTAATATGGGGTTTTATTCCATATGCAGTAGTATAAATATAAAATGTTTTGATTGATTTCCTGAAAGGCAAGAACATAAAAATTCTATAAAATAATTAACACATAAATCATAGTAAAATATAAATCTTAATTTGCACCTTATTATGAAAGTTAATACTTTTTTTTGTCTTTTCCTTTAAACTATTTCTGAAATCAACTCATCTTAATCACTGTAGCCGTATAAGTGTCAAGCCTTTAGCATTATTCATAAATCATGTTGAGAGAACTCTGTAACTATTGTGGAGAAGGTTAGGCAAGGAGTTCTAGCTCTCTTAGAGTTTAAGCCTATTTATAATAGATTTTGGACGTTTTATAAGTTTATTATAATTTTAATTAAATATTAAATAGAATTACAAATAATTATAATTAAAAACCAATTATGCTTAAATATGATCAAAGATCTCATATTGATTCTTATTTATTAAATATCTCATATTTTATTATAAAGTTTCTCAAACTTTACAATCAAGTCCAACTTGATTAAAATACTTTTTCTCTCTTCAACCCATTATTTGTTTGTGACTCATTAGGTTTTAAAAGATGCAGTCAACGAATATAAATTATAATCCTAAGTCATATTTAGGATTAGATAAATTAAAATCCTTTAATTCATCTTTAATTCTCTAATTAAATAATTTATATCCATAGATCAAGATTGACATTTATCATCACTACATGACAACCAAAATAATTAGGAATGTCAAAGTGGTTTTATCTAACCTTTCAGTATATGATTTTTTTGTATAATTCAAGCATTTCATCACACATTGTCTTAATTATACAGAGATAGAAATAATGTATACTATATTTGAGTCTAATCATGTCAGTTCTCCATCATTAGTAATTGATTCAATTAGTAACATTTAAAAACTATTTTCAAAGTTTCATCCCACATTGGCCATGTATTTCCTAAATTAGTAGCGATCGATAACAATGGAGGATTCTCCCTGATTACTTTAGGGTGATGAATCTTATATTGATCACTTAAATACTTTTATATAGTTTATGCTATAACTAATGACTACCTACTAAGCTACCCGTGACTAAATAGGTCATAAGTAGTAGCGAAATATAACAATCCCTATATGAAATAACTTTAAAAATCTCAAGTCAAGGGATCACTTATTTAATCATCACAATGAGATTTTAAATAACCAAACAAGTAATGCTCCAAATGTAATTCTCATATAGAGTCAGTTTAATGAACTTTTTCTTTAACAAAGACCCACAAATTTATTTAAGTATCTCCATACTTTAGTCTATTAGACCGATTACTTCCTTCTTATGGTAGACACATAATGTGTTCTAATCCTTTGACTTTCTATTAATGTTTAGTTTCATTAGAATAATGAATAAGAACAATTTAGAGATAATGAATAAATATAATATGAATCTCACAATTATAATCTCATTACAATTTCATTTGTAATGTTTATTTACCCATTGGATTTTATCTTATCATCTAAATATGTGTAAGATAAAGAATGTCTTTAAATAATTATATCGCTATATTATAATCAACTGATTGGCTATGCGACATAAACCAACAATCTCCCACTTACACTAAGCCGATCATTTAAGTATCATAGACCATATCATTATATGATGATCATGCTATTACTAGGATAGTGGTTTGGTATGAAAATTCTACAAGATTCTCTATAGTTAGGACTTGATTAAATCTTACAACTTTCATTTTAATCATTATCACAATTAAGAGACATTGTATAAATACATACTTGGACCTTTGATGAGAACTTAGCTTCTTTTACATACCTAAAGGCTCTAATGTTCTATAGTACATTACTTTCTAATCAATGTAAGGAACTATACTCTCACTAATTTTCTTGTAGACATGATAAATTTACAATCATCTTTAAAATGAACTCTTTGAATTCATCATGAAAGTGAATCTTCCAATGTCCTGTATACTTTAAATCTATAAATAAAGACATTAGTTCCAACTGGATGTATTGTTATAAGATTTGAACCTTTTAATTTTCATCTTACTTCCACTACTTATCTTGAGAACTATTCTCCAATAAATACTTATTGAAATAATTAATTTGTTTAATGGGTCTGTAAGATTATATCCAACCTTTTGGGATAACATTCTATCATCCAATTTAGTTCTTCAACTAAACATCATATCCCAAAATCATTTACTTTGACTCTTTCAAAGTTTTAACATTTTTTATATAATTTTAAATCATGTTAGTTGATTTAATTGTAATTTTTGAAGATAAATTTTAGTAATAGGCTTAACTAAAGAAGAAAAAGAAAACATTGCAACATAGAAAATTTTCCTCCTTATACAAATTTATACTCTTATAGAATTTAGTTGCGGAGATATTCATTAAAGAAACTCATTCCCTATAGATAATCAAAAAATTTACATCTCATCACACCAAAGTACTGTAGCATTCTCAATGTTTAATTTCTACTTAGATGTAAATAATTTGAACTTTTTAAAAAATTTAAATCAATATTTCATTTAGTACATTTGACTATATCAATAAAGTCATTAGTACGTTTAATAAAATAAAAGTATCTTCCTTTTATAAATTGTTACTTTATTCAATACATTATATATGTAAATTTAACGATTCAATACCATCATCACTCTTTTACTAAAGGTTGATTTGGCTATTCTTCAACCTAATACGTTTCATAAGATTCAATATCAAAAGAATACATCTATCTTTATAGGTAACATATGACTCTTATTATGCTGATTTAACTAATATGGCATAAAATATAGACTTAGTTATTTAAATTTGTATTCTTGTCATATATTTTAAGCATAAGTCTCCTCTGATCCAATACATGAAAACTATTTGTATAAATTGAGATCATTTACTTATACTTAACATTATATTTTTTGTCATGCCTTAAACATTATAATAATGTTCAATTTAAATTTAGTATTAAATATTCGTAAACATGAACTAAAAGAACACATAATCTCTAACATATCTCATATAGGCAAGAAAATTCATGCAATCATTTTTTCTTCTTTTGAAAATTGTTATCATACTATAACAAAACCTTTAATTGATGTTTATGTTTATGCTTTCAGTAGGCTAAACTAAGTAATTTCATCAAAGTAATATACCTTTTAGCTCTACTTTATGCAACCTCTTGCATCTTGCTGTCAAGATTTGACATGTACCTTTCATATTGTCATCAAAATTTATAAGACACTAGTCAAATCAAAATGTCATTAATTTTTTCATCTAAATGATATTGACTTATCTCTAAAACTTTATTACCAAATCCACAATAGGGATTAAAAGAAAAAAAAGCTTAATGGACATACAAATTTTCTTTCTAAGTTCAAGAACTCTTCTCAAGCATAACCTATATCTAAAAAATTTGGTTCACGAAATCTTAATTTCAATTATATTAAACGAGGTAAAATCTACACATAATAAAATAAAAATGTAAGAAAAACAAGTATTAGTTATATGACATGACTACCATATAAGATTACGACTTTAATCATATATTCAATTACTCTTATAATTTTATATTACATCTACTACCAATACATTTTAAAAATTATATCTTAATTTCTGTAGATAAAATTTTCAGGTTCTCTCATTACCAAGAGTCACCAAAGTCTTCATCTACTCCTGTCACTATTGTCATTGAGTCAGGTAAACCAAATACACATCTTATTACTTTGTCCATTAAATGGGTCCATTGATTATAGTCACATAAAGGATATGATAGGTAATTATAGTCTCTTCTTTATGTTTCAACCATATACATCTGATTCTCCTATTACTTTAGTTGATAGGTTAACCTCTTGTGTTCTTGGGTCTAGCACAATCACTTTAACTCCATTAGTCCTTTTTTCATATGTCATAAATTTGGCTAATTTATCCTTTACTTTAATTTATGTTACCAAACTTACCGATATACTTAATTATTAAGTAGCATTATTTCTTGATTATTCCCCCTTCAAGATCTTATAACAAAGAAGAATATTAGTAAAGGGTATAAATATGGAGGTATTTACATCCTTGAGGCATAAGTGGCAAACTCTACAGCTTGCTTTGTGTTATAACTCCCTTTGAGGTACATTGTCAATTGGGCCATTATTTTCTTCTTCTATTCAAAAAATTATGGTTTGGGAGCATAAAAATATTTCTTGGGAGTTGATGTAACCAGTAAGAAAGGAATATTCCTCTCTCAAAGGAAATATGTACTTAAATTACTATCTAAAATGTGAAAATTGGGAGATAAACCATATAGTACTCCACTGGCACCTAATTTATAGCTTACGCAAGATGGTGAGCCATTTAAAGATCCTAAGAAATATAAAAGGTTGGTTAGAAAGAAGAATTACCTTTTATTAACACGTTTAGATATTGTATACCTTGTTAATGTTGTAAACCAGTTTACGTCCTCTCCAATAGTTAACCACTGGGTGGCCTTAAAACAAATCCTGTGTTATCTAAAAAGAGCTCATAGATGTGGCATTATTTATAAAATCATGTACATACTTATACTGAGTGTTGTTCAGATGCATATTGGAAAACATCTAGGGATGAAAGGAGATCTAGTTTCATAGAAGAGTAAGAAGGAAAATGTTGTCTCACATTAAATGTACCGTTATAATGTTGAGCAATTGTGCAATATGTTTATGAGAAAATATAGGTCTATCAATTGGTAATAAAGTTGGTCTTAAGCCTTCCGTACTAGCAAAACTATAGTGTGATACCTAAGCTTCCTTCCATATTATGTCTAATCTTGTATTTCAAGAAACTGATTGTTATTTTGTTTGAGAAAAATTGCAAAAGGGTTTAATTTCCATAGAGTATATGAAAATTATAAAACTATTGGATCATATTTTCACGAAAGATCTAATTAGGATTTGGGTTGATTATATTCATAACAAGCTTATCATAATTAATATCTATGCTCTAGTTTGAGATGGAGTGTTATAAAATATGTAAATAATTTAGGAGCGTTGTGATTTGGGGATTGACATTGTAAAATACAAAGCCATATTATAGGTATTGCTTACAATAAATTAGGATCAATTAGTTTTAATTTCTTATAGAGGATCTCTATAGGTAGCTTATATCAATAAAGTGTCATAAAAAAAGAAAATCTCTATGTTGTTTTCAATTTGAAAATACATTTTATATATGATATGTTATGCATTGTAAGTCCAACCACAACAATTTGGCTGTAATATCCATACCATAATATTAAAGTATGCAATATTATTTTTAGTATTAATATTCATTATGTTGTGACCAATTTTACGAGTGCCCAAATTCAAGTGAGAATATATCACTTTAGTAGTTAAAAATATGAATTACTGGATGTTAGAATTAACAGTACTTAGTTATATGTCAAAGAAATTAAATTATATGAAATAATAATTTATTTATAAGATATGCCCACACTCTATTAATTAGTTTCAATAAACTCTTTTAATTTATTTTTAAATTCAATAATTTTGACGTGCTAAAAATCATAGAATTTATAATTTTATTTTAATCATCCACTTAATATGTATTTTTTTAACTTTTATGAATAATTTACAAAAGTACAATGATATAATAAAAAGTCTTACCATTATATATATGCATATATTCTCACCAATTAAAATATTATTTCATTAAAATTAAAGTGATGAAGTATCCTAATCGAATGAATATTTCTATTTTCTTTCTAATGATATTCTTCCATCAAATTTGGCTTTTTTATAATTCTAATATCCATAAATTTATGAACTTTAGACTTGTATACTTATTTGCAAATATCTTGATGTTATTAAGAACCATAGGAGATTATAGTCGAATGAATTGATAAATATATGTAATTTTTAAATAATAGAGAGAATAAAAATTATTCGATTCATATTCACTAGTTATTCCAAACCTTAAATTTTGGCGTGTGTAAGATTCTTAGATCCATTATTATTTTCCTCACATTTCTCCCTAGTATTGATATATTATCACTCTTTACCATTGATTATCAATGATAGAACGGACCCAAGATACAAGTGAGCTTATTTGGTAATCAATTATTTCTTTTTTTGGAAAAGGTAACTCTATAAATTATGAAAGGAAGCTTTATATTTCTTTTTTGGTAAAGGCGATTATAAACACTTTCAAAGAACATATTTTTTTGATGATATAGCAAAATTGGACATTTTTATAAGATGTGTCCATGTCTTATGAAAGGAAATCTTCTATTTCTTTTTTAATAGAAGTAATTTTGGGCACTTTTATAAGGCTTGCCCATGCTTTATAAAATGAAACATTATAACTATTTTTTGTTGGAGACAATTTTAGACACTTTTATAAGATATGGATAAGACTTATAGAATGATCTATTCTATTTCTTTTTTGGTAAAGGCAATTAAGGACACTAGGCATACCTTATGGAAGGAAATCTTTTATTTCTTTTTTAGTATAAGAAAATTTTGACTTTATAAAGTGATACAATTAAAATGTGCGTCGTACTTTACTTTTTGGTTGAAAGATGAAATAATTCATCATGTAAGGAGTTGTGTTCGCTTGACATGACTATGTTGCAAATGTGTTTTCAAATCTCTATTGAGTGCTTTTACTTAAAGAGTCAAAATTATACCATTAAACATTAATATTGTAACACCCACAAATCCCCTAGAAGGATATGCGGATATTACCTAAGACAGGACTTAAAACATATCAAAATAATATAAAGCACAGTCAGAAACCAATTATTGTGTTTCCATGCATATTTGACTTTAAACATAATTTAAACAATCCACTGAATTCATTCTAATACATATGTCAAGTCATCCTAAATTAAGGTTACTACATCACAAGTCCTTAAACAAAACGGTACATATCTTAAGTTCAAATATCCCTGTATTATAGTAATTACAAACATTTAACAAAATACATCATGTCTCATATTATACATACAATCCAAACATACATTTCCAAAATAAAACACATTTTTTGTTGGCCACTTTGGTAGTCCTTGTCCCAGTCTTTATACCCTTCTATCTGAACTTACACGGGGCAAATCTATCGTGCTAAGCATATATCTTAGTGAGAAAGTAAACTAAACAGGATATAAGTTGACAATTGTTTCAAACAATCATTCATATATTCAAAATCTGTTTACTTATTCATTTCTAAACTGAACTAAAATATCATGAATCTCATAACAATATAGAACATATCAGAACAGGTTACACTTTTTCTTCAATGCAAAACTCACCAATTTCAAAATTGAATATTACTATATCAGAACAAAACTTGTCTGTAATAAAACATAATTTGCTTATTTCAGAATAGAGATTAGATGTTTCAGATTAAAGCTTACTTATATCAGAACTGAGCATATAACAAAATACAAAACAAGTTAGTCTATTAATCCTTTATACAGAAGTGGGTAACGAGACTAATACAGGAGATACCGTGATTGGTATCACAGAACAGGAGAGACTTAAGTCTCAATAACCGGAGACACCAATGTGTCAATAACAGGAGACATCGAAGTGTCAGTAACAGAAGACACCAAAGTGTCATAGGAGCAGCTGCAGACCCTTCTAGCATGCCTATTTACCCACGACTAGGACTTAACAGTTTTAAACTAAAACAGGTTCATTTCAGAATTCTCATATGAGGGACATATTGCAACACATACTACTTTACTTCATTTTGTTCAACTTGACATAATCACTGATTTTTAAACAAACTAACATGTCATACAATTACAAGTATGTGCAATAATGCATCAATAGAGGTATTGAATCATCACCAATTAGGTATCGTCACTTAAATAGAAAGCATTTCCAACACAATCCCAACTATCAAACTCCTCCGACAACTGATGGTCGGTAATTATCACAATATTATTACAGAAATTCACAATTCATATACATCCATATTAAATTCATAATACATAAGCCTTTGAAACTCATTCATTCATGATCACACCAAGCAATTCAACATTGTACACCATACATCCTTTACATTCTCATCCCAATTAATCATGCATAATTAAACTAACCATTACTCAATTAACCTTATACAGTCATCAATTACACAAAAATCTCTTTTTTTTTCACCTTCCTAACCATTTCCCACAATTGTGGGATAAGTAACTTGAAACCTCCAATAGCTATTTTCACAGGACAATTTTCGGGTCTATTTTATATGGCCATTTTGACATAGAAGCTGAGGTTTTTGGGTAATACGTTCTTCTAAAAAATTGTTCCTGTATGCCTTAAGTTTCGATAACACTAACAATCAGACCATTTGGACTTCTAAATCATGAGATATAAGCAAAACATCACAAGCTACTCCAAAATAGGAGCAGAATCATGTCACCTTTTTCGATCTCAATTTCTAAGATCATAGAGCCCGAATTAAGTCAGAGTTTCTTTTAGAGATATTTAGCTCTATGTATTAGGTTTCATATGCAGCTAAAATCACACAATTTTGGGGTCCTTATACTGATTTATGACTCAAATAATATGACTGACTCAAACAAACCCTAGACAGTATTCCACTATATCTTGTCATCTTCAACCAATTCCATCCAAGATAACACCAAAATAATAATAAAGAAACATCCCAGAAACAATTCCACATCTAAATGAATCTTTATATCCATTCAATCATACACAAATACAGAAATCAACTAAGTGAAATCCCAAACCTTAAAATTGACAAAGTAGTTCTTATGCTTTTTCTTCCCTTTCTCTTTGGTTTTGCTTGAACCACTAAGTGAAAAATGGTGGGATTAAGAAGGTGGAATGGAGAGGAGAAAACATGAAGTTAAGCCATCAAATTTCTTCCATCTCCCTTCTCTATATGCCTTTTCATGAATGTTCTAGTCTTAGACACATGTTTCAATCTCATTGGTCCATATGTTATAATCCTATTAGACCTTAGGTTACAATCCCATTGGACCACATGTTGCAATGCTATTAGACTTGTAATGATATTGGACCATTTGTTACAATTCTATTGGACCATGTGTTATAATTCTATTGGACCATTTGTTACGATTCCATTGGACACACATGCTTTAATCTTATTGGTCCATGGGGGGACTTTAGGAAAATTGTATATTGATCCTTATTCTTCCTTTAATTCCCACATTCGCCTATGATATTATCAATTACTTTCATTTCCCTATGTCTTAATTTTCTAATGACATAAATTTCATGCAATTTAGTTAATTATATCGGGAGTTATACCCCAAAAACCACAGGCTGTTTGAAAATAAGGGCAGCAGCCAGAACTAAACTTCAAACCAAAATTCAAAAATCTTAAAGGAAGAATCAGATTTGGGTTCCTTCATGAACATTTTAGATCTATTCTCTAGATTAATTTCCAATTGTAATTATTCAATTTCGATGTATACAGACCAAGATATGGCCAAATTATAGAAGTCTATTCAGTTGAGCCTATCCATTTAACGAGGTACACATCCCAAATTAACTAACTTCGGTCTTATCATGCAAGAGCAACACAAAAATACATCCAATTTAACGAAAAACATCCCATTTACTTATGAAATTCTTGTTTTTATCAATTCCCCTCACATCACATTCATAAATCCGAGCAAACATATCAAAAATTTCTATACATATTTCACGTCTAAATATGTATGTCCATGCCGAAGCAAACAAATTATCCATTTATCTTTGTCTTTTACATTAGGTACATTTACATCTCTTAATAAGATGTACTTAATTCATTATGTTCACTTTTTAATACACTCTAGACATGTTATAATACTTCCAGGGTATATGTTGG
>JAOTAY010000004.1:7812468-7827803 GCA_025629805.1 Erythroxylum baracoense
CCTTGGATTTATATCATGGCATTTTGATTTAAATGGAAAGAAGAAAAGTATGAGAATATGAATTTGTGATTGATTGAATTGAGCATGAAAATTGATTGTGTTTGGGCAAGAGTGGAATTATTTCGTAGTCACGTGCATGTTGACATAAAGCCTTCTCTCGGCTGCCCGCTTGTGGCACACGAGATCCGAAAAGTGGACTCATTTCGTTCACGGTGTAAACTTCAATTTCTCAGTTTTGCTTTATGGAACTCTCGAGCCATTTTGTTGTACATTGCATCCTAAATTGTTAGATATGGAAAATACTTGAATGATATTTTGTGACAATTGAATGAAAAATATGTGTTGGATTATGTGGTGATATGTTCAAATATGTATGAAAGTCTTAAATTTTAAATATGATTGTTAAGTTTAGTAAATGATATATATATATATATATTACTTGTGTGTGGTTCGTTATCACTAGCTATAAATGTATTAGTCACTGAGCTTCCTAGCTCACTCTACTATTTTTCCACTCCTCAGGTGAAGAAAAAGCAGATCAGCAATAATCTTTGCAAAACTTCGGCAGACTCTCATTTGTAACTTATTTCGGTAGTTCAGAAATTATTGGTATTTAGATTCATTTCAAGCGTAAGCATCCATAATGGTGTTTTACATTTTACTATTTATGTGGTTTTTGGGATTTGTAATATGGAGGGGTACAGAAACTCTGTTATGACAGTTGAAAGAAGAGTTGCAGAGACTTTCATATGAATGTGTAAAATGTTATGTTTTGTCAAATGTTAATGTGGTTTGTGTGATGGTTTTCGGAATGGATTATCTTTAAGTAATAGAAGTAGTATGTATGAAATTAAAAGTTGGATTTTAGGTTTTTATGTTGAAGTTACTGGTTTTGTATATATGTTTATCTATATACATGTTGTTAGCAGATGAACGATTATGGGTTAAAACAATTGTAGTTTCTTTGGGATGTCTTTTAATGTATGATTCCCTATTATTTGCAGTACGCATTAAATGGTGCTAAGTACTCGCCAATATTATTAGTTCATATTCATTTCAATTTCTTTCCAGTTTCTCACTCAACTGAGGCCTAAAACTGCTTAAAAACATATAGGACTTGATTTTTCAATCTTAAGGTGTAAACCCAAAATTTCCTCAAATAGTTATGTGTAAAAGTCACAAAGTAATAATCACCTCTAAGAGCATAGGTTTCTTAAGACCACAAACATCAAAATGCAATAATTCTAGTACCTCAAGTCTTCTACCTTATAGGTGGCTCTTAAAGGACACTCGGTTTTACTTTCTTGCTAAATAGTGATCACACTTTTTCAAGTGCATTGCTTTTATCCCAGATAGAAAATTCCTCTTAGCCAAAATTGCAGTCCCTTCTCACTTTTATGACATAGTTGCTTATGCCATAACTTAGTTTAATTACCTAATTCAGTTGCATTGATAACATCTTTAACTATTTTGGCTTGAGTCAAATGTAAAGTAGAATATTTCTTACCTCTAGTCATAATCATGGTCCGTTAGGGAGCTTCCAACATTCACCTGAAAATTTGTCATTAAATCCATCATCGTAGAGCTTAGCAATAAATAAAAGATCGAGCTTAATATTCAGAACATGCTTGACATATTTAAGAGTTAACTTGGACCTATTACAGGTCACCAAACACACATCTCCAATGCTTGCACTTCTAGTCATTACTCTATTTCCTATTTTGACCTCGCTAAAGTCACCGTGTATGTAGAATGTGAATGCATCTCTTCTAGTTGTAATATTAATTGAAACACTATTGTTTACCACCCAATTAGTCTCATCATATGCAAATTGACAATATCAAGCTCTTGAACTAACGTGAGATTATTAGGAGTGACATTAACCCAGTCATCATTGGCACTTGGGTTCGTTTTCTTCTCTTTCTCTTTATTCTCCTTGTTTTCTTTCTTCCACTTATAATAATATCTCTTGATGCTTCCTTTCTTCCCACAATGGTGGCACTTAATATCTTTTTACTTTTTCTTTGATTTGCTCCTATTATGATCTTTATTTCTGGGACCTCGAATTTTGCTTCTCTCTTTAGATTCTGTACTTGGAGCCTTTGATTATGAAGAAGAACCTTGTGATTTCCTTCTCATTTCTTCATTCAAAACACCACTCTTAGTAAGACCCACAAACATTATTCCATCAGGTGCAACATTAGTTAAGGACATTCTAAAAGTCTCACAAGAGTCAAGTAAAAGGCCAAAAAAACACATATCTTGAACTTCTTCATCAAATTTGATTCTCATGGAAGAGAGTTGATTGAGAATCCCCTAGAAGGTGTTTAAATGGTCTTTCATTGAATCGTCGACCTTATATCTCAAGGCCATCATTTGCTTTATTAGGAATAGTTTGTAACTCCATATCTTTCTTGTATATAATTGCTCCAATTTGTTCTAAAGTGCTTAAGCATGTGTCTCCCCACTAATATGGTTCAATACGTTATCATCTGCTCATTGTCTAATGTAGCTATAAACTTGTTAATGTAGAAAAACTCATTCTTGTCTTGATTTATTTTCATATTTCTTTATTGTAAACATATGTTAATAATAATCCTTCACATAGAGCAAGTCCTCCATCTTATCCTTCCAAAGTGTATAGTTAGCTTTATTCAAATTAATCATTCTACTTGTGTTAACTTCCATTATACATAATGACAATTCACTAATTAAACCCGACTCTAATACGACTTTGATAGAAAAGAAGCTCCAAATTGAAACTATCTAGTAATAAAATAGTAAATAGTAGAAAATAATTTTACAGGAAACCACCCCCTTAATGTGAGTGAGTGAAAAACCACAACCCAAAGAAAATTTCATTAACACCGAAATGATTATAATAGTCCAACTAGTTTCAGTACTCAACCGCAGTATAATAACAAATCATAGTTCACCCTAATATATCACTAATGCATAATACATAAAATGGAGGAGCAAATACAGTTAAAAGTTTAGTTTATTGGGGCAACAAATACAACCAAATTTGAATTGCTAAAGACTACCAAATGTCAAGTTCACCTTAGCAAATAAAGAATAATAAGTGTGGAACTCCCATGCAAAATTTTAGCCAAATTAGAAAACAAATCATCACTTGGTCATCCAATTAGTCAAGACTGCGCAGATGGAGTTGTTATATATGAGTGAGCTATTATTCACGAAAATTATAGACAAGCTACAGAACTTCAATAGCCAACCACACCATCTAGAATTAAGACCAACATATCAGGTATCTCCATAAAAATTTAAGCCAAATTTGACAAGAAATAGCTACCCAACCATCTCTCTAATAAAAAGGTACACAAGCTAAAATTTGAAGAAAGAATTATGTATGTATATCCCACAAAGAAAATCAATCGCCTCTCCCTCTTTTTCACCTTGTGTGCAATGACAATCACTAATATTTTTAAGGTTTTTCCTTTTTCTTTTTTAATTTCAATTTTGAATTTTATAAAATATTCTTTACATAGGAGTGAAATCCAAAAAGCAACAACAATAACAATAACGCAGTGAAAATTATGCTAATACGAAAGGTTTGGAAAAGTTCAGTAGTACACAACCTTATCCCTAACTAGTAGAGATGTTGCTTCTAATAGATCCACTTAAAAAATAAAAAATAATATACATGTTAAAAAAATACTAATTAAACATAAAATAAACATAAACATAAACATAAAAGATAATAGTAATCATAAAATAAAAATGTATAAATAAAAATATAAAAATAAGTAATAGCATAAATAATACAATAAATATAGAACATGGTAAAGAATAAAAATAAAAGATAAAATAAGCAAATAAATACACAAACAGAAAAGAAGACAAGTAAATAAATAAATCAAATAAACTATTACAAGAAAATATGTAGGCTAAGTTAGGAAATGTTTAGGTTAAATAATTAAGAGAGAAATATTACATATTAAATATTTAAGCTAAATACACGACATAAGACTCGAAAGAAAATGTCTAAAAGACCTATAAGAACTAGAAAGACCTCTCTAAGTAAAATCCTTTATCCGATTCATGTCCTCGATAAGTTCCAGCATAACCATATTGATCTTGATCACCTCCTCTCAGTTCTTCTTAGGCCTTTCTTTTTTTTCTTACAGTCTTTAATTACAATCTTTTCGCATCTTCTAACTGGAGCGTCAAGATGCCATGTCTTCTCTTAACATTTTCAAATTACATGTGTCTTGTCTCTCTTAATTTTTCATTAATATCAGTCACCTTTAATTTGTCTCTTACAATTACATTCCTGACCTTATCTCTTCTAATGAGGTTGCAAATCCAACGGAGTATTTTCATCTTCACTATCATTAATTTATGACTATACACCTATTTGATGGGCCAATACTCTATCCTATAAAGCATGGTCGACCTAATCGCTAAATGATAAAATTTACCTTTGAGATTAGGTGGTAACTTCTTGTCACATAAAACTCCTTATGTATTTCTTCATTTAAGCTACCCTAATTTGATACAGTGAACTATGTTTTCATCAATTTCTCAACTGCTTTGGATGATAGATCCTACATACTTTAAACACTCTTTTGTGGTATAACTTCTGAACCAATCTTTACCTTCATGTCGAAAGATATCCTTTGGCCTGAAAAGTTACATTCTAAGTATTCAATCTTAGTCCTGCTCAATTTAAAGCCCTTCAACTCTAACGTATACCTTCAAAGTTCTAGCTCGACGTTGACACCTCTTTTTGTCCATCTACATAAACAATGTCGTCAGCAAACAACGTACACCAAGACACATCTCATTGGATATTCTTTGTGAGCTCATCCATTATTGCCACAAACCAAAAGGAGCTCAATGAGGAGCCTTAGTGTAACCCAATATCGATAGAAAAAGTTTTGTATCTCCTCTTATTGTCCTTACTCTAGTCTTTACATTTTCCTGCATATCTCTAATCATTGGTATATAGGTTATAGAAACTCCCTTAACTTTTAAACACCTCCACATGGTTTCCCTAGGTACTCGGTCATATGCCTTCTATAGATCAATAAAAATCATGTGTAGGTTACGTTGTCTTTCTTTATAATATTTCATTAATCTTCTAAGGAGATGTATTATGGACCTTCCTGGCATGAAGCCAAACTGGTTCTCCAGGATAGGAGCATCCTTCCTCACTTTCTCTCATAACTTCATGGTGTTAATAAGTAGTTTGATGCCTTTATCGTTGATACAAGTTTGGATGTCCCATTTGTTGTGGTATAGAGGAATTAGCATATTAAGTCTCCACTCATCCGACATTTTGGTAGACTTAAGGGTCACATTAAAAAGCTTAACTAGCCAAATAAGACCTCATTTGTCTAGATTATTCCATACCTTTATGGGAATCTCATCAGGCTCTACTGCCCTTCCACTCTTTATCTCTCTCAAAGCTCTTTTAATTTCTTTCCTCGTAATCTGTTAGCAACAAGTAAAGTTATGATACCTCTTAGACGTGGTAAGATCACCTAAAGAGATTTGTCCTCTACGCCTTCATTAAAAAGACTATAAAAGCACCTATGTCATCTTCTTCTTTTGATGTCACTTTCAACCACAAGTACCTATCATGTTTTTATTTTTTATACAACAAACTTAATCTAAGTCTTTCGCTTTTTGTTTCTTAGCTCTTACTAAAATGGTAAGATAAATAATGGAATCAAGCATTCATTAGATTTTCCATATACGTAGGATTTAATTTAAACATTTGTAAAATAACATAGTATAATTTGAACATAATAAAATGATAAGGTCAACTAATATTCATGCATAAATGTTAATGTCATTTTTCCCCTTTTTTAAAAACCTTTTTGGCCTTTATGAATAAGTTATAACATTGATATGTTGAATATTATCATTGTAAAATGCTCACAAATCGTAAATTAGTCCTTGACAGATTGAATAGTTGTATTAATATAATTACCGAACATCTCTCGTAGTAATAAGATTCATCGTTGTAATTATGCGTCTAGGGGGTGGTCGAGTTGGTAGAGTAAGGAAAATGGGGTCAAAAAGTCTTGTGTTCTAATTCCCCTGCTTACGCTCTTTTGATCAAGCCAATCGTACAGGACTTGCCTAGTGCGAAGTACCCGATTGACGTAATTTATAAGTTATTACGTCAATCTAGAGGTTTATCTAGTACGTATCCAAAAGATAGCGACCGCGGGTTCTTCCGTTTAAAAAAAAAATCATTACAATTACCTACCTCTGATTCCTTGTTAGTTATTACCAAGACGAACTATACAACACATATTGTGTATATCGTATGTGGTCCATATTACGTAACTTACCTGTCGGACCTTGATTTGAACAACTCCAATTTGACCGAAGAATATATGGCATCTAATTGGACACACAGGCTAACGTTAAAGCAGCCATTACCTGTATTCTAGGTTTGGCCAGCCTAGAATGCAGCAACCATGTGATCCAAGTCTTCAACGCTTCATTTAAAGACAAGTCATGCCTTCTAGTGTTGAAAATGTGGTTGGATCGTATGTTTACAATACAGTTACCTTACCTATATTGAATGACCTAACTTACTGGAAGTATGTTGGTATTGTGACCCATCGATTTGATCCAAAAGAAAGGAATAGTGGTTGAGATGGTAACAGTCGAAATAGATATAATTTCAAAAGTTTCCATGTAGCAAAAGGGAGACACATTGAAATAGTAAAAGGAGAATGAAGGAGCTAAGCTTATTGCTAATTCTCTTACACATCCAATTCTGCAAAGAACTTGAGTATAAAATGGGTTGAATTCGCAAGGCTCGCTGTCTACCGTCGCATCATTTAAGGAATAGGGATATGGAGATTACAATGAAAACTAAGAACAAACGC
The DNA here is from genome assembly GCA_025629805.1 of Erythroxylum baracoense. Classification (NCBI taxonomy): domain Eukaryota; kingdom Viridiplantae; phylum Streptophyta; class Magnoliopsida; order Malpighiales; family Erythroxylaceae; genus Erythroxylum; species Erythroxylum baracoense. Next base: position 7,819,341 of record JAOTAY010000004.1, read on the forward strand.
AAAAGGAGCGGCCAAATCCATTCCTCAAAGAACATCTGCAAGCAACTGCTATTTGCCACGGTTGTAATTGGTTGGGTAAGGGTAGAGGAAAAGTTGGTCTTCCACTGAACTATTAACTTGCAGTGAGCATATATGCAATCTTAAGACTTCGAAACAGTTGCTTCTGTGGTGGTGCTACCTTCCTTGTGGTCCCCGAAGATTCTTTGCTGGAAGTCAGAGACCATAAGAGGAAGACCCTTCCTCAGGGAAACCTTGGGTTCCCAACCAAGTAGCTCTTTTGCCTTTGCAATATCAGGTTTCCTCTTGTGAGGGTCATCAGGTGTGTTCTGTTTGAACTCGATCTTTGCATTCGGGTCAATTGTCTCCTGAACCACCTGCACAAACATATATTGATAAAAGGAAAAAATGATCTCCAATACAAGTAGTCTCTGGAGAAATAATGTGATAGATTTTCCTTTCAGAAAGCATGATGAAGGAGAGGGTCATTAAGGTGCAAAATTGAGGAGTTTAAAAGAAAGGCATCTCCCAAAAAAGACTGCCCATCAAAAAATTCCAATTATGCCATATTTTTTGTAATGGAAGTTGTAAAATTCATTCAAGATATGAAATAATAGAATCTTTCTATACTTAGAAATGAAAGCTAAAAGTATGAACAAGACGAGAACCTTGAGTTTGAAAAACAACGTAACGTAGCTAGTATCAGGGTAGACATACCTGAGCAAGCTCAAGCATAGTGAATTCGCCCGGATTCCCAAGATTGAATGGCCCCACGTGTTCCCCTTCCATAAGCCGCATCAGACCCTCAACCTGACTCGTAGAAAATACATGTAAATAAACCTAAACAAAGAAACAGAAACAACAGTTTCCGTATTGAATTGCTATTTACCAATTAACCAAGTGAGAGACATGTTAAGAGGAATAATAAAGCACGCTTCATGACAAAAGATTGCATCCATGCACTTGTGTGGTTAGGTTGTTCAAAGTAGGGGCCTGAACTCATTGTTTACAACGCGACTAAGGGTTTCATGATCTTTTGATCTGTAAACTAATGTATGCTCTTGAAGGTTTACCTCACGTCCAAATAACAACGAATGTAGGTCCTCCGGTTAAAGAAAAGATTCTACCTTTTTTTTTTTTTTGAAAAATAGCTTCTACCTAACTTTACAAATGAAGTTTAGGAAGTCAAGAAATCAGCAGCATTACTTTGCAAGGACATGAAAGATTGGGAAGCTGGCCGACTTGGGCCTACGATTGGCTCAGTGTGACATGATAACTGCTCAGAAAGAACTTGAGGGTAGGAGATATTTAGCTGCACTTGGCAGCGTGTCAAAGCCAGAAATCAATGGCTGCAAGCCTAGACGGGACAGAAACATGTGAATGTACAGACATCGAGTTTAAATGGTAGTAACCTCACTGCCAGAAGCAACCCCACCTCCTAAGGTCCCCCAATCATTGTACTATGCACTTGCAGTATAAAATATTTAACGACTCATACCAACTCATATTCATATACAATCCAAGGACCACTCACCCAGTTAAAAGGATTATTAAAAGGGAGGAAGAGGAGTGGACATGATATCTGGCCACGCAGCAAAAGAGCTCCAGAAAGAACTTACCAAGTCAGAAACATACTGGAAACTCCTTGTCTGTTTCCCATCACCATAGACTGTCAATGGTTCTTTCCTTAATGCCTGCATCACAACCCAATCTTTGAATTAATTATCTGATACTGTTATTAATAAATAATAATCGCCCGCCTAAGAAATAACATTTACCTGAGCAACAAAATTACTAACGACACGACCATCATCAATGCACATGCGGGGCCCATAGGTATTGAATATTCTGGCAATTCTAACCTTAAAAACAAAAACCAAACAAGCATTTTAATTTTATTTACAAAAAAAAAAAGTTATCTATTCTATTTATAATTCTAAAGTAAAACTGACCTCAACACCTGCTCCCCTGTGGTAGTCCATAGTCAATGTCTCCGCAGTGCGCTTTCCCTCGTCGTAACAACTACGGACACCTGTCACATATTCAAGCACCGGACCAATCACTGCCTTTGTCAGAAACCTACAGATCCACACTCTAAAAGAAGTACAAAAGTTATTACGAAAAAGCTTAAATCTACGCAATTACCGAATTTGCCCACCCATTTTTCCTACTGATAAGAAAAGAAAAAAGTTACTTTGACCCGCCAATTGCAAGTTCTTGAAATTGGATCCACATTCCGCGGTCAAGACTTGAAAGTCCCAATTCCTACCACTCCTAAGACAGCCCCCCTCACATCATTTTGGTTAAGCGAAAAGCCGGACATGGACTTCTATAGTTCTATTACACTACGCAATACGTATAACGCACGCTAGACGCGTGCCTCACATGCTGCTAAAATGCGCTTCACAGTTTACACCGAAACGCATGTCACCAGATCCTTGTAATCCGAATTTGCATTCGAAGTACCATTACTCACTAAATGTGGAACAGATTAAATTAACCCTGAAAAAGCAAAAGAACCAAAAATTTAAAAAAAAAAAAAGGAAAGCTCACTCACCAATGGGATTAACGTTTCCCCAATAAGTCTCGACCTGAGGGTGTTGAAGTGGATCGCCGTAAACCTCGCTGGTGCTAGTGAGCAAAAACCTAGCACCAACTCTTTTAGCCAAACCAAGCATGTTCAAAGTCCCGACAACGTTAGTTTTTATGGTCTTGATTGGGTTATGTTTGTAATGAACGGGCGACGCAGGGCACGCGAGATGATAGATCTGGTCCACCTCAAGCAAAAGTGGCTCAACAACATCGTGTCTGATGAGCTCAAACCTCGGATTATTGAAATGATGCATCACGTTTTCTTTTCTGCCGGTGAAGAAATTATCCACCACGATCACACTGTCCCCTCTCCCGAGCAGACGGTCCACGAGGTGTGACCCCACGAACCCGGCTCCTCCGGTCACCACAACTCTAAGCCCTTTTCGCTTCAGCCCCAGAGGAACCTTCCCGATGGATCCGAACGCGATTCTCTGCGGCTCGTAGTATCGCATGGAGCTTGTTGTCTGTTGAGCGAAGTAAGAGAGAGAATTGTCGGAGATGGGTTCGTATCTGGAGTGGCGGTGAACAGAAGACGATGGGAGGAGGGTAAAGAAAACAGTGGCAATGGCAATGCCGATGAGCACAAATAAAAGACGCTGTTCTCGGAGGATGTAGCGAATCGGACGAGAGAAGGAGATCCATGGCTTTGGTGGCTTAGGCGAGTAAACGTTGGCGGTCGGTTGGGCGTCGTCGTGGCCCCTATAAATGAGCTCCGACCCCATAATAGTGAACTCGGAATCAAGAACAGAACTTCTATTTGTTCTGTGTTTTAAACTCCAACGGAGACGAGAAGCGTTTTGGTATCGGGGTGGTGAATAATGGTGATGGAGATGAGACGTTTGGCTTTTAGAAATAGAATTTATGGATGGTGTGAAGGACCAAAAGGGTCTGCTTTTGGGTGGAATTCCGGAAATGCCACTCCACTACGTGGCATTTCCTTTTAGGGATTGGAAAAGTAAACGCTTGTCACCAGATGAGACTGAAGTGGTCATGGTTAACCAAATTAATAAATTTCAATTCCATTAGGAGGTGGGGCCCGGGCGAGAAGAGGCCAGGGGGACGGTGCCAACCTGGGATTGGAAAGATCGCACAAATCTTCGCTTTGTTGTGTTGATTTTGACTTTCATTTTCATGGTGTTTGCTTCTTTTAAATGTAAATTGATTTTTAAAGGAGAAAAATGTTAATAATGGTTTGAGATTTTTATTTAAAGATGAAGTCCCTTCATATAATTTTTTTTACATAAAAGGTATATTCTTTAATTATATTTTAGGTTTTTATTTATGTATTTATTTTAATTTTATTTACATAATCTTTTAGCATGCCAGTTTTACTTATTTATTCTTTAACTTGTATCATTCTTTTATTGTCACATTTATATTTGAATCTACCAGAAATAAAGCTGCGTACTATCATACTTTTTTAAACTTCCCTTTATTTCAAAATTTCAGACTAGATGATGACGATGATGAAGAAAAAGTCCCTACTTATATTCCAATCAACTCATGACTTATGAACATAATTAATCTTTGGAATGGGAAACTTGACATGAGAAGAACTTCAATGTATCATTTTTTAGCTTAAATATTATATATTGTATTTAAATACTGTAATAAGTAAGTATTATGTATAATAATATCATTTTTAATATACGTATCTTTATTTTATTTTATTCATCTTTTATGAAGAAGTTATATTAAATTTTATAACGAATACTAAAATAGATTAATTCTTGGATAAATATTTATATCTTAAATATGAAGTCAAAACAATTGAATATACTGTAAGTACAAAATATTAAGAAATTTAGTTTTAAAATATTATTATTTAAATACAATTTGAATTAGATTATATTATTAAGTTTCAAACTGAAAGTTCTCACATTTTCACATATTTAATAATATACATACTTCATAAATCGTAACTATTTTGGTTCAAAATTCTTATTAACTTTTTAGCAACCCTTTTAAAAATTATTTAAAAATCAATATCAATTACTTTTTATTAATAAAAATATAAAATACCAATAATTATCTAATAAAATAACACGAAGAAAAAAATTATAGCAATAATAAGAATTTTTATGTTTTGCATAGAAACATAGAAAAAATGTATACTTTACTTACTATAGAAATGCAAATAGTACTAAAAATTTACATATATATTAATTAATATTTATAGATATAAGAAAAGAAATTTAATAATCGCTTAAGACATTGCAAATATATTAATTGCAATAACGTACATGAAAATTTTAAAAGTATGAAATTATAAACTCTAAAAAGTTCAATATACTTCCCATAGGGCATAAATGTAACAAATTAAGACAACAAATATTTTAGATATGAAACATAAAATGAAGAGTTTAAATATATTAAGATCACATGCATATTGATAGCTTTTCAGCTATATATATATATATATATATATATATGAAATGGTCATATAACTCAATATCTTGAAAAAAATTAAGTTAGTATAAATTAGCTGGTAACTTTTTGTGATTTGGGCTATTTGAGAAGAGGTCGTATGGAATAACATAATCTTACGTTAACAAATAACTTTTATATTTGCTAATTATGAACCTTTCTCCTTTTTTAACAAATTACTTACATTAGGATGAGACTCAATGGAAACCACATCATATTAGTGCAAAGAAAGGTCTAATTTGTCCCCTAATATTTGGCAAACAGTTTAAGATTACGTTTATAGTTATCTATGGTACTAATATAACCTTTAACCTTTCAAAAATGGAGCAATGTGTTTCAAAATTGCCAACTCTGTCAACTTATCATTACATCTTCGATAAATTTGTCCACATATGTATGCCAGGTAAGGTCTTATGTCAACATTGCTTCTGACATTTAAATAATATTTTATATCTTAAAATTAATTAATAAAATATTTTTATTTTCATTTTATTAAACATATGAAAAAGGATTTAATTTCGCCCAAAATCCCTAATCCCTCTTAACTTAGTCATATGGTGTCATAAAATCTACCACAAGCGGCAGCAAATTTAGGTATATTGCTGTTGAAACGTAAATTAATTAGAACCAATATAATCATTCTATATTTATCTGACAACTTCATCTCGCTTCTAAGACATATTCCAAAGTTGTGCTAGAGTGATATTATATTTCAATTAAGAACTTGCAATTTTGTTTTTACTTTCCCTAATTTATTCTTCATTTTCAACAAAATTTTCAAATAATTCATGACTTTGTCCATATATTCTATTATAACTGTGCATAACACAACAAACAATAACAACGAATTTTTGTTTCTTCATATCATAACTCGAAATGTATGAAAGTATAGGGAATCTTTCTTTAAGAATGCAAAAATATCTTTCAATAATATTTTTTAATGAAGAATGCTTGTAGTTAAACAATTCTTGTAGACCTTGAGGTCTTCATCTTACTTTATAATCTCGCAAATGATATCTCATTTTGATATGGTGAAATAAATCCAGGCATATTGGTGTTGCCTAAATCAACCAAATAGAACTTACTTAATCTAAAACATACTATGAACAAAAACTTATTAAAAATTAATCGAAATTATTATGTTTATTTAAAATAATATAATAACTTGTAGAGTTATAGGAAATTGATTCGTAGATTTATCACCATTTCTACAAGAACTCGAGAAGTCATTTGCAGTACTTTTCCAAGTAGTGATGCATGTCAAAAGAGCAACTATACATAATATATTGGGTTGGATCAGTCATTTTACCCCAATATGATATTTGTTTATTAGTCGAAACATGTGTATCAATATGTTTACCATCTATTGTTCCTATACAATTCTAAAAAATAAAAATTATACTATTAAAATTGTAACATCCCATTATCCCATGATCAGAGTTAGGACCCTAGGATTTTTTTCATGAGAGTTTATTGAGAATTGAGAATTACATTTTATGCATCATATGGCATACTCATACATGTGAATAATGTTGACGCTCATTAAAATAATTGTACATGCATCATTGATGTTTTCTGAGTATAATGGATTTATAAAAGTGATTTTGGTATGAATTACGGATTATATGTCTTGAAAAGTGATTTGATGAGTACAATTATTGATTTAGAATTTTTGGTGAAATTTTGAGAAAGTTTGAAATTTAGGGTATTTTTGGACTAGAAAAAATGTCAAGTGGGAAAACAATTGATAAATGACAGTAGAAATAAATGTCAAATGACAGTAGAAATTATTGATAAGTGACATTAAGATTTAATGAAAAATGTCATAGAAAATTGATAGATAATTGGATTGGAAATAGTGGGACAAATGGACTAGAGATTTAATGACACTGGGTACAAATTTAGAAGATATTTATTAGTTACTTAAGTGGTTAGTGTCATGACACTCACCAAGCCTTTGAAAACTTACGATTTTAACACCTTACAAGACATCTTTATTTTTGTCTTTCATTTGTCTTAAACACCCTCATCTTCTTCATTCTTTTCTCTCCATATACAAAACTCTCACCAACCTCCACCATTTTGAAGTTGCTATCATCCAACAACCTACTACTTCAACAAGATCCAATCATCATCATCTTGTTACTATAAAACCTAACCTATTTCTCCTTAAATGATGAAGATCGTGTAAGCCTTGGAGAAGCTAGGTCAAGTGATTTTTGAAGAAGTTTTGAGTTAAGCAAGCAAGTAAATGATAATTTTCATGATTTGCTTTAATAGCAATGTTTTGATGATAGATAGAAATTGATTGAAAGTGTCAAATGGAGTTGAGTATATGTCAAATGTGGATGAGAAAAATGGATGTATAAATGTCTTGTTTTTGGGTATATTGTGATGTGGAAGAGAAATGAAATGAAGTTGAACATGTATCTGTATTTTGGCAATATATTGATCTGTAGATATCTAAATCAGATGGATATTGATTTAGGATAAACTAGAGACATGCGACTACAATTTTCATGGGGAATTGAATTTGAATTATGTCCTTAAGGGTCCTGAAATTTAGCTTGAAGTTGAGTTCTGGCATAGGCTGTAGCACTACCCTTGACAGAAATTGTGTCCTATTTTTTATCGAATAAACTGTATTGATGTAGGTTGAATCAGACAAAGTTATCTCATAAAATTGTAGAATAACTTATTCTCTCAAATTTCTATTGGTATAAAGTTTGTAATTTTTGAATATCATAATTGAGAGATATGAGTTTTACAATTTAGAGTACACTAATTCTTCAATCATGCACTAGCCAAAATTTTGAAAGTGCACAGTTTGTGGTATTTTGAGCATAACTCATGGAATCATGAACTAAATTGAATGATTTTTATTTCCTTTGGAAATTAAGACATAGAGGAATATTTTATTAGAAGAAATTATTGTCTCAAAATGTCAATTTCTAGGTCAAAATGGCCATAAAAATCTGACCCAAAATCTGCCTGAGAAAATCTAGAAAAAGTTGGTTAAATGTGTGATAAGATTGTTTGATGCATTTTGAATTAGGTAAGCAATGTTGAATTAAATGAGTAGAGGTTTGAGAGTTAAAATGCAATCAATTTTGTCATTGAATTTAGTTGATGTTGAATGAAAGGGTTAAGGTGAGTAAAGTGTATTTTGGAGTAAAGAATGCTTGGAAGGAGTTGTAAATTGTTTCTAAAGTTTATCAAAGAAATATACCCGAGAATTTGTCATTGAATATGTATAATATATGATACCTTTATAGATGTGCTTATTATTCTGAATAAGACAATGTAGTAATGTAAAAATGTATGTCATTGCATATAGAAGAGCACGTTGAGCGACCGCTTCCAGACATTGCCGGAACTTCAAGGTAATAAGCTAGAGGGAGCAATTGTGAGTAACCTAAGATAGTCTTACCTTGAATGTTTGTTTAT
>JAOTAY010000004.1:7834206-7852713 GCA_025629805.1 Erythroxylum baracoense
AAGTGTTAAGTGATGTGACACGCCACCCTCGCGGGGCACGGATTCAGATATCACTATCGATATCGGGTTCGGGTCCAGCGGGAGTGGGGTGTTATATTTGTAGCATTGATGAATAAGGTATTTTAACCCTATCTAGATCACTTTGTGATAGTGTTTATCGATGACATTTTGTTGTATTCAAAGAATAGAGAAGAGCATGCTGAGCACTTGAGGGTGATACTACAAATTATAAGGAAGGAACGACTATATGCCAAATTCAGTAAATGTGAGTTTTGGCTGAGTCAAATAGTATTTTTAGGTCACATAGTAAATGGGCAAGGTGTTCAAGTAGATCCAATAAAGATAGAGGCGGTAATGAAATGGGAGGCTCCGAAGAATGTGTCTAAAATCTGGAATTTCTTAGGATTAGCTAGATATTATCGGAGGTTTGTTGAGGAGTTTTCTTTGATCTCGGCCCCTCTGACTAAACGTCTGAGGAAGAATGTAGTTTTCAGATGGAATGATGGGTGTCAGAGAAGTTTTGAAGAACTAAAACATCAGTTGACTACAGCGCCAGTGTTGACTATTCCATAGGGAACTGGTGGTTATGTAGTATACAGTGGTGCTTTGCATCACGAAATGAGATGTGTGTTGATGTAGTATGGTAAGGTAATAGCCTACGCATTAAGACAATTAAGGTCTCACGAGATAAACTATCTAGTACATGATTTAGAGCTTGCAGCAGTTGTCTTTGATCTAAAGATATGGAGACATTATTTATATGGAGAGACATTCCAGATATACACTGATCATAAGAGCTTAAGGTATTTACTAAGTCAGAAGGAGTTAAACATGAGACAAAGAAGATGGATTGAGTTGTTAAAGGATTATGACTGCATGATTGAGTATCATCCAGGAAAAGCTAATGTGGTGCCAGATGCGTTGAGTAGAAAGTTGAATATCAGTGTAGCTTATATTCAGTTATTGAGGTTACCGAGCTTAATTCAATTAAGAGCATTAAATATGGAGTTAAATTTAGGTCAGAATGAGACATTGATAGCCACACTGAGACTAAGGCCGATGTTGTATGATAGAATCAGAAAAGATCAGAGTAAAGATACCGAAATGATAAAGCTTATAGGGAAGTTGAAAATGAATCCAAATTCCTAGTTTGAGCTAAGAGATGAGACACTATGGTTAAAAAAGAGTTTGTGTGTACCTGAAATTGGTAATCTGAGGAGCGAAATTCTGGAGGAGGCACATGTAGTAGCTTATGCTATGCATCCTAGTACTACTAAGATATATATTACTCTAAAGCAACATTTCTAGTGGCAAAGAATAAAGAAGCAAGTAGCAGATTATGTAGCTAAGTGTATGATTTGTCAGCAGATTAAAGCTGAGCAACAAGCTCCAGTTGGGAAGCTTCATTCGTTGCCTATTCTAGAGTGAAAATGGGAACGATTCACAATGGATTTCATTTTAGGATTGCCTAAGACTTTGAGGCAAAATGATTGTATATGGGTTGTAGTGGACCGATTGACTAAGTTGGCCCATTTCTTACCAGTGAGAGAGAATAGCTCACTAGAATAGTTAGCTCAGAGATATATGAATGAGGTAATTAGACTACATGGGGTACCGTATCTATAGTATCGGACAGGGATCCTATATTTACTTTGAGGTTTTGAAAGAGTCTACAGTCAACTATGGGTACAAAGTTAAACTTCAGTACTGCATTTCTTCCTCAAATAGGAGGACAATCAGGATTTAGAAAATATGCTCAGAGGATGTGTATTAGAGTTCCAAGGAACTTGGGATCAATATATAGCCTTGATTGAATTTGCCTACAACAACCACTACCACAATAGTATCGGAATGGCACCGTATGAGGCATTGTACGACAGGAAATGTCACTCGCCTCTGTATTGGGATGAAGAAGGTTTGAGAATGATAGATAGCCCAGAACTGATACAAGATATTGTAGACAAGGTAAAGCTGATCCAAAGTATAACAAAAGCAACTCAAGATAGACATAAGAGCTATGTGGATCAACATCGAACAAATATGGAATACAGTGTAGGTGACAAAAGTGTTTATGAGAGTCTGACCTTGGCGAGGAGTGTTGAGATTTAGAAAGAAGGGTAAGTTGAGCCCTAGGTATACTGGTCCTTATGAAATTCTTGAGAGGATGGGACCACTGGCATACAGATTAACCTTACCATCTATATCTCTTGAGCATACTCACGTAGAATACATTATGTATCTGAGATGTCTCAGATACATAATGTATTCCACGTGAGTATGCTCAGGAGATATAAATCGGATCCAATTAATGTATTACCAGTTTAAGAGATTGAAGTTACTAGTAATCTGAGTTATGTTAAGGAGCCGGTCTAGATAGTGAAATATCAGACAAAACAGTTGAGGAATCAAATAATTCCATTGGTGAAAGTCCTGTGGAAAAACCACTTAAGTGAGGAAGCAACTTGGGAAACAGAGGAACACATGAGAAAGCAATATCCCCACTTGTTTCATCAATCAGGTAAGAATTTATAGGACAAAATTTCTTAAGGAGGGAAGAATTGTAACATCCCATTATCTCATGATCAGGGTGAGGACCCTAGGATTCTTTTCACGAGAGTTTATTGAGAATTGAGAAGTACATTTTATGCATCATACGCCATACTCATACACGTGAATAATGTTGACACTCATTAAAATAATTGTACATGCATCATTGACATTTTTCGGGTATAATGGATTTATAAAAGTGATTTTGGTATGAATTGTGTATTATATGTCTTGAAAATTGATTTGATGAGTACAATTATTGATTTAGAATTTTTGGTGAAATTTTGATAAAGTTTGAAATTTTAGGTATTTTTGGACTAGGAAAAATACTAAATGGCAGAATAATTGATAAATGGCAGTAGAAATAAATGTCAAATGGCAGTAGAAATTATTGATAAGTGACATTAAGATTTAATGACAAATGTCATAGAAAATTAAGAGACAATTGGATTAGACATTGTGGAACAAATGGATTAGAGATTTAATGACATTGGGTATAAATTTAGAAGATATTTATTGGTTACTTAAATGGTAAGTGTCAGGTGTCATGACACTCACCAAGCCTTTGAAAACTCGCGATTTTAACACCTTACAAGACATCTTTATTTTTGTCTTTCATTTGTATTAAACACCCTCATCTTCTTCATTCTTTTCTCTCCATATACAAGACTCTCACCAACCTCCACCATATTTTGAAGTTGCTATCATCCAACAACCTACTACTTCAATGAGATCCGATCATCATCATCTTGTTACTATAAAACCTAGCCTATTTCTCCTTAAATGATGAAGAGCGTGTAAGCCTTGGAGAAGCTAGGTCAAATGATTTTTGAAGAAGTTTTTAGTTAAGGAAGTAAGTAAATGATAGTTTTCATGATTTGCTTTAATAGCAATGTTTTGATGATAGATAGAGATTGATTGAAAGTGTCAAATGGAGTTGAGTATATGTCAAAAGTCAATGAGAAAAATGGATGTATAAATGTCTTGTTTTGGGGTATATTGTGACGTGGAAGAGAAATGAAATGAAGTTGAACATGTATCTGTATTTTGGCAATATATTGATCTGCAGATATCCAAATCAGATGGATATTGATTTAGGATAAACTAGAGACATATGCTACAATTTTGACGGAGAATTGAATTTGAATTATGTCCTTAAGGGTCTTAAAATTCAGCTTGAAGTTGAGTTCTAGCATAGGCTGCAACACTACCCTTGACAGAAATCGTGTCCTACTTTTTATCAAATAAACTGCATTGATGTAGGCCGAATCAGACAAAGTTATCTCATAAAAGTTGTAGCTTATTCTCTTAGCTTTCTATTGGTATAAAGTTTGTAATTTTTGGATATGTAATTGAGATATATGAGTTTTACAAGTTGAAGTGCACTAATTCTTCAATCATGCACTGGCCAAAATTTTGAACGTGCACAGTCTGTGGTATTTTGAGCATAACTTATGGAATCATGAACCAAATTGAATGATTTTTGTTTCTTTGAAACTTACGACATAGAGAAATTTTTTATTAGAAGAAATTATTGTCTCAAAACGTCAGTTTCTAGATCAAAATGGCCATACAAATCTGATCTAAAATCTGCCTGAGAAAATCTAAAAAAAGTTGGTTAAATGTGTGATAAGATTGTTTGATGCATTTTAAATAAGGTAGGCCATTTTAAATTAAATGCGTAGAGGTTTGAGAGTTAAAATGCAATCAATTTGGTCATTGAATTTAGTTGGGTTAAGGTGAGTAAAGTGTATTTTGAAGTAAAGAATGCTTAGAAGGAGTTGTAAATTATTTCTAAAGTTTATCAAAGAAATATACCTGAGAATTTGTCATTGAACATGCATAATATATGATACATTTATAGATGTGCTTATTATTCTGAATGTTTAATGTAGTAATGTGAAAATGTATGTGATTGCATATAGAAGAGCACGTTGAGCGACCGCTTTCAGACATTGCCGGGACTTCAAAGCAATAAGCTAGAGGGAACAATTATGAGTAACCTAAGATGGTCTCACCTTGAATTTTTGTTTATTAAATTATGTACTTAATTATTGTGATGTGTATGTACTGAATTTCGAATATCCAATGTCCGAGGCATTTGATGCATGAATAACACGTTGGAAGTGCTACTTGATTGTGAATGTGATTGACTAAATGATTCTCAACTAGTATGATGAATGCCGAACTAAAGTCAGATGACAAATGTGAATGAGAAAGAATGTGAATGTGACAGAATGAGTATAATGCTTGAATACGCATAGTGCATTTCATTACATGAATGCATGAAATATAAAGGTAGTTGTGACCGGAGTCACCAGTGAAAAAGAGCTTAAAGCTCAGACATCTGTGGTAAGAGCCTATAGCTCAATGTGTATAAAGAGTCTTGTATTCCCAGCGGATAAGGAACAGTATGAATGAGCCCGATATCCATAACGAATACGGAACAGTAAAAAAGGCCCTCGTCACAATAACGTAATAAATGAATTTGAGTCTCATAAACATTGCATACACGTGTGATATGAATAAATTGAACAATTGCAATGTTTTGAAGATTTTTATTGTGTGAAATGTGTGAATGCTTATCGATGAATATGTTTTGCATGATCGCAATGAAATGATGAATTGTATGGATTTTTGAAGTGTGACAATTGTGAACACAGTGTTTCGTGATGTTAAATGATGATGATTAGGATGATGTGAATTATATGATAACATGAATTGTTGTGTTGCATGACAAGAGTGAAAAATCAAGGATGGTTACTCAACTGAGTTCGCAATACTCAACCAAATTGTAACGTTAACATTTTCAGGTTCAAGAGAGCTACGACTTAGCTTGTAAAACTGCTTAGAAGAGATTTTGTGATTGATATAATGCTCCATTGTAAATTAAGGTTTATGAAATAAAATGAGAAAATTTTAGGTTTTAGACATTGTATTGTTTATGATTTTAATTTATGATGCCATGCGATATGTGAAAGTGAATAAGTTAGCACGCCATTTCCATTGAGCATGTGCACGTACGTTCGAAGGGCATACGTGTACAAGTCGGATGGGAGTGGAGTGCTATAAAAATAATCATTAATCATAAGGACATAATTAAAATAGTAAATAAATATATGAATGTATTTAAAAATATGGAAAGAATTTGGAATTATGTTAAATCTTAGGTGTATTGCTAAAGGATGGTAGAATAATAGCTTCTTTTGCAAGATGATTAACTACATATAAGAATTTGCGAAAGTACTTTGAAATTATCTAGGTCAAATGTTGAAAGCATTCTGCATTGATTTTAGTTTTCTTATTATGTCTTATAGTCATCAAGAAAATTGTTATTTGTACCTCCACAATCAAATGACTTGTTGCCTTGACGTCTCTTAAACTCTTTAACTCGTCATATAAGCTCAAGAAGATTATCTTGCTCATTCTTAATTTTTCATAAGTCCTTGTAATATTCCGATTCAAAAGTTCTAATATCCAATCATGACCTGATAAAGCAAAAGTTCTACATGGTTGCTTTTGTAAATGAAAATATGTAGAGAAATAATGGCTACCTTAATTAGTTTGTCATCAAAATCTAATCCGAAATTTATTAAGGAATTATGTATCTACAATACCAAAATTAAATAATTAATAAAAAATTCACACAAAAGGTTTAATCAAATATATACTTAAAATAATTTGTTTTTAAAACTGAAACTATTATACCAGTTTTACAGTTAAAACTTTGAACTGACTAATTTTTCGGTTCGGTTTTTAACTTTTGATTAGATTAATCTTTGTTGTTAAAAATCGACCAGTTTATTAATTAATTTGTCAGTTTTTTAACTGATTATTTTTTATAAACCAAAATAAACTGATTAATTTTTATTTAATACTATTTTTTTCAATTAAAGTTTAAATTTTTTATAGGTAAGGATAGTTTTCTTTAATATTTTTTAATTGATTAATTGTATTTAATCTATAACTGGTTATATGACGGTTTAATACTAATTGAACCTTTTAAATCTTAAACCTTTTGTCTAATTGTTTTAACTTTTGATCTGGTTTTTAAAACATTAAATAAAAATTCTATCAAATATTCGTATGAAACATAAACTTAAAATGTTCAAAGCATGGAATAGTTCTTAATATAGAAGTGTTAAATTAATAATAATTCAATATGCAATAACATAAAAATATAACTAAAGCAATATAATTCAATCCAGCTTCCTTACATCTATCATCTTTAAAAAATATCCTTATAAAGTGGAGAATTATGTAAAGCCTTCACGACTTTTCCTTATTACACACCCTCAACATCCAATTCATCTAAAGAATTCAAACATTCCATCATTATATTAGACTCTTGATTAATTGATGAAGTTCCAGATCTATTCTCTGTAGTGGATGATGTTGCAGTCGATCATTTCTCAAGTAAATTATTCTTCCTTTTTTATTGTTCAGCAATTATAACCAAGACCTCATCTATAATGTTAAAGTGTGTCTTCTTTACCTTCTTATTCTTAGGAGACTTCTTTCTCTTAAATGGATAACTTATAACATGATCTCCTTTTTTATTATATGAGCAATCTTCATCAACATCAATTATATGTTTCTCTTCTGTACTATTTGATAAAGCTTTAGTTGATCGATGTGTATTCAAACTAGATACAGTAGTATCTCCAAAAATATGACACAAGTCTAAAAACTCGTTACATCCTTTTCTTTTCTTGAAAATGTAAGTCATTTTATGCACCTATAATGATGAAAAGGAAACATGAGAACAAACATTATATAATATGATATATTAATAAAACAAAGACATATTTTACGTTAAATAGGTCTTCCCAACATTCATTTGTAGCATTAATTTCACCGGTAAAGGAGTTGTAATTAATTCCTGTTTCTTTGAGTAAGTTCTTTAAATTCTTTAATCCAGCTCTTAATCCATTATACTTAATTCTTCAATTGAATATCAGTATACTCCTTATTGAATTTTTTTTGAAGATCTGCTATATTTGGAGAAGATAGTTATCACTCAATTTCCCTTCTTCACTTCTTCAACCATTAATGAGATTAAATACAACTTTATGATATCATTCCAAACCCTATCCTTTTCATTTATTTTCACACAATCATTGGAATCATTCATATTGTTTAAAGCTCCCATTACTAAATATAATTACATATAAGTGACATCATTCATAATAATTTCTACAAAGTATTAAATGCTAAACATGATTCAAAATAATCATGAGATAACCTATGGCTCACATGCAAAAGAGAAGGCCACTAAAAAGAAAAATAAAAGAAGAAAAAGGAAGGAATCAACTTGCATAAAGAAGGAAATAATTAACCATCATGCATGGACTTAAAACACAACTAACATGAAAAACTTTTTTTTTTTAGTTAGAAGACTGGAATGTGGCATTTAATTATATAGAAAAAGTGAAATTAAAGCTTGATTGGAAGACTTAAATTTAACTTCATGTTTCCAAGTAAATGGCTGAGTGGATTTAAAGAAATGATGCACTTTTAATGACAATGGTGCAATCTTTTGCCTAAGCTCTACTTGCTGGTTAGCAAACACATTAACCAATTAGATTTTTCTTCAAATCCACTCACCCATTTACTTAGAAAATTATATATAAGGAGCGAGCACCATCATTATGCTCTTGCTTTGGTGGGCCACTTAAACAAATTGAAGATATGCTCTTGGTTTGTGATCCAGAGAGAGACGGAGATGGAAATGAAAAATCCGAGTTTAAGAGAATTTGTGTGTATTGTGAAAGTAGTCCAGGAAAAAATAACAGCTACAAAGATTGCATTAATATCTTTAAAAGTATGGATAAGTAAATTGAATTAAAGTGTGTAAGTGGTGGTCCTTATAAGATTGCTCATTATTTCTTCATCAACATTAGTAATACAACAACTATAGTTTCATTTGTTAATCTCGTAAGGTATATTATCAAGGATAAAAAGTCTACAAAAGTTACTAAACTATTAATCAGACTTATAACTATAAGAAAGGTTGAGAAAGAATTTTTTTCTTTACATCCTAAATGGTCTCAATTCCTTTTCAAACAAAGTACTATTTGTTTAGGCTTGCAAAAAACTATTTTAAACATATTAGTTTTCATTCTCATGTTTTTTTTACTCCTATTATATTTGGCATTGCTACATCCCTTATTAATTGACTTTCTCTACCTATTATTTTTATAGTTCATGTCCATTGCTTCAATCTCATGAGCTCCACGTCCTTGTTGTTTTCAATCTCACTATCATCTCCAAAAATCTCAACTCTCGCATCTCTTTTTTGCTACAACCTCTTTATCATATATTCCTTTTCGCCAATGTCTTAACACTAATAAATAAATTCTTATTGATCCATTTAAACTAGGCATGTAACCCAGCTTTTTACATGAACAATAACATCATATTCATGAACATCTCACTTATGAAAAGTCAGAAAACAAGAAACCGAAAAGACAACTAACCATTAAAATCAGAAAAGATATGTGAATCAATGAAAACAAAATTTCAGTAGAATTAGAAAATTACTAAATTAGTTTTCAAAAATTCACGTTGTGAAAAACCCAAAATCAATCTTTTTTTGCAACAATAGAAAAGGGACAAAAATCATCCAATTTTTTAATAAGATTTGAAGAAGAATAAATAACCCAAGATAGTCTTACATTATGCAAATACAAAAGTCAAAAAGAAAAAAGAAACATATGAGAGAGAAGAGAGGAGTTTGGGACAACAAAATAGTTGTGAAAGAGATAAGTAGGTTTCAATATGCGTTTGCTAGAGAGGATAAGAGGGAGAAAAAAATAAAAATGGGGATTTGTTATTTTTTGCCAAGAAAACCTATTGTGAAAATATAGAGAAACATTATTTTGTTGTTTCTATAAAATTGATGTGGTTTTTTTAATTTTCATAAACAAGAAATTGCTATAGGCCATAGACAAACATGTTTTAATGAGTTGTTTCTCTTTTTATAAAACCACAATAAACAACGGAAGAAAAAAAGAGAAACAATCGACTCCTAAGGTTATTAGGAATGAGGAATTCATTTTATATAATGAATTAAAATTTACAATAATGATTTTAGACTAGTTAGGAATTTTGGAGAAAATTAACCCTTTTTCATTTTTTTTAATTAAATATAAATTGAAAATGTTTTACTGATTAATTTTAAGATGTAAAAATATTATTTAAATACACATCAGTTGTTATGTTGGGAATTGATCTTATGTGATATGCATAGGTGAACAATTTTAACATAGACGTAACAATAAATTAATATAATTAATAATTTTGGGACAAATTGCTCTATTTTTCGAATGTTAAAGTTTATATTGGTATTAGAGATAATGACAACCTTTTGTCAATCGTTAAGGGACAATTAGTACCTTTCGTGTATTAGCGCTCAATGCAAATGATTATGATAGAAGATTAAATTGGTGAAATATGATTTTAATTATACTATTTATAAATATTTGAATCAAAAGCCAAAGGAACTTCAATACAAAATTACTGTCTCCTGGAATACATTTTAATTTTCTTCCTTAAGCCTAAGGAAAAGAAATGCGTGTCCACGTGGGGATGTGGCTTTGTGGGGAAGCAAAGGGCAAAGTGTAATTTTCGTGGAGGTTGGGCACTATTTTTGTTCCAGTTCCACCAACATAGACTTTTATAAAACATGCCTTGGAAAGGTCAAGGAGTTCTGCGATTGGTACTCAAAAGGCAAATTGGGGTAATATCTTTGAGTGATTTTGACGCTCTTCTCTTGGCCCAGCCTAACACGTACCTTCAATTCAAACACAAAAACAAAGATTACTACGAGTATAAGAACATCCAACTGGAAATTTGTCTAACAACATTTCAATTTTTGAGAGAAATTATTAAAAGTTTAATTCTGATAGATCAAATTTCGTTCGGTTGGTAGAGTAAATGGTATTGTTGTTATTAACTACTTAGGTTCACTATCAAGTATCAATCCCAGACTCTAATCAATTAAAACGTATGACAACGTTTAGATCACACGTACCATATCAAACATGCACATCTTTCTCCCCAGCTTTTAGAATTGATTGTGCTTATTGATGTTACTGGTGAGGGCGTTATTAGAACATTAGTAGTCTAAACGATGTCGAAATCATTCATCGTATCATTATCATTATTTTATTGTTATTGTAGCATGGGTCGGTGCTGCGAAAATGATGTCGCACCATGAATCCAAATGGTGGGCAGAACCATGAATCGCAACTCCCAATTTGACAATCAAGTTATTATGCTCACCTTATACTAAGCGTCCTGACTTCAATTCCTTACCTTAACCATATTTTTTAATTTTATTAGATTTGAATTTATATTAAAGATGTGAGTGAATAATCGATGTTAGGTGTAGCTTGAATATAATTCGGTCAATTCATACTATTGACATGATTAGAAAGAAGAAAAAGAGGTCTTTAAGGAATGGTCCAATTAGGAGAGCCACTCAAGTTCTCCTATTTATTTTTGTGGAAATGTTTAAAGAATTTACTTAAAGGGCTTGCATCTCGGATTAATTGATGATAAAATTTAAATTAGTATTTTTGTTACGTATCTAAAAGTAATAATTATGTTTTTTCAGCTAAGACAAGAAAATTGCCCCTATCATTTCCCAAAAGATCAAATTAAAGTAGAGACGAAACGGCTATTAATAAAACGTTTCCGTATTATTGGTGGTAGTAAAAAACTTTTTTTTTTTTTGAAAGGTTGTAGTAAATAACTTAAGTAGTCCCATTTCACTCAATCGAGTGGAAGAGGGTTGAAGGGCCTACTACTATACAATAGTGACATGTTGTTAATTAATTGCTTGTTTCATACGAATAATATAAATTAACTTATACCTTAGCTTCACATTAAAATAAAATCTCATTATAAAAAAGAAAAAAAAAAGATAAGAGAGAGAGAGAGGGACAGTGGATGAACGTTTGTACGGAAAGGACCCTATCCCCAGCTGTGATTTACGTTTAACCGTAAACTTAGAGTGGAAGCCACGCCCATGGTAATCTGTTCCAAGGAAGGAGGGACTGGGCGAAGATTCGACATTTCTGGGACCCACCGAAACAGTGCTTGTATTGTATCCCACGTCGCAGGAGCACCTGTCCGAAAGCAACATCCAATCTTTTACTTCCACGCGCCACCTGACCCATACCACGTTTTCCGCAGCATACACCCAATTAGCTTGGTTTTAATATGGCACGACTGCGTTACTTACGACATCAGTAAAACGTCACCGTCCGAGCTTGGAAAATCCTAAAGCTGAAGATTCACAAGAATTTTAAATTAAAATGGGGAAAGGTCTGTTCCCTGTAATGCTCTTGCATGTCTCGCCACTTGGACTGAAATAAAAAACGCAACCTTTCCAAATTCACACCAGAAGGTTGCCTGATTTGAAGAATTCCATTCCCATCAATTCGGGAATTGAGAATTTTGAATAGCAGTAGCGAATTGCGACAGGCTCAACCGACAGCCGCTAGATTGCCACTTATTGAGGGAGCCTCTCCTTTAGCATGCATGGCGTGATTTAAAAATTGTTGACACGACGGAGGGATGGTGTAGTGTAATGTCCAAGTCCAAACAGGCAAGGCAACCGCCGCAATCATCTCCTAAACGGAAGAAATCGTGAAAATCATGCATCCATCATTTTTAGGGTCTGTTTTCAAACAGATGGGTTATTTAATTGAATCCATTTACCTTCAATAGTTTCATTTGATGCAACTACCTTCTTTTTTTTTTCTGTCTGTAGTCAACATATTTGCCTGTTATAGTTCTCCCATATCAAAATGGAAAGACTTATTTTACTATGTCCCAATTTTTTATTACATAATGTACTACGTTCTATGATATTTCACTTATTTGCATAGGGATTGACATTCGAAACAAAAGCTGTGAATGATGATATGTGGTAAAGTTTTGGAAGAAATTAAACTTCTTGTGATTTTAGTGAAAGAGATTCGGGATTCGACTGAGAAAGTGATGGGCTAGATTTGAGTAACTGTAGGCCTGTAGCCCAAAATCTGCTTCTCTGGGCAGCGACAACGCACTTAGTTGGGCCTTTGAGCATTACAACTGTTTTCATTTATCAGAAAAATAAAAGGAATAAAATTACGGGGGAAATTGAGAAGTTGGGTTTGGGTTTGGGTTTCAATTTTATTTTATAAAATGATTTAATTAGTAATATTTAATTATATTTTTATTGTTAATAATTCGAAAACAACTTTTTTACTATATAAAGTTAAGTTGCGTATTATAGGCCTTGCATACACTTATATTAGATTGTTATTATTGTTATTTTTAAATTATTAATAACGTTTAGTTAAAATTCATATATAAAAAGGGCAACTTCATACATTTCTTACCATTCTATAATTTTGTACACTCCTCACTTTGCCCTATAATTTATCATTCATGTATCTTGTAAAATTACGATATATAAAACATAAGATAAAATGCAGTTTGAAAACTTTGAGTTAAAGAAACACATCTAGCAAATTAATTTGTACTTGATTTTGATTTTTAATTTAATTTATATAAATTTTCGATTTCACATTTTTGGTACTAAAGTTTTTAAATATAAAATTAGATGTTTCTATTTGTGTAATATCAATAGAAAATATTAATTAAAACTCCAAAAATTAGTATTCATTATCACGTCAATGTGCCTTTTATGATGTAGATGTGTGTATTAACATAATAGAACATGAGAGGTTTACATTCACTCAAACGAAACGGGAGAGGTTAGGGACCTAGACAGGGCAAAGAAAAGCTTAAGGAGATAGATTTTGAAGAGTTTTAATCTGGAGACGTTAGCCTTAGCCACCACCAGACAAAATAACAGATTGATATGACAAGCTTGGACTGGCTTCCATTATTGTGATTTCATTCTCATTCCATGAAGGAAATTTCCTCCTCCTTCTTGTCGCAGTTATGGACCGGAAACCCTTTTCAACCCAGTGGAAGCGAGCTTGTTCACAAGAGCCAGTGCATTGCTCGCGAAATAAGTGGCTCTAAGAACCCGATTTCGTAGGATTTTCAGCTGTCTGCTCCTTCGACTCTGGAAGCCATCCAAGCAAGTATCTTGGTAGGTAAGTACAGCGCTTAACCACGTATTTACATCCTCAATTTGATCAGCGAACTTTGAAGGGTCCAAGTTTCTGAGCACGCCAAGGGATTTATGAAGGTCATCTATGGCGCCTTGGAATTGCTCGACACAATCTGAAAGAGCCAGCTTGTCCCTTCCTTTCATTACTTTGTGCGTCTGCAACTTGTACAGGTACTGACTGGTGTTCTTGACCACGCCGAGTGTGACCGAGACCCCAGCCCGAGCCCACTTGCTGGGGCTTCTTTTAGCGGTTTGTGAAAATGACGAGAGTGAGTGGACGCAGAGATCCTGATACCTAGTTACGCTGCAAGCTTCTCGAACATAAGTTTCTCTGTTGTCGGAGGCACTGTAAGTAGCATCTGGTAGGCAGGAAAGGAAGAACAAAACAGAGAAAATGCTGACAGCTTCCATTGTACTAACCTGCACTGTGTTTGGTTTCAGAAGGATTACTTATGGATAGATTTTGGACATCAAAGATTGCGGGAGTTAGAGGAAGTGAGCTGGTTTTCTTTGTGAATTTTGAGGTATGCTTTAAAGGGAATGGTTTAATTAATAAGAGGTCTTTTTGGTGGAAAAGCAAGTGGCTGGTGAAGAGCAATAAAGGTCTTGAGAGGGGAAGTTGCGAGCTGAATGTTTAGGTTATCGAATGGTGAAAAACACGTGAACAGGTGAGTTTCTCATGAATCTGAGATTTTTGGAAGATAAGATTGGTGTAATGAACATTTAGGCTTTATATGGGAAATTTTGCTACGCATAGGAAATCAGATAAGACCATCGAAACTTTCCCCGTTAAAGTGAAAGCATGAGGAATTCATACTAGGAAGAGAAATGCTAATTGAACTAGACTATTATCTTCACTTCGCTTCACATTATCATCCAAATTCTCACTAGACCCGAAACGAATTATTAATAACCACTGTTGAGCAGTACAGGATTCAGGAATGCAGCACAAGTCAGGAAAGCTCGTATAAATGTTAGGAGGACGGAATGTTGACTGATGAATGGGCTGTACATGAATGGGCTGTACATGAGAAGTTTTAATGGTTTTCTGTGTCAGGTGACCAAACTTAACAGTCAGGGTTAGCATAGCATAGTTGCTTTGAAAAGATGGAGTTCACATGGTTCTCTGTTTCTGTCAAAAAGGATACTGAATTCACATGTCCACATGAATCTAATAAATATGTGGATTGAGTTTCTGGTTGGAATAAGTCACCTGATTCTACCAATTTTGCTATACTACCTTAGATTCCATGCCTGCTTTCGTCTGTTTTCAACTATTAAATTTAATGCAAGCCTACCTGAATTTTCCTACTTTTTTATTTGGTTTGATCTTTTTTGTTTACAAATTGGGAGGTATCATTATTCATTACATGTTTAAGCTCATGATGTTAATCCTCCTTTAATCCAGGTGTAAAATAGTTAAAGCGATTTTTATAAAAGAATTTCTAAGATTCAGATTTTAATATTCTTACATAAAATATATCATTAATGAATTAATTGATTTATTTTAAGTAAATATTTTTATTTTGATCCATGATAATAAAGATAATTTCTCACACATTATTAGCTCTTTGATTCTCATTTCTATGCCCTATTTTTATTTTTAAGTCTATAAAAAATATTTTTTATTGCTATAATGATAGGATACAAATTTCACTTTTCCATTACTTTCAAGTCAATCAACATCTCAAGTAACATCTTTAAATAGAAACTCCACAAAATTCTTAAGATTTAACCTACCATTGATAATGGCTCTCTTAGTTTGCTTTTTTTTTTTTGCTTATTATCAGAGGTAACGAAATTTAATGGGTGTGCTTAGGATTATAGTTTATAATTTTAGTGTTCAAGCCCGATTTTAAAGTACTGATGGCTATATATTAGGCTAGAGATTGGATTGGATTTAAAGAATAAATAAAGCAGCAACTACTAGATGCAGCTAGAAAAAGTTAGAAGAATAAAGTGTTGGGAGTTGGAGTTGAGTTATATCATGTGCTTTTATGTCAGTTATAGTTAATTACAAATTATTAAACTTAGTAGTTTTTTGATATACATATAAATAATATGTCACTTGTTTTAGAGTTGGATTTATAAACAAGAAGTTAATGTATAAAAGTCAATTGGAATTAATGCACTTTTAAAGACTTTCTTCATGGTATCAGAGTGAAGAGATCCTATAAAGAATTCTTCTTGTTTTTGCTTGATTCTTTTAATTATCTTTTCTAAAAGTGAAGCGGAGATTGATCTTTCTTGCCAATTATGAAAGATTTAAGAGGATTGCATAATATAATTGAGAAAAAAAAGGGAAGCAAATGATGATGGGAATCCATTGCAACTCTGAAGATGTGATCATCATGGAATGATTCTGATCATTATTCAGTTGAATGGAAGCAACTATTTATTATGGAATAGAGCCATAAAGATAACATTGGGAGCAAAGTTGAAGCACCATGTATAAGGAAGGTGTGAGAAGTCGTAGGATATCTCACCAGAGTTTGAGTATTAGTGCAAAGTAGATTGCATGGTAACCTCTTAGATTCCGAATTCAATTTCAAAAGATATTATTAAAGGCATTCTATATACAACTTCTACTAAAGATTTATGGAAGGAATTGGAATAGAGGTATAGGGAACATAATTGACCATTTTTATGTCAGATTCAAAGTGAGATAAGTTTAATATCTTAAAACAATATGTTTCTAGTTAGTACTTTACGAAAATGAAGAAACAATAGGATAAATTGACTTGCTTGACACCACTGAACCAATATTATATCCTAATTATCATGCATATTTAGCCGAAACAACCAAGAACACTAATTTCACTAGCTAATAAATCTTTACAACCTAAAAGATTATTTTCAAAGCTAAATCGATTATGTTAAGTCCTAACTATTGACATATTCACACGAATCACATCATGCAAACCTAAACAAAACTAACAATTAATATGCAAAATTTACACTCAAAATAAAAAATATAATGCATATAACGCAACCCTCCCCACACTTGGACAACACATTGTCGTCAATGTGAGAAGGACAAATAACATACAAGGTGCGAATCAAAATAAAATAATACAAAAACATAAGAACAAAATAAAGACAGAAATAAAAAGATAAAGGATAGAGCATAAGAACCTATCTTGGTGATTGAGGTGGTGATGACGATGGTGTTAGAGACCAAATGCACTTGGCACCTAAGATTGTTGCCTTATCTTATAATTGCTTTAAAAAGAATAAGAGAGTTAGCAATCTAAACCATTCCAAATCACTAAAAACATATTTTTAAAATGTAAAATAAATCTAACTATGCAACAATTTCAATATACCAAACTTGCTAAGTTATAGTCATTAGCTTGACCTTATATCCTTTGGAACTCAACTGAGATCAATTATGAGTAGCTTGCTTCCACTTGTATTGTTCAATTTCAGCTTCATAGCTTGTAAATAAGTTGCATGTTGGAAGA
Organism: Erythroxylum baracoense; assembly: GCA_025629805.1. Classification (NCBI taxonomy): domain Eukaryota; kingdom Viridiplantae; phylum Streptophyta; class Magnoliopsida; order Malpighiales; family Erythroxylaceae; genus Erythroxylum; species Erythroxylum baracoense. Next base: position 7,851,355 of record JAOTAY010000004.1, read on the forward strand.
TAATCAAAAGAACAACATTGATAAAATTGAGAAAATTAATTAAGTTCAGTAATGTCCTTTTTACTAACAAATTGTAAATAAAATAAGGAATAATGAAATCTCATGAATCTTCAGTCGAATTAAGTAGTTTGTGTTGTAAGACGGTGAATTACTTATATTCTTCTGCAATCATCATCATCCACTCTTTTACTTTAGCTTCTAAAGCATGAACCTAAATATTCCTCAAACTCTACATCTATTGTCACCTGTTCCTCATAGCTTACTTCTGCAAAGCAGCCCTTCTCTTGCGTTTTGATATAATCATCCATTATATCTACTTTCATACAAGAGCTATTTTCTTTCGAATTGTTCAAGTCTTTGTTCATAACGAACTCCATATGCTCATCACCAATCTGAAGGAGCAATTTGCCTTCATAAACATCTATCAGTGCTTTTCCAGTGCTTATGAATGGTCTTTCAAGAATTAATGGATAGTTCTTATCCTCTTTGAAATCTAATGTGAAGAAATCTACAGGAATAATGAACTTGTCTGCCTTTACCATAACATCTTCCACCACGCCAAATGGTTTCTTTATGGATCGATCTGCCAACTGAATAAGCATCAAAGTTGATTTCACATCGCAGAGCTCTAATTTTCTAAAGGTCAACAAAAGCATAAGGTTTTCACTTTCGCCTAAGTTGTATAAACATTTTGCGAATTCTCACTCACCAACCACACAGGGTTTTGTGAAGCTTCCAAAATCCTTCAGCTTAGAAGGCATGTGACTGGTGATAATAGAGTTATAGCTTTCGTTTAGTGCTACCGTTTGATTCTCTTCCCAAGTCTGCTTCCTTGTTAACACGTCCTTCAGGAATTTGGCATATTTGGGCATATATTCAAATGCCTCAACAATAAATAGATTAATTTGCAAAGTCTTTAATTTCTCCACAAACTTTGCAAATTGTGAATCCAGCTTGTTCTTTTGTAATCATTGAGAGTATAGGATCTTGGGTGGATATGGCGGAGGGGCAACGTAAGGAGGATACTCACTCATATCTACTTTCTTCTTTTCTACTGGGTGGGGTGCAGCTTATATCTCTGTTGATTGCTTAAATTCCTTCCCATTTCTAAGTGTGATTGCTTTGAGTTGCTCCCTTGAGTTTGCTTTATTATTGCTTTAGGAGATTTTTCACACTTCTTGTAGACAATGCATTCGCCAATTGACTCATTTAAACCTCTAATTTTTGAATTGAAGAATCATGGTTTGTCATAAATTCCATGCTTTATAGCAATGGAAAGATCAATGAAAGTTCTACAATTCGTATGAAGACATCAAAACTCAATTCTAACTCAAAATGGGTCAAAACTAGACACAAAGG
>JAOTAY010000004.1:7861050-7879329 GCA_025629805.1 Erythroxylum baracoense
TATATAAATATCAAAATAAACGTGAAGATATGTTTGTAGATATTATGGGAATTATGTGTAAAGCATAAGGATAAAAAAGACTAAAAATAGGGTCATTAATTGATATAAAAAATTTACCTGAAAAAGTGCTTTTTTGAAAAATTCCAAATTTGAGCTTTTGAAAAAACTGTATTTTAGCTTTTAAAAAAGTTATTTCTACTCCAAAAGTGCTTTTGAAGTTTATAGCCAAACACTCATTTTTTCCTTAAAATAGTTTTTGCGGTGAAAAAAAGTGCTTTTCTACCTGCCAAAAGCTGAACCAAACGGACTCTTACTGTGAATACACACATGCATCTAACCAATTTTTTAATCCTTGGGCAGTTCCACCAACTCTTAAGTTTTAATTTTTTTGGGTGCATCCATCTCACTTTTCATGGTATTTCTCATCTCCTAATGCCTCGGCCATATTTTTTTGGAATGGGAATGATGAGAAGATTTTTAAGAAAGGTTTGGTGTTTTTCGAATAGGTTTTGATATGTCATAAACATATAGAATGTGTGTTGTGTGATGATTCTGGTACCTTTTTTGAAGGCGATAGGTAGATTTAAATCACTAGGTTCAACTTGTGGGTCGAGGTTAAGCTCGTCATCAATATGTTGATCAAGTTTGAATAAACCCGTGGTAGGCTTAATTAGTTACAGGCAATGTCATCTTCAGCCCATGTGGTAAGTTTATGCTATTGCTTATACTAACGTTTACTTTTTGGACATGCACAAATCAAACCAATCAAAATTGTCTTACAGAGTTATCATTAAATTATGACCCCATTTCATTTTAATCGACTTTTGCGGTTTCATCGATTGTTTGCACAGGACAGTACAGAAGATTCAGCAGAAGATAATGAGAATGACAACGAAGAGCAAGATAATCGAGAGGAACATGACAACGAGAAAGACAGTATCAACGATGATTTAACCCCTTATATTAAAACATAAAAAAGCAAAAGTCTTGGAGAAATCAGTAAGATTACTCTTTTATGACTGAAAGATTATAAATTCAAGTCATGAAAATAACTTCTTTGTAAAATATAAAGAGAAGACTTCGTATAATTGATGACCCTTCCTTGACTCTCGCAAAGTGAGAAGCCTTACACATTGAGACAATACTTTATTAGACATACATTTTCTTGATAATGACACTACCAAAGAGTAATAAAGGAAATATGCAGACAGAAGTTAAATATCGCCAGATAAAAGGAGCTGTAGGATCTTGTAAAGAGAAACTTTCTCAAAGTTCCAGTCATGTTGTAACCATCCTTCAACACAACAGATTTTGTTCCAGTCATGCTGGAACCACTATTGATTCATAATATTGAAAATCGCCAACTTTTTTCATCCCGGGAGCATGTTATATTGATAGAACCATGCTGTCTTCGTTGTTCCATGCTTAAAAGGGAGAAAATGTGTCAATATTCAATATTGCCGGTATCAAAGTTTTTGAGAACACAGTACTTTCTTGAACGTTTTTAACACATCAAACATAACTAAACTGGTAGTTTTGCGAAAAGAAACAATTAGGCCGCTATATAGTTGTCAACAAGACTGCTACAGTTAATAGTAACAAAGAAAATCTTGTGCAAAGCACTGGCAATAGAATTTGAAATATGTTCATAATCCATCTCACAAGCTGTTACGAGAATCCATTCTTCATTGCATAATTCCAGGGTTCCTCTCATTTAGGGAGATTTTCGAAGAATCTCTTCAGATGGTATCTCAAATGTTGCTCCAGCATGTTCTTTACGGGGCTTAACCTCTGCGCCAGTCAGTATCAGCATTCACGATTAAATTTGCATGACAGAAATTTGGCTAATCACACATAAATGCTTATAGGAAATATTAGAGACCATCGTTATCCCCATGAATTATCAACCAATAGGTAACAATTCTAGAGCCTAATTATCAGAAAATTCTATTTAAACAGGTTTAAGGAACATTAATGATACTATCAATCTGAATCGACACGCCTACAAAGTGCCATTACGAAGTGCCCAACGGGTGCATCCTAACAAACATGTGGGGTGCGAATAGTCGGTAGCTAGATGCGAGCATAAAAACAAGCAGAAAAGAGAAGGGGTTGATACGCGAATGTCAAATTACCGTAGCCTCCGCGTTCATTGAGTTTGGCTTGGACGATCATGGTGGATATGAAATGGGTGGCTTCACGTGCCTCTTCCAACAGCCTTTGGATGTCGCTGGCGGAGGTCACATGACGGTTCTCCTCGAACTTCTTCCTAACCTCGCGGGCTGATGCCTTGAGCATCAAATCGTCGCCGGAGAAGGATTTGTGGGTGGCTCTTATCAGCGCTCTGTATGCGCTTAATGCTTCTCCTCTCATCATCTGTCTTCCTCTCAAAGCCGCATGATGCAGCGCAACACTTGTATAAATAAAAAGCGGTTGGCCAAACTACGTCGTTTCTGGTAAAGAAAGTCGCTTTACCTGCTGCTTTTTTTTTTTTTTGAAGCTCCAATCAACTTTATCAATTTGAGGTATCCATTTTCTTGAGAGAATAGAGTAGAGAAGTGGAAACAGTAGTAAGAACAGTGTATATTGTGTATGGTCCGTCCATCAAGACAAGAGTGCAAACAAAAATACCACCATAATACGCAAGAGCAAAAGACATTAACAGCAGTAGTTGTACAATCTCAAGGTTAAAAAATTGGAAAATGCCCGTCAAAGTGAATGAGAAAAATATAATGTTGAGATGTTACAACTTATTCAACCATTCTGCAGTCATGCTTCTTGCGGCGGCATCTGTGAATATAATGGGCTTTTTTATCAGAGAAGCTTTTCTCTCCAACACTGACACCATCCACATTAGAACCTGTATCTGCTCCTGAAAATGGGATAACGCCATCAGTATGAATTCTAAATGAATGGACTATGGCAGATTAGGATGGGTATACAGTACCATTAGTTTATTCGCAAAGTTATTTCTGTCTCAATCCTTTTGAAATGATCACTTTTCTATATCAAAAGCCAAATTGATTTCTAATCAACAGAGATAAGGAAGGCAGATCTTGTTTTCTTTCAAGAGTATTATTTCACAAAAAAAAAAAATTGATGCTGCTTCCAATCCAAAATCTAGACTGCTATATATGCAGAACATCAACTTTTTAAAGCCCAAAACAAAAGAGGGAAGGGAAAAGAATTAAACCTCCATAATGATTGCCCCAAAACAATAATCTCGAATCATCCTCCTCTTCATCAACCTCATCTCCATACCCAAACTCCGCATCTCCTCTATACCCAGGTTCACTCCCGTAACCAGATTCGTTCCCTTGAGGATCAAAATTACCAAACTGCCCACACCCGACCATATAATCTCTCTCCTCTCTCTCCCTATAATTCTTGGCTTCACTCACATCCGACGCCCAATTCGCATCCCCATTCCCAAACAGCTCCCCACTCGAGTCCGTCCCCATCGCCACCGGGAAATCCGAACACGTCCCGGGAGCAGCCGAGGCCCCAACGGAGCTCCGGCCAGAAACGGATCGGGATCCTCGACGGCGACGGCGCTTGCGATCTAAGAGCCTGAAGCTGGGTCTCTTGTAGGTGGTGGGAGGCTTATCGTCGTCAAGAAGGGAGAGCTTTGACATGTCAATGAAGTCGATGGAGAAGGAGGTTGTGCGATTGGAGAGGCATGGGCGCTTGGTCAGAGAGTGGGAGTGAAGAAGAGTGGTACTGGTCGAGGTTGCTGTTGTTCGATGGGGTTTCGGAGGATCGGAGTCTAGGGATTGGATATGGAACGGTCTCCATGTATTGAGATGGAGAGTGCATGAGTCGATTGAGTGGCGGGAATCTAGGGTTTTGTTAGACATCATGAGAAATATATTGTCGGAAACCCAAGATGGGTTTCTTCTCTAAGTTCTGGTGTCGTTTCAATATCTTACATTCTTTAATTTGCAGGTACAATGAGGGAGGCAAAGAGTGAATAGGACGTAGATGAATGTGGAATGGGGAAAAGATACGGAGAGAGAGAGAGTTCGGCAGAGGTAGAGCCTTGCGAGCCAAACACTAACACCCGGCAATCTGAAAAAATGAACCAATGAGGTCTCACTCTGGCCCACTCGTTTTGTTTGTTTATGACCTTGCTTATGATAACGTGTATACACTTAAATAACAATAATAAGTTGCAACAGCATTTGCAGTCTCAACTACAAGACACCGTACCAGGAGAACAACACTCCTATATGATCCAAATTATCAAAATGATCCTCGGCTCGGCGACACGAGTTGATTTTGTTGAAAAAGCTGCATAAGATATCATATAAAATCAAATTGCATTAGGATCCGGTGTTTCACGAAATAACTTAAGAGAACATGAATACGTTCCCCTCAAAAAACTAATTTGCCAATTCAAAAACCACTGGGCACGAGGGATTTGGGTGGTTCAATATAAATCTAATGCTGAACCAAGAGAGGTTATTTCCTCGATTCCTTGGATATCATGCAGGATCTTTCTATAGGTGGCCGCATAATTGCCAAACTGAATTTCAGCCGGTGGATGAACATCAAAAACATAACAGATTGGCTTTGATGTCAGCATCGGTTTGCTGGTGGGAACAATATCAGAAAAATGCCCAAAGCTTGCTTCATCAAATGGGAAGGATTTTCTCAGGACAAAGAAGCTCTCTCTGCCCAACTTCTCCACCTGAAAAATTAAATACATGCCTTCAGGTTGATTCATCCCCACAAAGATGTGCAAAAACATCAGTAATGCATAACCAAGGGGCACACACATGTGGAAACTATGTCGTTCAGTGCAATGTGGCAAACAAAATGTGAGCACGCAAGAAATCTAACACCCAATACCGACAGTGATGCGAAAAGAATGTTCAGCTGGAAACTATACCTGTAGTTGTGCAAACCTAATATTGTTCATGGTCAGGATAAGTTGAACATCATACAAGTCATCCGATAACATTCTGTGGGCCAAAGACTTGAAAAAATTCTGGACAAGAACCTTTTGCCTGTTCAAATCTTCAGCATAGCTTTCTAAGTTAGCTAGCCATAATATGCATTTCAGTTTACTCCATGGAATGGGGTTCTCCTTTGCTCTGGAAACAATTGTCTGGTGTGGGTCTTGAATGCCCCATAAAATACTCATACCAGACAACGAAGGGTCATGGATTGTGGTTTCTGACATACAAGTTGTCGTAATTATTTTGCATGGATCAAAGTGGCGAGCAACTTTAGAGCATAACTGTAATCCAGTGTCATCCAATAGAAGGATGTACCCATCAGAAGATGTTGGGAATAACTGTAGAAGGGAAGTAGAACTTGCAAAATCATCTTCAGGTGAAGAGGGCATTGTGATTGTTGATGATGACGTTGAATCTAGATTATGAGAGAAGAAGCACGTTTCTCCGTTTCGACAGCCCTGCAGATCCACTTCCATAAGCATAATAAATGATAAAAACAAAAAGAAAGACATCAAACTAAGAGGCAACCAGAAACTAGTCCCCACTAAGAACAACTTTATTCCCAAAACACAACAGTGCCAAATAGACAGTTGAACTTGCGGCTCTTCTGCAACAGCTGACTCCTAATTGTTCTTCTGAGTAACCATATCAATGCAAAATGAACCAAGTGTTATTTCAAAAGGTTCAGGATCAATACACATACATCTCAATTAGCATAAATTTTATCTCCCTGCAGCACTGCAACTGCATATTTTATCTCCATAAAATGATAGCCAAAAACCTATGTAACTTTTAAGAAAATTTTCACGATGAAACATGTTCCACTTAGCACAAGTTTTTGGTAAACAGAAAGGGTAAATGACCTAAAATAATTTCATATAAAATTGAAGCCCAGAAGTGAAAATACCTGTAGAGTGAAAAAGAATTTGCATGCTGGACTTTTCGCTTGAGGAGAATGAGAAAAAGCACACTGATCGCCGTTCTTGCAAGATCCATTCGCAAAATATACACATAAAGGAGTTTCCCCATAGGTGATAGGCACACTTTTGTTAACGTCATTATATTGATCATTCCATGTGCTTTCAGAATTTTGGAATCTTATCTATTTTTAACATGAAAAAATTCCAAATTATTAGCAAGAAAATAATAACCAAACGAAGGGGAAAAGTAATTTTACCTCTGTAATAATTTTGGTAAACTTTTCAGCCACATCAATTTTTCCAAAATGACCAGAATTCACAAATGGTACAGCTAAGCATTTTATTGTCTCAATAGATGGCTCAGTGTTCTCATCATCTTCAGCAACAATACCCATCTTCTCATTGGGTTGACAACTTAGCAGGCATGTGTGCAAGAACTCACAAGGATCATAATAGCTTGGCAGGCCATCACATCTACCCAGAAATTTGGGCCGAAACAGGTGCACTGAATTTAGTATATCTTCATCTGGAAAAAAAAAAAAAGAAGAGAAACTTAAGAATAACCCAGGAAGGAGAAAAAAGAAGAAAAGCAAAAGAAAATCTAATTTGAAATGAATCTTTCAAAAACAAATCTAATTTGAAATGAGGTTTCACATAGGTAGCTAAAAATGTGTATGAACCCATACACCGCTCGGCGATATGATGTAGTGACGAGCGGACAAGATTATGGAAACAGCACCATTCCTCTTCAATCTGAGGTAGAAATAATGTTGTATCTTCCGTTTGTTTTACCTCTAAAACTTCTGTCAAGTATTCAAGGCGATGCTTGTCCTTCAGAGCAAAGAACAAATATCAAACATCACAAAATCCTTTAAAGCAAAGCACATTGCTCAGTGAAAAGAGTATTCCTACAGCAGGGAGAAGAAAGATATTGTTTTACCTTGAACACATGTTGCCAAAACTGATATGCATAAAAGTTCCCCAACAAAATCGCCTCTTTTTGACCTATTTTCAAATTGCTGTCGCAAGTTCCACCAAAGTGATGGTATGCGTACTCTGTAAACTGAGGTGGAGAACTGATTTACCGTAAGTACATAATTTTTGGAACAGCCAAAAGTATAAAGGATGTTATCATACCAGATGCTTCTGACCAAATGGACGAAGAATCGGTAGAGGCAGTGTGTCCATCAATATGCCAAGCAGAATGCCTTCATGCAGTAATCCAATATCTCCAAATTTTAGCACTAGTATAGAAGCATCAAATGTCAAGGACAAGCTTGCAAGCAAGCGTCCATAAAATGTAGGCTGATACCGGCCTCTTGCAGATTGAACTAATGCATCCATTTGAACAAGCAAGTTTATTGCGTCTTCAATAACCTCAGGATTTGGGGGGTCCAAAGCCTTCTGCAATAACACTAGCATCATAATTTCACAATTAGATTGTGCATAATCCTTTTTTTTGGGCTGGGTACATACAAGTCACGCAAAAAAGTTCAAATTAATCTTTAAGGCCAGCATAAAAATTGGAAGCTAATATCTATTGATCACACAGACTAGATTTTTAACACTCTGCCTTCATCACATACTTATATACACATGCAGATTTCAGATGCATACAATAAAATCAAGATAACAAGAAAACTGATAGGACCTCAATGTTTAAGTCTATGATTGATAAGGTAGCCAGGACAAAGGATAAGAGGTAAGCCAGGACAAAGGATAAGAGGTCAACACAGAAATTACAGTAATCCAGAATAGGTTCAAATACTGTTCTAAGAACCTGACTAAATTACAAAAACAACTAATGCATCTGGATTTTTTAATAAGCTGATCATGCAAATATAGTCATAACTCATAAAAGACTAAAAAGCATAACTATAAAAAGACACAGCAAATCAATCAGACCCAACTTGGAGTATCTTTAGTCAGAGGGTGATTTGAAACATTCTTGCCCCATCACTAGACATAAAAGTTGAGCGTACAGTTTGCATCAAATATGAACATCATAGACATACATTTGGGATCATTTATAGCTCTTGATTCGGCACAGCATGTCAGAAGCACTTGTTGCCGCAGTGACAACTTTAGTATAGTTGGCGACTCAAACTCCTCAAGCTTATTGAAAAATGATCTTGTAACCAATCGATAAATGTGGCCATCACAAGTTCGACCAGTCCTCCCTTTACGTTGATCAGCCTAAAAGATAATTTTAATGATTAAGCGAAAGAAATCATAGAATTTGGACCCATGTGTAATATGCTCTCAATACCTGAGATTTAGAAATCCAAACAATCTCAGTTGAGTCCTGCTTACTGATATTGTCCCAGAAAACTTGCAAAGATCGACATGTATCAATCACATAGGCTACTTGAGGTATGGTCACAGATGATTCAGCAATATTTGTTGCCAGTATCACCTAGCAAAATACAAGTGAAAATGCGCAATGTTGGTAAGATTCAGAATTACCTACCCTCGACCAAAGGGTCGAATAAAGATCTCAAAATTATTTGCAAAAGGCGGGGATTTAATAGTTAATATTTAATTCCAGAATCTGTAACATTCTATTGCAGTATGCAGCCTAGTACGTAAGACCCTAGTGAATATGCTTAACCCAAAAAAAAAGGGGGATCATCACTGAATAGACAAGTTATAAGAGGCCATCACAGAAGAATGCAAATTTCTTGGAAGACAAGGGCAAACCAGAAATTAAGACATTAGCCTCAATGTTATCTTGAAAACATTTTAGTCAAAATACAAGTTCGAATCCTGTTTCCTAACATGAAATTGAAACTATGCAATCGTAAGGAGGTAGGAGCATACCCTACGGTGGGTTTTCAAGACTTTCATAGCCATGAGAGCTTGTTCGATGTCAATGCTTCGATGTAGGATATGAACCTTGAAAGATGAATCAAGAGGCAACAAACGGAACCACTGCTGCTCCAAGTCAAAGTATGTTGGAAGAAAAATCAAAATGCCCTTTTCAATGTCTGGTTCATGTTCATGAATGTGTATAACCAAATCATAAATAAGCTTATGCACTTCAGGGTTCATATCAGCAGCAGCAATACTAGGGCTATATCCTGAACAATATTCCGAACTGATTCCAAGTTCAGATACCTAGTCCACCAAAAAAAAAAAAATCATTAGCAACATTATCAGAAATGCTATCACATAACCAGTCAGAATGCTCCATCAATGCCTCTTAGGTTATCATGTGTTTCAACTAAAATTGCAACAAAATATTCATATCATATCCTACAACATTACAGGAAATTAGGCACAAAAAATGTTTTAAATAGCAATGTTGCACAACTGATGTAATTGCTAAGCGTCAGGAAATAAAATATGAAATTGAAGAACGTGATTTAAAATCATTCAAAATTGTGGCCCCTCTCTAAGAAATTTGAGTGGGATTACCCATACAAATTATTTTCTAAATAAAAGAACAGAAACAAACCAAGTAAGAGTTATTGCCTGCTCAAGATATGTGACTCTCCGTTGAAAAATGGCTTGCTGGCATGAACTGGGAATCGCAAGCACTTGAACTCTTTCACCCCTACCAAGATCTTTAAAGTAATCCCGGTATCTTGATATATCAGCAGTTGCAGACATCAATATCAGCCTGAGAAGGCAAAAAATTTAGCAAAATCTTAAGGAGCACTATTCGGAGACTCAAAATATGGTATGTCCTATATATGAACCAATAGCACATTACAAATGCTAATTTCGCATAACAGAATGAGAAGTGAAATTCACAAAGCCTTAAAGTTCAAACTTACCCACCCTGAACTTTAAAAAGTATTAATACAATGGCATATTGGATAGTAAGATCATACACAGAAGTAGAAGGCACACCTGAGATCTCTGTTCTTTAGTAGAAACTGTTTCACACAAACAAGAACAAGATCAGACTCAACCGATCTTTCATGCACTTCATCAAGAATGATAACCTTGTACTTGAGAGCACTTGGTCCTTTATCTCGCATTTCATCCAACACCACTCCAGCTGTTTTAAAGACAATCTTTGATCTGGAAAAATAAAGATTATACCAAAACATAAAACATAAAGTCCTTGAAATTAAAAAGGAAGGGGGATTATTGAGGTGGTAGTAAAGCAAAGACATGGGAAGAGGGAATCTTTAGGTAACAAACTCTAGTACAAATCAGTTATTTGCATTCAAGTACTTGATCATGTCATGTGAAGAATAAACTTAAATAATGTTGAACCCTGAAACACGTACGAACCCAAGCATACACCTCGCACATTTTTTTTTTTAAATTTCTTTGCAAGGTAGCGAACTGTATCCAAAATATGTACTAGCCTCTAGCTAACACCCTTTTCCCAAGAAGAGAATCAATAACAGCAGTTCATCTGATTTCATTGATTATAATTAGCAGAAAATATTTTGTACCCCACAAATAGAAATGCATGCCTAAATGATTAATTACAGAACCTCAAAACCGGGAAGCTGCCAGCTGGTCATTTGCTAATCATTCTAATCAAAACTTTTTCCGTGAAGTGGAAAGTACGTACTAAAAAATGGTGTTTGAAACAGGACAAAGGAAATGATATAATGGACGCAGAAAATCACTTGAATAGCTCAAAGTTGCTAGAAAAGAATGTCTTAAAACCAAGAGAAATTGTGTAGAAAGCCACCTTGGTGATAAAAGCTTGGAATGCCCTATGTGGCATCCAACCTCCCCTCCCAATTCACAGTTGCGAGCTTTAGCAACTACTTTAGCGATGGCAACAACTGCAAGTCTCCTTGGTTGTGTACATAGAATGGGCTCCATGTTTGTTTCCAGAAGAAACTGGGGAATTTGAGAGCTCTTTCCTTCAAAAAAAAAAAAAGGGTGGAATTAAAATGTGAAACAAATTACACACAACATCAGAAGAAGGCTGAATATTGGTAAAGCTCGTAAGAATAATCATAACAACAGTCGTAGAGAAAATAAGCTAACGCAGAAATTTCATTTTACTGTTCATTTCATAACTCCTACCTTGCGCCTAAAAGCACGCAACACATTACAGTATTATAATAGCAAACCAACGGAAAATATCAACTACACCAGATGATTCAAGCAACATTCACTCGGAGGGTAACGTACGTAGAGCAAAAACTAAAAAGAAATTACAAGGTGAACAGCGCTTCTCGAAGAGTCCTTACGTTCTTTCATTAGACAAACAAGACTAAACGACTTACGATGAAGAAGAAAACAGAAATTAATGACGGTTTAAACTTGATCCTCACGAATAAAGCTAAAAAGCGAGAGAATAAGGCGCAAAAGTCGAGTGAGAGTACCGCAACCAGTCTCGCCGACGATGAGAGTGACTCGATTTTCCAGAATTTTCTCGACGATCTTCTCCTTCATAGACAGTATCGGCAGAGACGCGAAGTTGGACTTGGACGGTTCAAAAGTAGCAGAACTCGAAGAGCTAAGCGAATGTGTCGGAGAAGTAGGCGCCATCTTTCCCAAACGCTAGAGCTCGTGCAAGCAAACTCTAGCTCTCTCAAGTCTTGCTCTCTTCTTCTTCAACTGTACGGAGAGAGGGAGAAGCAATGCAGATGATTTGCTACCACTTTTGGTTTTGGGTATATGAGCAGAGCTGAGCTGACTTTGGCTATCTCACACCTCAGTCGTTTCGTTTCCTGTGGGAGAAATCACATATGGGCTACACTACATTTGATCGGGGAGAGGCTAACCTGTTCAATGTAGCATGTAGCTCAAAAGTCGAGTGATCCATTATTCGCTTGCGATTTAGAGGCTAGGTACGTGGACGCGATGCAGCTGATTGGCTAACGCGAGTCCTTCTTCCACAAGTTAACCGCACAGTGTCCTTGAAATTTCTGAGAATCTTTGTTGTGGAGCCCATGCCAATTCTTTATCGTGTGGACTGCTTTGATGACTTGGACATTGGACGGTTGTGATCTCGTCTACGCAAGGTCTACGTGGTCAGCGTGTTCTGTTCGGTAAGTAGCCGAGTCAGGTTTCCTCTCCGGCTAAGGAAATGACCGCTCAAAGAAAGAAGATTATTAAGCACCCCGAGAAAAAGGGAAAATGATTGGAACGACAAATATTAAAAAAAAAAACCAAAAAAATGCCCAAGTTAATCCATGTACATAAAAGGAACATGATCAAGTTTGAGAAGTCAGAGTGATTGAATTTGAAGGAAATAACAATGTAGTCATCTTGATACATATCAGAAATCAGTAATCCTTCAAGGAGATGATGATAATGTAATCTTTTTCATTTAAGGAAATCTTTAAGATGATAAGCCCAACAAGAATTTGAAAAGTCAACAAAGATTTCATCGAATTATTTAATAAATTTAAGTCGTATTAGAATCCAATTTTTTTCAATATAAGTCGTATTAGAATTCAATCATTTTCATAATTTCATTTGATCCCATTGGATTAGGAATATCTTATGCATGTTCATCTTTTCAAAATCATTAGTTAGTATCATTTTTAAAAGATAAGATATTTAATGTTTAAAAAGTTAAAGATAAACTTACATATGATAAAATCGGATAAAGGTTAAATAAAAATAAAAATTTTAAAGTATGATTAAAAAAATTATTCTTATTAACTGAATAATTTGAAGTTTAATTGAAAAAGAAGTATTAAATGAAAATTAATTTATTTATTTTAGTTTATAAGAATTTATTAATTTACAAAAATTGATCGATTAATTAATAAATTTATTATTTTTTAATAATAAAGGTTATTAAAATAAATTGAAAAAATATACAATTCAATTTTTTTTATAGTTGAATCAATCAAATTTTACAGGTCTTGTTTGGTAAATAACTGGTCAGTTATTTTTTGGCGGATTGAGATGTATTTGGTTGTTTGATTATATCAAACTATTGATAATCGTGTTTGGTAATCAATTGATTAGATTGGCAAATTAAACCCAATATGTTGTTTTTAAAATTGTTCTTATAAGGAGCGTTTTGCTCCAGCGGCTAAGAAATTAAGGGATAAAAAAATAATTATGCCCAAAAGTTATTACAAAAGAGAAAGGAAAGAGAAAGAGAAAGAGAAATGAAAAGAGATAGAGATAGAGATAAAGATATAGATAAATAAGTATAAAGTGTAAATTCAATTACTTGAAGTTAAAAAAATAATTTAGTTTATAAAAAAATTAAACCAAGTTGGAATTTTTTAAAATAAAATTTTGTGTTTCATGTCAGTATCATTATTTTTAAAAAATATTTTATTTTTAATTAAATAAAATAAGTATCATTAGATTTGGTATTGTACAATACAAAAATTGGTATCAACTTATTTTATACTAACCAAATTTTTTTATAATGATAGATTCAAAGATTGTATTGGGTTGGAAAGTTTAACTTACATTCTGTAATTAAGAAGAATTAAATCATTAAATTTAAAATATATTTTATATTTAAATATTTTTAAACATAAAAATGTATCTGCAAATAGTTGTTGTGTTTAAAAAATCATTTTAATGTTATTTTAATAGATAAAATTCTTAAAAATCTTTTTTAAGTTTTAGTCATAGGATAAGACTAATATTATTAAGGGATTACATTTTCATATAATTAAAAGTAAGTTTTATGCCCATTACCTACTACATTTTTTCATTTTAGTTTCTAACGTTAATTTAAATAATTATTTTTTATTTTGAACATAGGTAAATATGTTTTAATTTATTTAAGTTTGATTGAATTGACTAAAGCAAATTAAAGCGTAAGCATAAATTCTTATGAGAATATTTAAAGAAATATTAAGATATAATATTTATAAGTCTTTTTTTTTAAGATTATGACTTCATAAGTCATTTTATACATAAACAATTAATTTTACTAAACATCTTTAAATAAATAGCTGACATTATTCACTGGTCAAATCGGTTATATTAATCCACTATCAGCTAATAACTAATGCAATTCGCTGAAACAAAGCTATAAATTCTTATTTAATTATGGACTCGATTGCATAAGTTGTGCGACTTACCAAACATCATTTAACTTGGATTAGTACATCACATTCATGATTGACTTGTCGTATAAGAAGATGCATGTCAGAACATTCTTTTATTTTTAATAAATATCAAATTTGTAATTATTATTTGTAATATGCACGTAATAAATTTATACAATTTAAAAATTGTGTTATAAATATGTTTAATGATATTTTTATAATTGTAATATATAATAAAATATTTATTAAATCAATTATTCAAAATTAAGTGACAAATTGGTCAAATTTTTACAACTATTTGTACGAGCAATACATTATGCTATTAGTTATGATTCCGTTCTTTGACATACAAAAAGGTCCGTGCTTCAAGATCACCCAAAAACGACCAAACCGGGTTAAGTTTTTAGAAGCCCAAATGAGAAATCCGTAGGTTAAGGTCCATGGATCCATACAATATTCATGTTGTGATTTGCGGGTTCAGCTCGAGCATAATGGGGTTACCAACCAGACTTTCTATCAAACAGCAAGCAAACTAAGCTTCGAAGTTCGGACCGACGAGCGAGAAATGGCGTCGGGGTGGGGAATCAACGGAACCAAAGGTAGGTGCTACGATTTCTGGATTGACTTCAGCGAGTGTATGTCTCGTTGCAGAGAGCCCAAGGACTGCGCTCTCCTCCGCGAGGATTACCTGGAGTGTCTCCACCACGCTAAAGAGGTCTCTTCTTTATCTCTTTGTCAATTTTCACTGCCCTATCATTGTTATCCAGTTCTTGGTTTCATATGGAAATTTGAGGACAAGAGAATTGCGCTTCTCAGTTAATAGGTTGAAATTTATCAATTGCTTATTCTTCAACTATTTGAAATCTATGATTGTTGAACAAGGGTATTAGGGCTGGAAACTGCCCTAGGTTTTTCAGTGATGGTAATTATACTTAGGTAACTCAGTTGTGGCTGTAGATTATGTCTTTCCAGCAACATCTATATAGTGAAGCAGTCGTTGTAATTCAAAGAACATACTCCCATTTGAAAGCACCGAATTATCAAGAAAAAGAACATACCCCGATTAAAAGAGACGTTTAAGATTTCTGCTTCCTTGTCGTATTGTATAAACTGTATAAGAAATGTTATCTGGCCTAGTTTACCGGTTCACTAATATGTCCTTTATAGACCAACCCACATATTTATCTTTGTTTTCTTCTCTTGATGTTCAATGATGCTTACAAACCTTTATCAGTTATCAGCAATCAAATTATATGGTTTGTTGCAGAATTTGATATGGAGCTCCGGAGCTCCTAAATTCCTTGCCTGGTTGATATTTGTTTAAGAGTGACTAAGCAACTTTAAGTTCTCGTGTTTTTCAAAAGAAAAACTTTAAGTTCTCGTGTTTTTCAAAAGAAAAACTTTAAGTTCTCTTTTCATTCTTGGCATATGACCTTTGGAAGGAGTTCTCTACACGATGAAGATGGTGAAATCTAGCGTTTCAATGAATCATCTGATGACAATCCAATATAGAACAGCTATTGAAATCTGATCCTTTGTACTATAAGTGTCTAGGCATCTTACTCTTATAGATAATAGTTCATTGGCTTCGAAACTCCTTTTCATCTTACTCCCTATTTGAATTAGTGACATAAGGATGGCTTTTTTTGTTTATATCAATGAAGTCATTATCTTTAGGTTTTCATTGTTTGTACTGATTACCTTGTGGTTGGAATGAATAAATATTGCAGTTTCAAAGAAGAAACCGGATTTACAAGGAAGAGCAGCGGAAAATACGTGCAGCTGCACGAAAGGTGAAGGAAGGTGAAGATGTTGATCACCATCATGGGTAATTTTGTTTGACTGTCTATTGAAAATTCCAGTAATAATGAATATCTGGACATTTACTTTTTTCATTAAGCCTATTTGTTCAAGTATACTCTTTTTTTTTCTTATCATGAGAGCTTCTACATTTGTTCAATAATGTGAAGTTCGTCACTTCATGCGACACCTGTTTGCTAGGTGAATCAGTCAGTCTACCAGTTAAAAAGAGCCTTCTAAAAGCATGCATCCATTAACTGTATTTTCTTTTTATGGAACTCTAAACCTTTTGTTTTATCAACCTGAAGGCTTAGAACCTGGTGCCAACAAATTCTTTGGCCTCTTGTGATTGAAATTGTTCTCCATCTACATATCTGGATTTTTTTTTTTTTGGTTCACCAGTTTGATATTGCATCTGGCAAGATAATGTTCATGTTCTGGGGAATTAGCTTATGTTGGAATGGTAGGGACTGAAAACTATAGGGATAAGAAATCAATCAATACCTGAGTCTTAGATTCAAGTAACTAATTATTTGATTGTTCATTTTTCAAAATATATGAAATAATGTCTATATACTGTAGTTTTTTTTTGAAAATTAAATAAGGTTTGAATTAACTATAGCAAAGCTATCAAGACATTACAATGAGTTCACAACGAAAAGAATTACAAATTCAAACAATAAACCAAATTACATAAGCAGATGAAATTTATCAATAAAGGTTACAGATTCCAACTGGTCTTTATTCTTATAGATAGTGCCTGCTCATCAGATTTAGCTATAAGGATGGCTTTGATCCAATGGATGGTGTGATCATAGGTTAAACAATTCCCTCTTGCCTGTATATCCTCCCTATACGCCCCTTCCATATAGAGTAGATAGTAGTTGTGAAGGCTGTTACGTAACAGGAGGATGTACAAGGCAAGAGGAAGTTGATAGGTATAACTGTAGTTTTGACGTAATTACTGACCTGACAATGCAAAATCATGATACTAGAAAGTAAAAATTTACATGATCATGCCATGGTCTCTTAAAAATGATATTTGACTTTAACGAATCATCTTGAGGTATTAAGATGTGTTGTAATATATGATATGTATACCTTTCTAAGCATTAATATGATAATACATGTATGTATATTATCAATGGAGAGCTTTTCGTTGTCAAGTGAACAATTATGTGAAATTATACTTGCGGAGAATCACATCGAATATCTAACGTGTGAGCAGTCAAAATGGTAAAATTTTGGAAGGTTAGGAACAGAATTGAATTTCAATCTAAACATTTAATTGCAGAGGTACTTGTTATTTGAATTCCAACTGCAAAGGCTTTAAATGAACGAACGTTTTCTCTTCTGGTCGTGTATTCGAAAAAGCCGAGTAGCCAACGTGACTTAAATTGCAGCCGAATCTACATAACCTGGACTTTGAATTTTGGAGGTTAAGAAGTTTGACCCAATTGGTGCGTGTTAGCTCCTTGATGCCTAATTCCCAAAAAGTCTCAGTAACAGTGGGTGTAAATGAAGTTAGCGCATTTAATATATGCTTGAGCAAGATTGAGAAAAGAACAAAGAAAACATAATTTCAAACAACTAAATTCAGGAGGAGGAAATGAAAATACACATTTGGTAAAACAAAAGGCTGGGCCCATTAGTCTCAAATAATCAGTCACTAACTCAACCCGTTGGTAGGTATTATCCAGCATTAAATGTTGAATAAGCTCGCAAGCCACTCAAACCACTTCTTGAACAGGCAAAACAGGTCAACAAGAGAACAAGGAAACTGTATTTGACGTTGGAGGCCTCAATTTTTTGGACTAATCAATCTCCAACTTTATCTACCGTCGTTTTTAAATAATAATAATATAGGATAAAATTTGTCCAGATAAGCACGTGAACTCCTACACCGTAACTAAAACAACGTACCAGGGAGAATTTTAGAGGAGTCAAAGTTGTAAACAAAGAGTTGATACGTCAAAACGCTCTGAGGCTGAGCGGGGCTGAGCGGGGAGATGGGGAGTCACTCGATTAAGATGGCCATCTTGCAAAAAATGTTAGAAATATATATATATATATATATATATATATATGTGAACTAATATAATCACAACATTAATTTTATATGTCTAACCAAAATCGAATTGTCTAATGTATATTTAATAACCATAATGAGATGGTTAATTTACTAAAGGTGTGCTTGTTTAGTAGGTATGAAAAAAGATAAATAGATATGGAATGAAAGATTGAATTTGACAAGGGGATATGATTATATGGTTATTATTTTGATTACCCACTTTTGAATAATACCTCATTTCTCTCCTAATCTAAAGGAATGAGTACCATTGTTATAGAGGAATGGGTTAATTAATTATATTATAATTAATTAAAATATAATTAATTAATTAAAATATATTTAATATTTAATTAAATACAATATAGTTAATTTAAATATAATTCATTCAATAATTAAAATATTGTAATTAATTAATTAATTAAAATACAATTATTCATTAATTAAAATATTATTAATAATGAATTAACTACAATATAATTAATTAAAATATAATTATTCATTAATTAAAATATTATTAATAATTAATTAACTACAATATAATTAATTAAAATATAATTATTCATTAATTAAAATAT
>JAOTAY010000004.1:7891217-7908501 GCA_025629805.1 Erythroxylum baracoense
GTGAAACACTTTTGGATGGGTTGACGGAATACTGAAATGGTAGAGTTCATTGTGGCACGCCCCCTTAAACGGGACCGACTGTGTCTGCAAATCCTTCACCTGAAAGGAATCAGGAAATAATTCAATGGAGACATTATTGATAGTGCAAAGACGTTTAGCCGAAACTAAATTTTTGTCAATGTTGGGTACATGAAGCATGTTATCACATAAGAGTGAATGAGAGGATGTGGGGAGATGGAAGCTACCAGTGTTGACAATGGGAAGGGTATAGCCATCTCCAACTTGCAGGCCATCGGTACCTTTGTATGGAGTATGGATTGCCATGTTCTGTAGCTGATTGGTGACATGGTGGGTAGCACCAGAGTCAAGAATCCATTGAGAAGAGTTAGAGGATGCAGAGCCACTACTGGAGTAATTTACGGTTGGTTGTCAAAACCTCGCAGGTTTGGCATGCAGCTTCAAACAGGTCTTGGCTGAATGACCTGGATGCTCACAAAATTGGCAAATGACTAAGTGAGGCCGCCCACTTCTCGAGCGTGAGGCAGCTGTTCCATCTGAGCAAGGTGAGCCAGTGTATAGGCGTGGTTTGGGTGAGTGCACATGTCATCCACGATATTGTGGGGAGTGCTTGGAGGGTTGGCTGGATACACTTCGTTGCATAAGGTTGATGCTTGGTGTCTCCTGTAAGTCAAGTTGTCGAGAATGCCTGTGTAAAAAGGATTCAAAATCTATTAATTTGTCATATAATTCATCAAATGTAATGGGTGTGTCTCGAGCTCTCAAGGCAGCACTGAGTTCCTTGAAATCTGTAGTGAGGCCATTTAGTGCCTACAGCACCAAATCAGTATCATCTATAGGCGATGAGATCGCAACAATTTCATTTACAAGGTCTCGAATTTTCTTGAAGTATTTAGCAACACCAGAAGCACCCTTCTGGATAGTCAGGAGCTGTTCTTTGAGGGAGAGAAGTCGTGCCCTGGATTGGCCAGCAAAAGTCTTTGCTAATACGTCCCAGCCTTCCTTGGATGTCTTCACCGAGTGGAATAACGTGATAACCGATGGTGCCACAGACGACATCAACGCATGAATCAATAGTTTGTCTTGTCTGGTCCATATTTTGTATTCAGATAATGAGTCAGTAGGGCATGGATAGGAGCCATCAATGCATCCTTCAACACCATATCCAATAAACAGTGAGAGCATGAGAGCTTTCCAGGAGGGGTAATTGACACCATTAAGTTTGGCGTCAGATGACAATCTAGGGTTGATGACAATAACGTTGAAGGATGAGGAGAAGTCAAACGCTGTTGACGATGAAGAGTTTTCTGGAGCCATGGGTACTGAATCTTGAGCTAGAAGGTGGTGCTCGACAATAGCGTAGATGAGAAGAAACTGAAATAAGATTTTTCTCGAGTGATGGAAGAAGACACTCGGCAGAGAAAAGAAGGAAAAAAATTTAGCAGTGAGCTTATGGCTCTGATACCATAGAGAGAATGAAAAACAAATGATGCTCTTTACGTATTATTGATCATTTGAGTGTACAGGTGTTATTAATAGTATGTACAAGAATAGAGATAAAAATGGAGAGAGCTAGAATACACAGTTGTTATAACGGATGTCAGAGATTTGTTATAACAGAACGTAGAGTTGGTGAATGGTTTGGGATGAGCTGTGATTTATTCATATTAGATATACTACAAAGGATCTTAGCATTTTCCTGCAATTATTGGGATAATGTAGCCATATGCATTACTGTAGTGTTCCTCCTACCAAGTTATGAAGAGAGAGCAAGAGGAAAATGCTCCAAGCCTACATCAGAAACCTGTATTAGCTATGTAAATCTTGTGCTTGCCAACTTCAGTGGGATTATGAAATTAGAGCAACTTTAATTTCTTACATAACTTAATTTAAATTGTTTTTGATTATAGTTCTTAATAGTAGTGGTCGTGTATGAACTCTGGTTGGTTTTCCATGTGGTAATCGAAAAGCAAACCCAGATTTTAAAGCCATCATCATTCTGTTTCATTTTGTTATATGAAAATTGCCTTGTTTGATATATGCAGCAAACTGGGGATTGGATATTTGTATCTTGATGGGATATGGTTCCGTTCCTGCATCTTTTTGGGTTTTGGAGTTATGCTGTATTTCAGCTGGGAAGCTTCTAAAATCTTCATGGTGTCTCTGTTTTAATGTATTTTAGTATCATATATATACATGGGAGCTAGATGGAAAGCATACTTCTGTTCTGTCCAATTTTTGATCTCGTGTAGACAATTTTTGATGTCTCAAATCTCCGAGAGCCTTGGTCTCTTGACGTGATGGCTTGTGTAGATGTAGTTGTGTTCGGTGCAGTACAACTTAATTATACCTGCCTTAGTAAGAAGCAACTATGTTATTTCATGATTTAGATGATTTATAAAGGGCGTATGCTACCAACAACCTACAGTACATAGATAACTAGATGAATTCTTGAAGGCATATATTTGTCCTTTGTAGTGTTCTAGTCTTTACTGAAAAGGTACGGGCATAGCAATGGCTGCTTTGTACCAGTTTTTGTGTTGCTATTTATACCTTACAGCGGCAAAAGCAGAGCAGCAAAAGTCCACAAAAGCTTAGTGAAAAACTATATTGGTAGTAGTTTTGCAAATTGTCTGATTTTATGCAAGTGTCTCTAGCACAAATAAAAATAAAATCAACCAAAAGTGAAATAACAAATGACACTAAAAATTTGGTAACGCAACTCGGCACTCCTTGCCTACGTCTACGGGGCCCTCACCTAGATTAATTCTTTCACTTAAGTACAATATATTTACCGAAGGCCTTATTGAGCCGACACCATTCACCCCTTGATACTATCACTCAACCTCACTTCCTGTGAAAGATTTTCACACCCAATAACACGAACGACTCATGTTAACCTCAACAGAGGATATTTCTTTACTACTCTTAATGAAAGATAACTAATAAAAATAACTCAAGTGATTAATCAACTAAGAAAAGAATAACAATACACTAGAGATAAAAGAAAAGAACAACTTCCCGAAAAGTTAAGCTCTACTGAAATAAATCTGGAAGTCATCGCAACAACAATGAGCTGATTCACATAAACACCAACACGAAGCCACAACAAATATTTAAGTTGATATTCCCACTAAGAAAAACTTCCCGATCCAACATTTATGTACGAATGTTATTCTTTTTGGAAGAAAACAATGTGGCTTCTAAAGTTTGTGCATCTAAAGGGCTGCAGGATATATTAATGAAACTATCGCATACAGTACAAGAATTTCTGCTGGTGGAGAAGGGCGTGAACGTGGATCATGTTTGGTTCGACAACTCCTTTAATTAACTCCACACTAAATTAATGCAACATCTATCTCCAAAACACACCCACAACATCTCTAAATATGGAACACACGCACAACTTTTTATACAACCCACTCTCGTAGATTTTTTGCACTTGGCCACCTCTTCTTAAGATACACATCTGTTCAAGATAGGATTCCATAACATCTAGAACATTATCCAATATAGTCTTTTTATTTTTGAATCCAAGTCAAAAAAAGATAAATGATTAGCTATCATCATCCAATTAATATCTTATAGAATATAGATCCAATTAATAATAAATATGCCAAAACAAAATCAGAAGATATATACCATATATCTAACAATCTCCCCTTTTTTGGCATATTTGTCACAAATACTAAACTCCCCCTGAATAATATAATTAGACAAATAAGTATCAAATTCACAATTTATATAGAACCCCCTTAATCCAACATTAAGTTCCAAAGAACATCTATAAAACCAATAATCTAATCATCCAAATTTCTTCCCCTTATCATCCAAATTTCTCCCCCTTGGGATAAAAGATGTCAAAAAGTAAGACTAATAGTCACGAAAGTACCTTAAAATCTCCCCCTAAATTGAACAGTCTCTAAAAGCAATCTGATGTCTTCCCCTTGGAACAAAAGTGTCAAAACGAAGAATGCCTTCAACATCATCAATCTCAGCGAACAAAGAAGCATAAAAATTATTAGTAGTGCAGCGGAAGAATCATAAACACGCAGTGCAATAACAGAAAGCCAAGATGACAATTTACTACTAGATAATACACATGCCAACATATCATTGCTCACTTCAATTCCATCTTCATAAGATTAATCAAATTCATATACTCCATCATCAAGCATAGCCTCATGTACACATCAATCAACTGAACCTTAGAAAACTCATAAATAAAAGTTAGAAAGCTTAAACGATAACTCCTTCGAACCCCTTTTTTGTTTTTTATTTTTTTTAATAAATATCAAGCTATACTTCAAAAATGTAAAGCACACAGTCCTTGTGCTCCTCGAAGAAATTCAAACCTGGGCTTATTCCTCGTCACATTATGTCAGTCATCAATTGTCTGATTGATTTCTTCATCTAAAGTAACTGACTTATTCTCAGTCTGAACAGTTGCTTCAAAAGTAGTAACTAACTGTGAATATGGACACTTTCTTGTTTTTCCTTCACTATGTCTTTGTGCTTGTCCTTGACCCTTTCTAATCCAAGAGTGCTTTGGTAATATGGACTGCTGCTGGAAATTTAACAGAGAGTATCTAGATTTTCGATTTTGACCCCTTTGAAACATAATTTGTAACATCTTGTAACATCTTGGCCTTATGTGCCCAATAACTCCACAAAAATGACACGTGGGTACGAATCTTCGAATCTTTCTCGATGTTTCTTCTTCTCGGACATATCTGGACATACCGTTTTTCTCCTCATTCACCTTATAACACTCTTTATATAACCAATGCCTTGAAGATCATCTTTTACTTTACCGATTTCTATTAACTTTTCTAATTTTTCTGTGCCACTATTCATCATTCTCAAACCTTTTTCGGTACTTACTAATCTCATTCTAGCTTCACCAAGCTCATCTAATACCAATGTCAATTTCTTTTCTAACCCTTGGATAGTATTCTTCATGGAGAGATTTTCTTCCTTCAATCTTTCATTTTTTCTACACGTATTCACCCATTTTTCATACATAGCTTTGTAAGCGTCGTAAATATTCTCCTTTCTATCATCTAGGACACTTTCATCACTGTCATAATTTCATATTGGGTTTTGAGCTGAGTTGTTTTCATTTTTCTGGAAATTTTTCGTTTCCCCCTTTTACGTCTTCAGTTACTTCCTTATTAGTTACTGTTAAGCAAGTAACTGGACTTTTGCTTTGTAAAGCAACTAACGCAACATCATTTCTTCTTTACCACCATATTCACTCTCGGATTCATTCTCACTCCAAGTGTTAGTAAAGGATTTTTCGTTTTTTCTTCTTCAAAGTATTAGCACATTCGGTTTGAACATGCCCGAAGTCTTGACACTCATGGCATTGAATTCTCTTCACCTTTCTTTCTCCCATGTGAGTTTTGGCTTGTTGCTTGAAGTTGTTGTTCAATGAACTCCCACCGTTTTGCCTAAACTCTGGTCTATCATTTTTCACTCTCTTCAACCACTTACTGAACTCTTGTGTTAATAGCTCCATATCTTCATTTTCATCGTATTCATCTTTTGTATCATTAATACCTTTTCCAGTTTCAACCTGTAGTGTCAATCCTTTGCTTCTTTCTCTTATAGTCATGTTTGCAAAACTAAGATCTGCACCAACTTACTATCAAGTTTTGAAACGATGACCCTCTCTGATACCAATTGAAAAACCGTAAGGGTAGTAGTTTCGCAAACTATCTGATTTTGCGCAATTGTCTCTGGCACAAATAAAAATAAAATCAATTAAAAGCGAAATAACAAATGACACCAAAAATTTGGTAACGCAATTCGGTACTCCTTACCTACGTTTGCAAGGCCTTCACCCAGATTAATTCTTTCACTTAAGTACAATAGATTTACCCAAGGCCTTACTGAGCCGACACTACTCACCCTTTGACACTATCACTCAACCTCATTTCTCATGAAAGATTTTCACATCCAATAACACGACCGACTTGTGTTAACCTCAACAGAGGATTTTTCTCTACCACTCTTAATGAAAGATAACTAATAAAAATAACTCAAGTGATTAATCAACTAAGAAAAGAATAACAATACACTTGAGATAAAAGAAAATAACAACTTCTCGAAAAGTTAAGCTCCACTGAAATAAATTTAGAAGTCGTCGCAACAACAATGGGCTGATTCACATAAACACCAACAAGAAGCCTAAACAAATATTTCAGTTGATATTCCCATCAAAAAAACTTCCCGATCCAACATTTATGTACGAATGTTATTCTTTTTGGAAGAAAACAATATGGCCTTTGAAGTTCGTGCATCCGAAGGGCTGCAGGATATATTAATGAAGCCGTCGCATACAATACAAGAATTTTTACTGGTAGAGAAGGGCATGAACGTGGATCATGTTTGGTTCGACAACTCCTTCAATTAATTCCACACTAAATTAATGCAACACCCATCTCCAAAACACACCCACGACATCTCTAAATATGGAACACATGCACGATTTTTTATACAACCCACTATCTCATAGATTTTCTGCACTTGGCCACACCCTTTTAAAAATTCCAGCAACATTATCTTATTAATTGTAAGACTATAATGCAAGATGCACTTCTTCTTTGCAAAGACTTCAACCAAGCCACGTGTCTCAGTTGATGAATCAATAAAGTAAGTTACAAATGCAACTCTAATTTAAAAAAGAGTTCTACATTATCTCAAAAATTTATCATACCTCTTTTTAATATACACGTCTATTCAAGATAGAGTTCCATAACATCTAAAACATTATCCAAGATACTTTTTGAATTTTTGAATCAAAGTCAAATAAAAATATATGATTAGCTATCATCATCTAATTAATATCTTATAGATTCAATTAATAATAAAAATGTCAAAATAAAATTAGAAGATATATACTATATATCTAACACTTAGTGTTAGCAGGCAGCAGGAGCAAGAGTTCGTCAAGGTCTCTTTGAATGCTACTGCTACTATTAACAGTGTATTTGATTGTGTGACGGGTGAGATGCGATAACGGGAACGAGTGGGATGAGGTTAACGGGCATTCTGGTTATGTATGGGAGAGCAATTGAGAGGACTGCATGTTCTATTCTGTAAAAGGATATTCACACTACTGGTACTTGGAAAAGATGTTTTAGGGTTGATCTGGAGTGGTACTTCAATAATTGATGCCTACTTGTTACTTGGAGGCTACATGGAATAAGGCGATAGTTCAACCACGACAGCCTGTGCTTTTTAACGTTCAATGGTTGGTTAGGATTGGATCTTACCTCCGAAATGAATTGGACGGTGAACATGACAGGGTGAGCCATTCTCATATAAGATTAGGCCAGATGAAGTGGAGGTTTGATATCATATCAATCATTCCAACAGAGGGATCCACATCCACACATCACAGACAGCAGACAGTTGCTTTTCGTAAGACGATGTCAACGTCAATCTTCAAATTCAATGCTACAATCATTAAACGGAAGACAAATGCTGATAGTTTTGCGTAAGCTTAACCTATAAATTGTTTAAATCAAAAAATACGAAAACGAAAAACGTTGTTGTACTTGCAATTTGTGGTCCGACTCCGACCGCTTCTGTCTTATCTCCAGTACATAATACATATAAGGATCAGGGACTTGATCCCTTGTGCCATTTATCCAATATCAATAAATGGCTAGGATGGAATGGCACAGAATTAGTATTAGGTAAGTGGCACAGAAGATTTGGAGTGATAAGGAACATGCAAATGCCACAAGATTCTCATCAACCCCGCGAAGCCCCACCACAACCGCACACGTTCCCCGTCTCCGTCTCCTCTCCCGAGGCGGCGACCGCCTTCCATTTGATTTGACATCGTCATAAATATGTAAAAATAGTAAACATTACTGAGAGCTGAATGTCCGATTCTGTGTATAAAAGGACACCAGAAATACCACATCCCAATTTATGCCAATTTCGTGCCATGACCTGATTCTGTTTTATAAAAGAAATCCAAACTGCCACATATCCCGGTTTATCCCAATCTCTTCTCTTTCATTCCTCAAAGCAACGGAGATGACGGAAAATACCGTTTTCCGGAAGCTCTCTGACGACGTTGTTCTCAAAATATTCTTCAAGCTAGAGGACGACCCTCGAAACTGGGCACGCCTCGCATGTGTGTGCACTAAGTTCTCTTCTTTCATACGCAACATCTGCTGCAAAACTAAGTGCAGCGCCACTATCCCCGCCGTAGTCGCCGATCTCCTCTCCTCCTCCTCCTCCTCTGTTCCCGGTGGCTGGTCCGCCCTTCACAAGCTCGCCGTCTGCTGCCCTGGCCTCCTCCACACCGGCGTCCTCCTCGAACACTCCGACTTCGGCCTCGAACGCGAGCTAGGGCCCAATGAAAACTACCCACGAACTGAAACGACATCGGTTGTGTCCTCCTCTAGCAACTTCGCTCCTAAACCCGAAGCGACCTCCGACGATTGCTCGTGGTCCTTGTTCGACGACCTCTATTACGATACCGTTTACAACGCGTCAGAGTCTCGAGATGGAGTCAGCGAGTTGCGGGAAGAGGTTGCTGATAAAATGGACGTCAGGGTCGGTCGCGATTTTGCGGTTTGTAAAAGGAGAAAAAACTTCAGATCTCAACGATCTCATTTAGCGTCTGGAGTGTGGAATCTGAGCAGAGAGCAAGGGAACAAGTTGCTGGCGAGTCGGTTTCGGGGGGATTGCTTGTACTTATGCGATTGGCCGGGTTGCGTACACATGGAGGAGAAGCGGAATTACATGCTTTTTAGAGGCATTTTCAAGGACTTCAAGCGGTCTAGGGTTTGGAGGACGATAAATGAGGGGAATAGGAGCAAGATTGACTTGAATTGTGCTTTTTGTGGGTGTAAAGAGACGTGGGATCTGCACTCTGCGTTCTGTTTGAGGAGGGTTTTTGGGTACCATGACGATGGCGAGCCAGTTGTTCGAGCATATGTCTGTGAGAATGGGCATGTCTCTGGGGCTTGGACCGATTTACCCTTGTATACTTGATCGGTCTCTTTATGGGTAGTGTTGGCTGAGTGTTTTAAGAAGTTAGACTTGGCGCTTATGTTAATCTTATTATGTTGTGTGAGGGTAATGTATTTAATTATGTTAATCTTCACTTATAACTTTTGAATTATGAAAGTAGCAGACTATTTCACATCCTCAATATATCTGTCTGTTATACTTTGCTTTTAGGTTGGGAATGATGACGGGTAGGTAGGTTCAGGGAAGTCTCTTAGACTTCGTCTTCGTGCTCTTCTTTTTCTGCACAGCCTTTGCTTTTTGCATAGAAAGCTATTTTAGAGAGTGAACTTTTATCAAATATATAGCCTCTTCTTGTAAATAGTGTGCTCATCATCGTCATCTAATTTCTAAGGATATTATTTGTCTGGCCAGCTTTGCACTTCTCTAGGAAAATATTATTTGATTCCTTTTCTTTGGCTTTCTTGTTATTTGATTCCTTTTAGATATGAAAATTCGAACGACATTGGATTCACATCCATCTCACCATACAGACACATTCTCTTTTGTTTCAATTTGAATATTAAACAAATTGATTAAAAGTTGTATATACATGTTAGCAGACTGCAGATATCTGTGATGTCAATGCGTATGCATATTTTTTCTCAACGACCCAAGACTACTGAGGTCTGACAATCACGCTGACAATTTTATATGTGCCAACAATATTAAAAAAACTTGTTGAGACGTCAAAAAGACAAACAAATTTTATAGAATAGATCAACTTGTTGAAAAAAAAAAAGAATCCACTGCCAAGACAAATCAATAAGAACAAATATGTTGCTAACTTAATAAAAAGTGAACGTGACGTTGTGTCTGTTCTGCGGTAAGCGTTTCATATGAACCTGAGCAGACTACTAAGGAACCCCAGTTACAAGAAACCTATTCTGTAAGGAAGAATGTGGAGGCTTCATTCTTCGCTAACTGTGCTATTAAGCTTAGCAGTATCTGTCTATTGTACCGATGAATATAGCAAACAGGACTTCCCGCCAGGCTTCGTATTTGGTGCTGCCACCTCTGCTTATCAGGTCGCTAAAGCACTTCGTCATTTCTGTTACTGAAAATAAAGCTATCCATGTTTTTATTAGCTTGTAATGCTTGAGATTAGGTGGAAGGAGCAGCAAACATGGATGGTAGGAGTCCTAGCATCTGGGATACTTTTACTCATTCAGGTCAGAGGCTTTCTATGTTTAACTTCCTCTGTTCTCTTTGTGGCTTTCCCGATCCTCTCATAGTACAAGCTCCTTTCCGGTTACCTCATCAAAACGTTTAGCCTGAAAATCGAACTACAGGCTTTAAAATCTTAAAGATTTATTAGCTACCGCGCTTTCATCTAACTGAAATTCCAGGAAACTTGCATGGTGACACTGGAGATGTGGCAGTTGACCAGTATCATAAATACAAGGTATATATATATTTACATATGGATAAACTTAAATGGAAACTTAATAAATCATTAGAGGAATTTATATGCCTTGCTCCTATAATTGGCTTCATGTGATCTACTGCAGGAAGATGTCCAACTTATGGCTGAAACAGGATTGGAAGCCTATAGATTTTCCATCTCTTGGTCGAGACTTATCCCGAGTACGGAAATTTCCAAGAAATAACAAATTACTAACAGTTTCGTTTGTTCTTTGGCCATAAATTAATTTTCTTAATTTGCGACTTTTAGATGGAAGAGGAACGCTCAATCCAAAAGGATTGCAGTATTACAACAACCTCATCAACGAACTTGTTAGCCACGGTCAGGAATAGATCCCAAGTTTGAGGAGAGAGAAGAATAAAAATATGTTTTCCTTTTTGGTTTTGAATTTCCAATTTCTAGCAGATTCAGTATTTACGTTTCTCTTGATGAAACAGGAATTCAACCACATGTAACTTTAAATCATATGGATCATCCCCAGGTACTCGAGGATGAGTACGCAGGATGGCTGAGTAGAAAGATGGTGTATAGTTCTTCAAACATTTCACCCTTTCTTTAGTTCGCTGTTCTTCCGCCTGAGTATCAGCTATATATTTTGGTGAACGCAGGGAAGATTTCACAGCCTATGCGGATGTGTGCTTCAGAGAGTTTGGAGACAGAGTCTCGCATTGGGTTACTATAAATGAGCTTAATATCTTCGCAATTGGAAGTTATGACACGGGAATGCTGCCACCTAAACGATGCTCTCCTCCATTTGGATTCAACTGCTCCCAAGGCAATTCCACTTACGAGCCTTACTTGGCGGTTCACCATATGCTTTTAGCCCACGCATTTACTGCCAGATTGTACAGGACAAAGTACAAGGTCAGGTGACATTTCAGTCTAATGCAAATTATGCCTATTCTTGTTACCCTCTCTTGATGCAGGAGAAGCAGCATGGATTTATAGGGCTTAGCCTCTATGGTTTTTGGTTCCAACCTCTAACTAACTCAGCAGAGGACGTGACTGCAACTGAGAGAGCAAAAGAATTTTTTCTTGGTTGGTAGGTTGAGGAAAAGTCATCGAGGGTAGTTGGAATTGAATTGATATCTTTATCCCCTCTCCTGATCCTGTAACTGTTGCATGCAGGACTGCGAAGCCTTTGGTGTTTGGAGACTATCCTGACATAATGAAGAAACTTGTGGGCTCAAGACTTCCATCCTTCAGTCCTGACGAATCCAAGTTAGTTAAGGGTTCGATTGACTTCCTAGGATTCGTACACTACGGTGGATTCTACATCAACGACAACTCCAGTAGTCGGAAAGGAGATGTTTTTGTAGATGCTCAAATAAACAATTTCCGTATGGTCTAACTTGGAACTTCTTGGAGGATTTTCTTTTATGTACATTATACAAATAAATTTGCATATGTTTTCACTTTTCAGTTCTGCCCGTAGTAGTTGATTATCCGAAGAAACTACAAGCCAACCAGGTGAGAATTCATGTGTTGATTAATTTTTCGCAGCAGTTAAATTTAAGCGCCATTAACACGAACTGTCTAAATGATTCTATACCCATTTTTTAAAATTATTTTGTAATGATGCAATTTTTAAATCTTGTTGACGTAATTTTCAGATATTTATATATGGTTTTAAGTTAAAATAGTCATCGACTCTTTTTATGAATTAGCTTAGCGTTAATACATCTTAGAATTAATTTTTATATTTATCAAGTACGGTTTACAGATACCAAGTAATAAACATTTCTCTGATTCAGGATTTGGTGCCAACATGGGCTTTGAAAGGATTACTTCACTACTTCAAGCAATCCTATGGCAACCCTCCTGTATATATCCTTGAAAATGGTCTCTTCCGTTCATACATCCTTTGCCATAACCTTTGCTCTTTGTTCTTACTTCTTCTGTAGAGTTGAGATGTTCCATTTCTATCAACTTTTAGTTTTTCCCTTCTTGTTTTCTTTTCCCAATGGTGAATAATTTTCTGTCATCTAACCCGTTAATCTATGTTATCTGTCCTGGTACAGGAAAAAACACCCCTCGTAGCTCTTCGTTGGAAGACATTTCCAGGGTTGTATATTTGCATACGTACATAGGGGCTGTGCTCGATGCAATTAGGTACATTCCAACTTAATATGACATCGCATCAAGGGAATTTACATAATTTCTTTTTTTTTTCTTTCATCTGATAATCATATGATGCATGTCTAGTCGTTTAGTATAGCATTGCGCAACTCGTCTAATTTCGAGTTTCATGTGCTTCTAAAGGGCTGGATCAAACACAAGAGGCTATTTCGTATGGTCCCTTCTTGATATACTGGAGATATTGGATGGTTACCGAACAAGTTTTGGTCTATACTACGTAGATTTGGATGACCCTGATTTGAAACGCGTGCCTAAGCTCTCTGCCCATTGGTATTCCCAGTTTTTGAAGGGAAAAAATACTAGCCGAGATGCAATAATCCTCAAAGTAGAGAACAATATCTCCACCCTTTCTCATGGACTCTCATTTCAGTAAATCATGAACTACCCCTATTTATGTTACCAATAATATAACGTGCTTACATTATTTGGACTTTGTAAAAGAGTTGCTTACATTTTTCTTGTTCTTCACCAGTAAGACAAAATATTGATGTTTAATATTTTAGCACCCAGTCTTTCAAGAAGCCATCACTAGCCAAAAAAGGGCATAACCAAGCTTGATCATAACAATTTGAATCTATTTTTCAAAATAAATAAAAAATGGAATCTGGCAAACCGTAGGCTAATTATAATGCTTGTAATCCCTCTACCTCTTTATAATCTTTGTAGGTTAGTTATAATATTTATAATGCGTCTGCCTAAATTAATTTAACTTGGTTGTCTTGAACCATTAAAGTTATTTTATGAAGAGGAAGATACATTGATGTTTGATATTTAATTGATATAGTCTTTTTTCAATCCTAATAGTTAGATGGTGCATCTTTTGAATCAATTAGAAAAATTCATAATGGAATAAGTAATATATGAATTTATAACAATAAAAAATAAAATAAATACAGAATTCATAACAAGTTCAAAAATCAAGTTTGACTTAAGACTTTAAGATTGAATCCATATGCCTTCTTCTCTCTACATCTCTCTCATTACATAAGGTAGAAGAAGTAATGCTGTTCATGTCATTCTATTACAAACCTCTAAGTTGGAGGTGAATTTTAATTTGAGAATTAGATTTGCACTAATGGATCTTTGTGAGTTGTTTGACTTCAATAACTAAACATTTTGTCTTTGATATTTATATATGACAATAATAATGGTCATTTAGTGTCTATATAATTTCAAATACTAATAGAACATAGCTTCGTATATAAGATAACTCATATGGTACTCAATTAACTTAGTTTTGTAGACAAAAGGGTCACTTTTAACCCTAATATTTTCACCAATCGACAAATTTTACCCTAAAATTTCAGAGTAAATAAATAAGACCATAACATTTGAAAAAGGTTTAAATATAGCCTTAAAATAATATTAATTTATTATTTTTCAGGCCCCACTTTGCTAGTCAGAATTGGCGTGGCAATATGGGGCTCGCTTTTTTAAAAATATTTTTTAAAATTTTTATGACTTAGCAGTTTCTAATATTAATTTACTGTTTTTGTAGGTCTCAAATTGTCAGATTAGAACTGACATTGCAATGTGGGGCCTGCTTTTTCAAAAATATAAAAATATATTAATTTTTTAAATTTTAACAGTGAATCAGAACGTTAGCATTGCTTTAACTTTTATCTATAACATATAAAAACCACTACTAAACCAAGGGGTTCTTGTTTTCGTTTTTTTAATGTTTTTTGTTGTAGTTTTTGTAAATTAAGAAACGACCCTTAAAATCGTGTTTGGTTAAACACGTTTGTATATTTCTTTCTTAAAAATTAAAAAAAGGCAACTATTTTAAGAAAACATAAAAATAACGTTTTCGTGATTTCTGAAAACAAGTTTTCATCTATTTTGAAATGTTTTTTTCTCAAAAACAAATCATATTGTTTCTCTCCTCTGCGCCGACTTCGTCCTTTGCATCTTCACCGATGTTGCAATATCTCCAGGTTTGTTTTCATATCTATCTGTTGCTTCTGCGATTTCTGCTGTCTCTCTCGTCCATAACATCAGACCCATCATACTTCTTGTGACTATCAATACTACTAACTTGTTTTCTCTTTGTGTTACTCTGAGTTGAGTATATTGTTGATGATAGGATCAGTGACATTAGTTTGGTAGTAAAAAATAAAATAGAGAAACAAGGCGTGATGGAAGAGAGATGTGAACCAATATAGAACCGTAAAAAGGAAGAGAGACATGAAGAAAATAACAGTACTATAGACGTAGCCATACTTATTAAAAGCAACGATATAGAACTTCTGCTTTGAGCATAAGCTTCTACATTTTTTTGTGATGATAAAAAAGATGATGCACTCTCGTTCTTCCTCTGAACAACAATTTTTCTGACTAGAATGAGTTCTCGTGCGATGTGTTTCAGTTCTTCAATTTTTACTTCACCTCCTCTGCTAAACATAATGATAACTTCATCTTTTTGTGGAAAACTCTAATCCTTAATAAAGAAACAACACAAAACTGTGAACAACTCATAAAATAACGTTATTAAAACCGAAGGCTATAGCTGTTTTCTTGATCCTCACGTCATTTTAAAGTCCAGATAGCTATAGCTGTTTTCTTCTTCCTCACGTCTTTGTAGCTATTTTGTTCTTGGACTTCAAGTCATTTTTAAATGGCTTTCTCCTTGGCCTCACGTCTTTATAACTATTTTTCTGCTCATCACGTCTTTAATGTAGCATAGAGTGGAGCACAGGTGGCATAGAGTGGAGGCTCCTTGTCTTCTTATCTTCATGTCATTTAATGTGGCATGTGGAGGCTTCTTGTCTTCACGTTTATATCCCACATTAAATTGTTTTACTTTTGGTGTGTCATAAAATAATATTTTATTGTTATGCTATAATTGCACATAGAGGAAAACTTGAACTCATATGAACAAGTTCTATTTTAGATAATTTGCCTTGGGAAGCCTGATAGACCCACTTGCCACTGAGACTTGCTACTATACTTAAGTTGTTGATGTTCTAGAGGATAAACAAATTAGTGATTGAAAATTTTTTATGAGGTTATTTACCACATGTTGTCCCTGGCCGACATATATTTGATTTGAAATGAATGTTTTTATGTATTGCATATGTAGGCTGGCTTTATCCCTTCAAAAGTAGCTTATAACTGTGGAAATTAGTAAATGAACTGAAACATTAAATGTTAATACATGTTGACAAAGACGTCTAACAATTGACCATTAAATAAATTAGAATTCAAGTTGAGCACGTTGGTATAAGACACTATTGTAGCACATTGAAGTCCATCTTTTTCTATCAAATTTGTGTTGTGTTGAAAAATTTTCCATTTGTACCATCTCAATTCTATCATAAGCTTCTTAACCCTTTGCTCATGAATCTTGTTGAAGTGGCCTATTACCTGAAGCTGAAGCTAAAATGAAGGAATGTGTAAATGATTTACTGTAGTGGTTTTGCTACTAGGTTTTCACATATAGTAAAAATCTAATTTGTGTACAAGTTTAGACACCAAATATTTTTTAAAAATTGTTATGGTTGTCACATATTTATTTTGAACCATATTTAGCGTTTAATACTTTGTAGAAATTGTTGTGATTGATGTCACTTATATGTTATTACATTTAGTGATAGAAGGCTTGAACAACATGAATGATTACAATGCTTCTATGGAGGTAAATGAAAAATGGCGTATATAATGATACTATAGAGATGTATTTAATCTCTTTGAAGGTTGAAGAAATGAAGAAGGAAAATCGAACGACCACTACGTTTTCCAAATCTGGTTGGAAGAATATTAAAGCAAGGCTTCAAACAAAATTCAATAAGGATTATACTGATATTCAATTGAAAAATAAGTATAATGGATTAAGGGTCAGATTGAAGAATTGTAAGAACTTACTGAAAGAAATAGGAATCAGTTACAACTCTTTTACTGGTGAAGTTAATATTATAAATGAATGTTGGGAAAATCTATTTAAGGTAAAATATATCTTTTCTTTTATTAATATATCATATTATATAATATTCATTCTCATATATCTTTTTCTTCTATAGGTGCATAAAATGGCTCACAGATTTAAGAAAAAAGGATATAAGGAATTTTTAGACTCGTGTCATATTTTTGGAGATACTATTGCAACTGGTGTGCATGCAAATCCATCAACTAAATCTCCATCGAATAGTACAGAAGAGGAACATAGAAATGATGTTGATGAAGATTACTCGTATAATGGAAAAAAAGATCAAGATAAAAGTTTTCTGCCTAAGAGAAAGAAGTAAGAACAAGAAGGTAAAGAAGACACATTCTAACATTATAGAAGAAGCCTTACTTATACTTAGTGAACAATAAAAAGGAAGAATGATTTAATTGAGAAAAAACTAAGTGAAACATCATCCACTGCAGAGAATAGATCTCAAGAGCCTAACATAAAGATGGAATGTCCGAATTCTTTAGATGAATTGGGTGTTGACGGTGTGCAATATGGAAAAACTGTAAACGCTTTACATGATTCTCCTCTTTGGGATATTTTTTTGAAGATTGTTAATGGACTGTAAAACCTATCTACTTATTTTACACTAAAAAATCGCAAGTGAATGGGTTGTGACTTGTAGTTAGAAAGAGTGGATATCGATCCCACAGGGATTGATGCCCAGACACCACTTAATTTAGAAAAGACTTTGTTTAAGAAATAAAATTGTT
>JAOTAY010000004.1:7912208-7927736 GCA_025629805.1 Erythroxylum baracoense
ACGGGATGTTACAACACCAATTCAATTTTCAATACATAGAAACCACAATTCATATCAAAAATCACATTTACAAATCAATTATACCCAAAAAATGTCAAAAAATGCATATACAATCATTTTAACGTGTAAACATTAATATTCACATGTGTGTGTATGTCATATTATGCATGAACATGAAATGCATTTTCTAACTCCTCATAAATCTCTCATTTGCCATATTCCAGGGTCCTAACCATGAACGTGGGATAACGAGATGTTCCAAGAATCTTTACAAGCTTATGGTAGGTTCTAATCTAGGTGGATTGAGTGAAAAATTCCCTATTTGAGAGATGAGTGAGACACTTGTACCTTATAAGAGATCTATTACGTTTCTCTTCCTTCTATCTTGCTATGTCTCTTGTGTTAGTTTCTTTGCACTGAAGCATTCCATGACTGTTGATTGATTAGGGATAGAGGTTGTTTGAGTTGATTGCACATTCTTGCCTTGCAGTTTTATATTTGCTTGTATTGAGTTTAACTGTTGGATTTCTCTTTACCGATAATTTGCCTAGGAGTGCAAAAGGCTAAGTGTGGGGGAGTTGAAACTCATTTATTTATATATATTTTCACATCATTTGGATGGGTTTTTTTCATTATAATTGGTCTTTATTGCGTTATTTGATTATTATTTGAATTATTGTACCTTACATTTAATCTTTGTTTATAGGAGCGACAATTGTCATATTTTGTTTAACTGTCATTAATTGAATTTAGGACAATTGATGCTACATTATTTGTAATTTTTATTGTAGGGTACTCAAAAGATAAAAGAAGTAGTAGTCCAAAGCATTAACAAGCAGCTAGAGAAGAGAAGCAAAAACGGCAGCAATATATGAAGAAAACGCCAGTAGCTGGATAAAAGAAGACCAAAATGACACAACAGTGTGGAAGCAAGAAGCAAGCAAAATGCCGGCGCATGGTGAGGTAAGTAGGCCCAAAACGCAAGCGACATATGAAGAAAATGACTACCAAAAATGAAGACATGAAGGCCAAAACGCAACACACAGACGCTGGAAAGAAGAAGCAAAACGCAGACGGAGAGGAACAAAATGCATAGAAAAGAAGGTTGGAGGTGTGCGTTGGTTTTAAATAAAAAGAAGAAGCAAAGCGCAACGCCCATGCATGTTGAAGACAAGGAGAACAAAACGATGCAGCAGAAGGGCAGCACCAGACCAAGCCAAAACAACGTAGCAGAAGGAAGGCCAGAATGAAAAGAAAACATGTAGCAAAGAGGGTTTTAGGTGTGCATGGTTTTGAAATAGAAGGACGAACGTAGAAGAAAAAAGAGGAGGGTTTTTATTTTTGACAGTAGCATTCTCCACCCATGGAGACTAGTTTTTGTTTTTTTCCTCACCTCCCACAAATCCAAACCATCATTCTCATCTTCCATGGCTGATTGTAGGAGCTCACTGTTGGCAGCATCTTCTATGGTTTTCTATAGCTAGTTTGTCTTGATCCTCTGATTTAATGGCAATGGTAGGAGCTTGGGTCTTCATAGGGGAGTTTAACCTACATTTATCTTCCACCCATTTAATTATTTAGTGATTCCTAGGTCTTAGGATAATTATTTAATTATTTGGAGTTATGTATTGATTATATTTTTGTATTGGAAGATTTCTGTGGCTGGATTATTGTTTAGCAACTGATATTGTGCTGATTATGACTTAATTTTATTACTTTGTTTTGACATTTTAGTGAATATTTGGTGAATATTTAAGTAGCTTGAATTATTGGATCGTTACATCTATTGCTGGCTTTAACTCTATTTTATTAATTATTGAGTAATAATTGAGCATTGATTTTTAGTATCCTTAGTTCTATTTTCCTATTCTGGTGGCAGTTAGTAGATTGGGACCTTGGAAAATATTTTGTGAGAATTCGAGGTGGCTCGGTTATTGGATTAAAAGCTTGATTATAACTCTTGGTTCATTGTTTTTAACTCCCATATATGTTTAAGTGATGATTACTCGTGCTATTGAATTGGAGGGTTGCTTTTATCATTGTTAATACCTTGTATTTTTCATTCCATTCATGCACTTTCATTTCATATCACTCATTTTAAATTTAAAATACCAAAAACAAGTCCTTTATGTTTATTTTAATTCATTTCAATTTTGGTGACAGTTAATCAAATCAAACCCCATTATATAGTTTAGGTTGCATTGCATTTAGTTACTTAGGAATTTAATTTCATTTTCAGCTCCTCAAAAACAACGACCCGAGGTTGCACTTTACGCAATTCTTAATTAAATTTTGAAGTAACCCCACGGAGACATCGGACTTAGGTTGTTTCAAGAACACCATTGCTAATAATAATTTTAGCCACCATAATCCTATCATTAATCCTTGTGATCCCCACCACTTGGTTTATAAGTTCCTTGACCACTAGCATACTTACCTCATTCTGCCTCCGTGTACCTCTCGAGTACCATAGTTTGAATCCTCCTATCTCCTTTACTTTAGCTTTTGACCACTTAATATCCTGAATGCAGGCTATTTGTATCTTGTACTTGTCTAAAACCTCTACTAATTCTAAAAACTTGCCCGTGAGGGTCCCAATGTTCCACAAACCTATTTTTAGTTTGTCATCACCTTTTTTATTCTTACATGCTGCATTCACCGAAAGAATTGCTTGTATCCTATTCGCGTGATTAAAACCCATCCCTCCTAACTCACGACCCCTAAACTTTCCTGTAATTACTTCCCTAAAAAGCCCTTGAGATTTACAAACGAAAGGAGATCACGAACAGAAGAAGAAAAGAAAAAAAAGCCAAATACAGCAAACACAGACACCAGCTAAGACAATCTTATTTGCCAACCGAAGAGAGCATTAGAGGTGCACAAGTAATAAAGGCATGAAAAAAATATGAATGACTGATTTGAGTTTGTACAGAAAATCACTAAAATAATATTTAGTTTATCTCGCATAAGAATACTTCGTGCTCCAATTAGAAGCAGTAGTAAATGTTATCTGTATTTGTCAAAGCATAAGCACCCACTAAGAATTTACTGAAGAGATATGCAAGTGAAAGTGGTTGCTGTGTCAGGTAAGGTGAGATTCTAGTGAGAGAGGCTTTTGTAAAAGGTTTATTTATCACATTATAAAAAAATTATAACGGCCTTATCATATACTGGTAGTTGCGTAAGAATATTAAGCGGAGTACCAACGAGTCGCAAAGGAAAAAGAATGACGGCTTGTCGTAGCAGACTTGTCAGGATGCTCTAGAAAGCTAATGGAGAAGACATATGATGTGCCAAAAACTCTACGAAAGTATAAGTATATTTATCTAATGTACTATATGAAACCACGCATCTTCGTCTTTGAGCAATGGTCCTATGCAATCTAAACAAGAGCTGCATCCTTGCTAGTCAAAATTGACATAGCAATATGGAACTCGCTTTTTTTTAAATAGTTTTTTAAATTTTTATTACTTGGCAGTTGCTAATTATTAATTTATTGTTTTTGCAAGTCTCACCTTGTCAAGTTAAAAATGACATAGCAATGTGGGTCCTGCTTTTTTAAAAATATAAAAATATATTAATTTTTAAAATTTTAATCGCAAATCAGAACGTGAGTTTTGCTTTAATTTTTATCTATAACATATAAAAACCATAACTAAACGAAACATTTAATGTGTTTTTTCCCCTCTTTGGAGACCCAACAGTCATTTTCTAACTCTTTCATCTTTCTTGCCAACAATTAATTAAAGATAACTAATTGATGGTACTGGAACCTTAAAGCTAGCTGCTTTTTCAATCCCCTTTCTTTAGTTGTGTAAGGTTTATAGTAAGGAAAGAGAGATGTGTATATTCTTGGATGGGATAATAGAGGGTCATTGTTTGCCAAGGAGTTGGTTGCTGGGGGTGTCACTGGAGGCTTTGTAAAGACCGTGGTTGCTCCATTTGAGCTCTTTAAGATTTTGTTTTAGGTAGATTCAACTATAATTTGCGATCTAGGTTTCGTGTATTGTAGTGATTCATGACGGTCCTTCGAGTTGTTCTTGATTTCTTGGAAAATGGTTTAGTTTCCTTTTGTGATGGTTGTTGTTAAGAAACAAAATATGACATAGGTATTTAATCATCAGATTAAGGAAGTTGAGATAAGATTTTTTCCATTAAGAGTTCTTGGAACTACCTGCCATTTTGTTTAAAAAAGACTCAATTATCAGTTTTGGTGAAATGGCGATGCCTGATTATGTTTCTTATCAGTGATTATCTATGGTATTATACACATCCCATATTATCCGATTTGATATGAAAATTACAAGGATGAAAAGAAATGATTTTTTTTTCTTTCAGATAAACAGAGTTGAATTTAAGACTATTTGGCTATTTGACTCTTTCAGAAAATATCAAAGACAGAAGGAATCATAGGTTTCTATGAATGGATCCAGTAATCAATGCCTATTCTGTGCAAAGATTTTTTCCTTATTTGTCATTGTTATATTAATATCATTGGTGTTGTTTACAGAGGGAATGGAGTTAGTGTTGCTCAAATTGTTCTCTATTAAGCCCTACATTACACTACATGCATAGGAACAATATCGGAGGTGGATCATCTTTACTTTTCCTTTGTACTCGATCTTGTAGCTGGTTCATTTGTTGGAGGGATAACTATGTTTTTCACTTATCCCCTTGATTTAGTGTGAACTAAAAAGCTCATGTTCTAGTTAGCAGTTAAGAATTTAAAATTTAATATATTTTTGTATTTTTTAAGAGTAAACGTGGCAAGGTGGGGCTCATAGAAGCCATACATTAATATTTAAAACTATCAATTCATTATTGACCTGGCAGAAAACTAATAGCATCATTATATATCCGTTAGCTTTTCTGTTATTTTGGAGTTATATTTAAACATTTTCAAAACATTAGGGTTTTATCTAGTCACTCTAAAACCTTAGGTTAAACTTGTCAATTGGTACAAACATTAGGGGCCAAAGTGACCCTTTTACCTAGTTTCGTATATAAGTTAACTTATATGGTACTCAATTATCCCAGTTAACTTATTTTAAATGTAGTATATATCCACTAACCCTTCTTCCTTGGAGCTCTCTAATCATTGTTTGTGTGCTTTTGTGATCTTCACAATTCTCTCTAATCGCTTCATTTACATATGCAATATTTGATGATACAATGTGTGATGAATATATGAATTTGCAAACGTTGACTGATTAGTGAGAAATTAGTAATAACAAAATCAAGTTAAAAATTAATGTAAATTTCTTACATTTCTTAAATTTGTTGCATTTTTATGATTTTTGGTTTTGCCTCCTTTGTCCATATTTGGTGCAAATCAATCTCCTTCCATTTCTAATACCTTTTCTTTTTTTAAGTTATTCAAAATTTTCTTCTTCCTATTTTTTTGGACGATCAAGAATTCTCCTTATTATTAGTGGCTCACTTACTTTACCTTGAGACCAAAATCTTTGTCCATCAAGTGACTTAAAGGAAAACTTATATTTTTGCACATACCAATACTTGTTATAACATGTATCAATGTATTCGTCTATATTACCATGGCTATAGTAAATGACAGTCACAGTATAAGGACATGGAATCCCTTTCAAGTCCCAATATATGCAAGTACATGTATGATCACTAATTCTCTCATAAAATCTGTCTAATCTATGCTCAACTTCATTTTAATCAACAAATCAACTAAAGCTTTCTCTCTTATTCTCCTCTAACATAGTCTTAACTCTTGGTGATATGTTATTATCTTATTTCCCCCTAAAACACCTTTTTTTATGCAACCTCTTCATAACTGTATTCTTAATATGCTCCAATATGCTATCGATAGGCTTCATATTAGCCTCCAAAATCTAACCATTAAAGGTCTCACTCATGTTATTATTTAACAAAACTACATTTAGCATTGATACTAAAACATGCCTTGCACCACATTTCTTTAGGATATTTAAATAGAGCTTCAACACAACCTGAACTCAATTTATTTAGAACATGCAATTGATAATTGAAATCAAGGAAAATGGCTGCTTCAGCTGTCCTCCAAAACTAAAACTTTAGATAATCTTCATTCTATTTTTGTCGTCAATGAGCATAAATGTCACTTATATATATTCTCTACTCAATATATGGTGGTAGGTCTTTAGTTGCATTAAGATGACCCTAAATAGTTATAAAAACTAATAAGAATAAACAATAGAATAAAATAGACAAACATATATAATTAACAATATGAGAAAATATCTTTTGCATTTCAGATATGAATGTTAATCCATTTGCATCCCCAAGTTGTAGATATGAAAATAGAAGGTGTAGAAACCACTTTCATATTTTTATAAATTTAACATTAAACACACTCCAAACAATAGAAAATATTTGATTGTTTTAATCCCTCCAAGAGCAGCTAACAACTATCATTTACATATCCCTTTCCAAAAACTTCCATTTAGTCTTATTATTAATCTACAACCTTTAATCCAACCTCTTTTACAAGCATTGAAACAAATATGGCATCTTATAAACACTTTTTTACCATTAATATTAGTTATTATTCTAAATTCTCATGTCGTATCTAGGTTTTTGTTCTTCATATCCCCACCATCCCTAATAATTTAGCAAAATTTTCACATATCCATGCATCATCTTGACGACAACATACTTTGCTCTTTTACAAGTGTCCCACATCTACATTTAATTCCTTTCATAATAAGGACTGTAATTTTACAATCTTAATGCATGGTTATAACTCATTCCTATCTTTATATTGGCTTACAATCTATTTAGATGGATGAGCTTGTTAATGTTGGTGGTTGAATATGTTTAGGTTTATATCTCTTCATGATAATAACTATTACCATTTCATTTAATATTTGCAAAAAGTAACCAAAGGCACCATGGAGTACATCTTACTCTCACTCGGGACTTCTAATATTTTTGTATTTTAGGCCTAAATTCTTCGCAATGGAGTATTTAATAATTACCTTCTCGAACTTCCTAGCATTTTTAAACTTCAAA
Source organism: Erythroxylum baracoense (assembly GCA_025629805.1). Taxonomy (NCBI): domain Eukaryota; kingdom Viridiplantae; phylum Streptophyta; class Magnoliopsida; order Malpighiales; family Erythroxylaceae; genus Erythroxylum; species Erythroxylum baracoense. Next base: position 7,919,229 of record JAOTAY010000004.1, read on the forward strand.
CCTATAACCCAAGCTGGAATGTTCCATGCTAAATCTTAATTAAGGTTTTTGCGTTTACCTCTTAGTACTGTCAGGATCCTTATTTGAACTTGTGTAGTATTGATTAAGTCATCACTCTCAATATATTCATTGTCTTTTTCATATTTAGAAACTTCCTGGGCATCTTTATGTGCTTTTGCACTTTTAAGGTTTTCAATATAATCATTCATAGTCGCATCTTCAGTTCTTCTCTTGGACTTTCTTCCTTTGTATTTTGATCTAATAGCCTGGACCTCATCATCATCTCTTCAACTATAACATTCTAAATTAGTCAACAAATTACTATCATTGACTGCATTGCAATATAAGCATTTGTCTCCTTTTCATTACACACACCCTTAACTTTAGTTTGCATACTATTACAACTCCCACTGCTACTCCCACTACTCCTCTATTGACTTATTCTAAAAAGAAGAAAGCATATGACAAGGAGCAGGTTGTCGATCAAGTCCAGCTTGTTGAGCTGTTAGGTATCTATGTTGAACTAACTCCTAAAGATTTGGTCAAGTTCTACCACCTGGATTAAATAGAGCTCTTCACGTTACTCCCCACTAGCTTTTATCACCTATCTTCTAGGCATTTTCTTGAGTTGTTAGCAAATAATACTCTAACTTAGTTACTATATATATCCAAGGACTTGCTTTTGATAAGGGGCCTAAGATTTGTTAATTGATATTTTACTTGGAGATTGGTCCGCTCAAAAGGACTATTCTATTGGTTATATTGTGTTTAAGATTCTTGCGCTCTATAGTCAATAAAAGTGCTTCCCTCATTTTTTTACCTTTCCTGTTCCTATCATTTTGTTTAATAAAAGTGCTCTACTTAATCCAGGATGTAGAACTTGACCAAATCTTCAGGAGTTAGTTCAACGTGGATACCCATCAGCTCAGCAAGTTGGACTTAATCGACAACCTGCTCCTTGTCATGTGCTTTCTTCTTCTTTCTAGAATAAGTTAGTAGAGGAGTAATGGGAGTAGCGGTGGGAGTCATAACACATGCTCTCAACTTCAATATGTATGCCCTCAACTTCAGTATTTGCGCCCTTAAATTAAGTATGAAAACCTTCTACTTTAGTATATTTTTGGTTAGAGGATTTTCTCATGAAACTGCAACAACTAACTATGTTTTCGTTGTGGTCTTGTAGTTTCTCCAACAACTGAATATCCTTTCTAGGTTAATCCTCTTTTTTAATGAATAATTTTTCCCTTTTAATTTATTTTCTTTATGCAATGAGGTTACAACGTAACTTGTGATTTTTAAGTACTTTCGGTGAAATCAATAGCTAAATGTCTGTGTCTAATTCAGTTCCTTATATTGACGTGGGGAATGCAAAGAGTATTGGAGTACTTCAAGCTCCTATTGCAACCCTCTTATGTCTCTTTCTCTCCCTTTCTCATTTTTATTAGGTACAAATGAATGCAAGTAGTTACTGACAGAAACTTTTGGTTTCAGCTGAGAATTAATGACACTTAATTGCTACTATTATAGTCATCCCATGATTAGTATTAGCATAGTTACTGGATAAAATAAAATAACTACACTACTATTGCAGCAATGGTGAGTTTAGGTCGATCCCACAGGGAGTGTTCAGTTAGCTTATGAAATGAAATAAATCGGTAAGGGCCTTTTGGATTTAATAAGGAAATGAAATAAAATAAACCTAATGAAAACAAATTAAAGAAAATACACGAAAAATGAAAAAATTGGGGAATTCAGTAGGGATTCAATTCTTTGGTTCGATCGTGGCCGAGACCCTAATTAAGTACAATTCATTGATTTGTTGTTCTTTTATCTCTCTCAGCAATTATCGGTTGTAGATTAACAACAAACTCTGTTAATCTCAATTTTTCCTTAAATCTAAGTTAATCACAAAGTGCTTGTTAATTAACCCTAGCTATCGGGAAACTTAGAATAAGCTTTCTAATTTTATCCGGACAACCACATTATGAATCAGAAAAATATACCAATCTAGGCAATAATTACACAAGCTAAGATTATTTAACCTATGTTATGATATCTCTAATGATTTGGAACCATTAGGTGCTACACATGAATCAGAAATACAACGATTACATATTGCATTCGATTCTAGTAATGGGTTTTCATGAAAAACAATTCAATAAAGCATTCAAATCATCATCATTCAATATCCAATCCAATAAACACAAGATAACATAATCAATTCCTAATGAGAGAAAGAAATAACAAAAAAATGAAAAATTGCTTAACTTAGGTCGTCGGTGTCGATGTTGCCTCCAAATCGGCGTCATGATGTTACTCCTCTATGGATCTCCCAAAAAGATAGAGCTTAGCCCTTATTTCTATCCCTAACCGAAAACCCTTTCTTTTCTACTTCACTGCGCAACTTTTCTTCTTCAGTATTCACGACACTATTCATTGAAGTGACAATTTAACATTAAACCACCTACACTGTTCACTCCTTTATCTTCTCTGTTTCACGCAGTCTCTAATGCCACTCTTCTTACTGCCACTCTCCACTCTACTCCTTTATTTCTTTCTGCCGCAACTCTTTACTACCACTGTACATTTGATTTGACAATTAAAGGTCACAGTTTTTTTTGGTCCACCGTATACTATTCATCTACCACTTAACCCTTGCATAAAACACCAGCGTCTTGTGCGTTTATGCTGTGTTCAACATAGGCTCCAGCTACTGCCTTTTTATTGTGCGCTGTCATTTTCTTCTTTATCCACTATTTGATTTTTTTGTCATTTTTCCAGCACTTTTAATTCTTCTTCTTGCTTCAACAAATGAAAATTAATCTTGAAAAAGAAAACGACCCGAATCTAGTACTTTCAACTCACTTTAATTTCTTTGCTTCCAAATTGTACTTAAAATCATATATAAATTAAAGTGAGTATTTTAAGCATTTTTGTATCATCAATCGCTAAGTGTAAATGATTAAATATATCAACAATTGAACATATATCAATTTCCCCCACACTTAGCTTTTGCCATCCTCGGACAAAATATCCAAATTAAGCTTAAAAACTCGAAACATTTACTCAATTCTCATATTTTCCAATACTATATAATCACAAGGAAAGATGAGTGACTTTGAAAAATCATAGCAAGATGTCAACATTCCAACCTTTTACTCATGATCAATCAACATTCAATGTCTTTAAAAACTGAGCAATCTAATGGTAGACTCAAAAAACGTGTTTAACTAAAATATATTAACAGGTACACTCAATACCATTCATGATCATAACAACCCACAACTTTGCATATCATTTTATCTCTTTACCACTAATGTTCACATGTAAAATCATAGATCAAAGGACTTTTCAAGGTTGTAATGTGGGTAAAGGTAAGGTGAGATGTGTTTGGATCAAGTAGCATGAAAGTCATCAAAACTAGTGAAACAAAGTAACACACATTAAAAACTGGGTACTGTCAGCTATGACGAATGCAACATTTATATTTCACAACCCCATTCAACTCTCACACACCAACCACATGAAGCGTATATCAATCCGAAAGAATCACTCATATAATTTATACCAATAATACATTGAAACCACAAGAGTGAACCTTCCAAGTCAACATCTACCTCATATCCAATATACTCAAATAACTCATTCATCAAAACTTTAGGAGAATGTATTAATCTTAAGCAACTTTTCAACACATATGCATTTGCTCCTAGATACATTTATTTAAAAAAAATTTTAATTTTTTCATTTTCTTATTTTCTTTTCTTGTGCTTTTCTCTTTTCTCTTTCTTTTCCTTTCTTTTCTTCTTTTTTTTACATTAAAAGAAACTACATTAATATGGGAATTTCAATGATAAGATATAACAAAACATCCCAACATTAACCAACCCTCACATATTTACACCCCCACACTTGGAATTTTGTACATCCATAAACTCAACAATCACAAATGCTCCACTAGCTTATGGCTTGGGTAGGACATTTGGGTAAGTATAAAGCTTGTAATATGGTTGATACAAAAAGAAAAAGTATAAAGCTCAAAGGGGGTTAACAAGGGAAAAATCATGTCAATAGGGTAAGTTATTTAGCTAATGTAGTTTATGAAAAACAAAGAATGCCTAATCATATTCATGTTAATGCATGTGATAGAAATGTGGTTTTGAATATAAAATCGATATAAAATCAGGATTACATGTCATGAAGGTCACACATTATCAAAAGACAATGAGACTGATATGAATGTGTCATTCTAATAAGGCTCAAAATCTCACCAGCTTTGTCTACTATTAGTCACTACTCTTCTAAAGATAATGCGCATCAACCAATTATAAGAGCAAAAGTACATGCCAAAGTTACTATGAAATTATCTAGTCAATTCACACTCTAATCATGATTAAATAATCCTAAAAACAATAGAAAGTGAACAAATGTTTCTTTGTTTGTTTTATTCTTTCTCTCATTTTGATTGAAAACTTAAAACAAGAAAAATAAACTAATAAAGAAACACACATGTATAAAAAATAAATAAATGCAAAAATGTAAAGAAAAGAAATTTACTTCCCTTGGGTTGCCTCTCAAGAAGCGCTTATTTTAGGTTATAAGCTTGACTCTTGGCATATGCATAACATCCATTGTCGAATGGATGCTTGAGCCCAACAAGAAACATGCTCAAACTGTGTGATAGAGCACCTTCCCTCAAAGTAAGCTCCTTATTAGCACGATGCCTCGAGGCTTCTGAGGAGTGGAACTTCATCGTTTCACCATCATACTCTAATGTCTACTCATCTTTTCGGGCATCGCCCTTCTTACACTAGGATGATCTTCATAAAAGTATCGTTAATGGGATTGGAGACTCGAAATCCTGCTTGCCACCTTCGGTCTTTAGCTCACTCTCCTAAAAATTACACTTTCTGCATCTCTTCCTCTTTTTTTAGATTCTTGATCTCCACTGAGTCCTCGCTCTTTTGAAATAATTTGAATAACTCTTCACCTTTTTCTTTTTCGTTTAATTCTTCCAACCTGTTAGGTAAAGGTGAATGGTTAGTCTCGAATATAATTACAGACTCAGTACTTACCTCTGAGCTAAATGACATAGCTATTTCTTCTTTGAGCTCCCCCTCTGCTTCTTCTACACAAGCAATTCATTGAGGGTTGACTTCAAAATTCTCAAGCTCCTCTTCACTCTGTAAGCTTTCTGCACCAATATCCATTGGGTATTCCTCAAGTTGATATTATTGTGTCTCTTTGATTTATGATGCTAGGAGATTGATAGCCTCAATCAATTGATCTGCCTGGCTTGTCAAGTTCTAGTCTAGAATTTGTTTCCTGTTGAAATTACAAAGTGTTAGCAACATACACATTAATTAATTCTTCAAAGGATGTATCTGAGTCTTGATAGGAAGCTTCTGGTGTGTACAGAAATTATTGTGCTTTTTGTAAACTATCATGGAAGTAATTTGGCTGATTATCTCATCCATAACAAAAGTTAGGTTGATCAGTCCAAACATTGTTATAGGAATGAGAACATGAATTAAAGAAAAATTACTTCCATCCATATCAAAATTTTGTTTAAAAAATCACAAACATGAAACAAAAAAAAAGATTACAAAATAACGGAAAAGAAACAAATTATGAAAAAATATATACAAAACAACAGTTAAAATCACAAACAAAAACTAAACATCATACTACCCGACAATGGTGCCAAAATTGACCAGCGCGTTGTAACGCTATTCAAAGTAAAATAACTAGACTACTACTATAGCAGTGGTGAGTCTAGGCCGATCCTACAGGGAGTGCTCGGTTAGCTTATGAAATGAAACTAATCAGTGTTTAGGAAAAAGGGGGTTTTTGGATTTAATAAGAAAATCAAATAAAATAAAACTAATGAAAACATATTAAAGAAAATATTCGAAAAATGATAAAATTGGAGAATTTGGTAGGGATTCGGTTCTTTGGTTTGATCTCACCCTACACCATAATTAAGCACAATTCATTGATTTGTTGTTCTTTTATCTCTCTCAGTAATTATCGGTTGTAGATTAACAACAAGCTCTGTTAACCCCCATTTTTTCTTAGATCCTAGTTAATCATAAAGCGCTCGTTAATTATCCCTAACTATCGAGAAACTTAGAATAAGCTCTCTAAGTTTATCCAGACAACCGCATTATGAATCAGAAAAATAGACCAATCTAGGCAATAATCAGACAAGCTCGAATTATTTAACCTATGTTATGTTATCTCTAATGATTGGGAACCATTAAGCGCTACACATGAATCAGAAATACAACGATTACATATTGCATTCGATTCTAGCAATGGGTTTTTATGAAAAACTAGAGCAATAAAATCATCATCATTTAATACCTAATCCAATAAACGTTATATAACATAATTAATTCCTAACGAGAGAAAGAAATAATAAAACAATGGAAAATTACTTAACCTAGGTCATCGGCGTCGATGTTGCCTCCTAACCAACGTCAGGTTGTTACTCCTCCATGGGTCTCCTAAAAAGATAGAGCTTACCCCCTATTTCTATCCTTAACCAAAAACCCCTTCTTTTCTACCTCACTGCGCAAACTTTTCTTCGTCACTATTCACCGCACAATTTATTGAAGTGACAATTTAACATTAAACCACCTACATTGTTCACTCATCTATCTTCTCTGTTTTATGTAGTCTCTAATGCCACTCTTCTTGCCGTCACTCTCCACTCTAATCCTTTATTTCTTTCTGTCGTAACTCTTCACTCTGCTCCTTTATTTCTTTCTGCTGTAACTATTTACTTCCACTGTGCATTTGATTTGACAATTAAAGGTCACATTTTTTTTGGGTCCCATTGCATCCTATTCATCTCCCACCTAACACTTGCATAAAACGTTGGCGTCTTATGCATTAAACGCATATATGCGTTTAACACACAACGTTGCGTTCAATGCAGACTCTAGCTGCTGCCTTTTTTCTATATTCTGTCATTTTCTTCTTCAGCCACTATTTGATTTTTTTCTTCATTTTTCCAGCACTTTTAATTCTTCTTCTTGCTCCAAAAAGTGAAAATTAATCTTGAAAAAGAAAATGAGCCAAATGTAGTACTTTCGACTCACTTTAATTTCTTTACTTCCAAATTGTACCTAAAATCATATATAAATTAAAGTGAGTAATTTAAACATTTTTGTATCATTAATCGCTAAGTGTAAATGATTAAATATATCAATAATTAGACACATATCAGTTACTGACAAAAACTTTTGGTTTCAACTGAGAAATAATGACACTTAATTGCTACTATTATAGTCATCCCATGATTAGTATTAGTACAGTTATTGGGTAAAATATTGGACCACAGAATTGAGGAAAGATTTTAGTTACTTCATGTTGAAAATTATGGAACAAAAAATTTTGCTGCTTGGGAAGTATCATCTAACTTTCCTTTGAAAAACTTTTTGTGCTTATATTGAAAGGTCAAGCAACTACACACAATTCATCTTTGGAAGACACATCAAGGGTGAAATGTTTGCAAGCATATTGTCGCGCATCGCTAAATTTCCACTCTAGATTAAGTGGCTAAGTTAGAGTTCTCTAGAAGATTCCACACAATTCGTCCATATTCAAAATAAGGCTAGAGATGGGTGGAAGACTTTAGAATCTTATAGATAATTATAGATTATTATTAAATATGTAGATAGTTGAAGAGAATTTTAGATGGCCATTATGAGCCTTTGGATCAAATAGATCCTAGTCGTCTATTGAGGAGGTGTAAGGCTATAAATAGCCAAGGGACTTCTTTTATAAGAAGCATAAAAGCATTGAGAGCATAGAGAGTTCTTAGCATTTGCCTTGTAAAGCTTTCTTAAGCAAAATAAGCATTCTCCAAGTTTCCTCATTCCAGTTCTTATTTTATCTTACATCTTTACTAAGGTGTGCTAGCTTTATTTCTAGCATTCGAGGGAGAGGCTGACTTAGTTGCGAGATATACAATTAAGTACCACGCGGTTCATTAATAAAAGACCAAGTCTGTGACAGTTGGTATCAGAGCCAAAGGTTGAGCTCATAGTTGCTTAGTAAAGATGTCGGGAACAAATGGAACTACCAACGTTGGAAAGGAGAAGAAAACCGGTAGGGAGAGGTCAAGGTCGAGGGTGAAGTAAATCACACGTTAGTATAGACTTTACGTTCAAGAAACTCGATACACAAGAAGGGGGGTTGAATGGTTTATCCTTTTTGTGAATATAAAATCTAGTTAAGAACTTCTCTTTCTTGTTAAAAAGATATCACAAAGTTATTACGTAGTTAAATCGCAAGTTACTTCTATATGATTTTTAAACAACAAAATAAATTAAAGTAAAGAGTAGAGAATAGACACTGCGATTTTTATACTGGTTCACCCCAAACCGTGGGCTACGTCTAGCCCTCAGAGTTTGTCTGAGTGTTTCACTATTCTCCAAACGATTACAAGTATTCTTTCTTCCCTTTCAGAGCCTCTTCAGGTCTCTTACAAAGTATTCT
>JAOTAY010000004.1:7934636-7957332 GCA_025629805.1 Erythroxylum baracoense
TACCTCCAAGCATGACAACATCATCTATACTACTCCCTTTTTAACTCCAGAACACCAAACAACTCAAAAAGCCAAAACTCACATAAATACCGAAATCACAGGCTACTATTCATGTTTACGTTTTTCTTTCTTCTGTATTTACTTTTCAATTTACCCAACATCCAGAGACCTCATATCTATTCTCTACACTGTGAACCCTCTCATGCATATATATATCCAACATGCACATGCACATTTATACAATGGAAACAACATTACAATCACTTACTTACTTAACAAGTACTCTAACACTGAAACGGAAGTCAATGCCACAAAGGGCTGCTAAATAGCTATTCGAAGATGAAAGTCAGGGAAGAGAATTACAATGTAGAGTGTTTTAGTGAAGAATGGAAACTATAGTAGAGTTTTCCTAACTTAAGTAATATAATACGTGAGTCCATTCCATGTCCCTCAGGTGTACTATTTATTTCCACTGACTCACAATTTGTCATAATCACAAACTGTAGTGAATTCTTCCTAACTTAAACAATATAATACGTGGGTCCATTCCATGTCCCTCACGTGTACTATTTATCTTCACTGACTCACCATTTGCCATAATCACAATTTGTCATACATAATTCTATTTACCCGAAAATGCCAATGAAAGCATGTACAACCGTATTAATATGCCAAAACAATATGTAAGTCACAAATAACTTATGTCTAACATGCATTTATCTTAAGTCATATAAATGTCTCATAAATAACTGTTCTAGCCGTATAGGTAACCGGATGTTACAGTTTCCAGTGACTAGAATATCATCAACGTACACTACAACTATAACCAAGGATTCTCCATAATGTTTAAGGAACAAAGAGTAATCATTGGGAGAGTGAACATAACCTCTCATTCGAAAAGCATCCAATAGTTTGGAGTACCACTGACGGGAGGCTTGCTTCAAACCGTATAAGGATTTCTTGAGCTTGCATACTAAGGATGGGTTAGAAATGCAGAGTCCTGGAGGAACTTTCGTTTAAACATCATCATGTAAATCCCCGTGTAAGAAAGCATTATTAACATCAAATTGATGAATGTTCCAATGTCACTTGACAGCTATAGCAACAATGCTACGAATAGTGTTGAACTTAACAACTGAAGAAAAGGTTTCATGGTAATACTCACCATATTTTTGCGTAAAGCCTTTTGCCACAAGCCTGGCTTTGTAACGCTCGACTATCCCATTTGATTTATGTTTGATTTTAAACACCCGCTTATAGTTGATGGGTCTTTTGCCTTTATGAAGCTTAACAAGTTCCCATGTGTTGTTTACTGTCCAAGGCTGAAGGTTCCTGTCGCATTGCCTCTTCCCAAAGAGGATATCCAATAGCTTGGTGATAATTAAGTGGCTCAGAGTCTTGGAAAACTGAGTTGAACACAGGTCTATCCATAAGTCCACAAACACTAGAACAAAGGTGCCCTGTACATGTACTAGTGAGAGTATGATGACAAGAATAAAAAGGGTCAAAGAAAAATGCAGAATTGCATACAAAATCTTGTAAATGGGAAGGTAACTTCGCTTGTCTGATGGTTCTTCCGAGAGGAATATCACGATGGGAAACTGAAGAGGAAGGAGCTAAATGATGACGAAGAGAAAAAGATGAAGATTATTGTGGTGGTGAAGATGAAACCTGTAAGTTGGGCGAGGAAACAATTCGTGACAGTACAAAAGGTGAAGATGATGATAGAGAATCAAAAATCTGTGAGGAAGAATGTAAAGGATAATTATCAATTATTACGTTAGGTAAAGGAATATCAGAAATAGTTGTGGTAGGAGATGAAGAGTTTTGTAAAGGAAAAATATGTTCGTAAAAGTGTATGTCTCTGGAAATGATGATTTGTTTGGTAGAAAGACAAAGGACCTTGTATGCTTTTTGACCAAATGGATAGCCAATAAAAATGCATGGAAGTGCTCTTGGTTGAAATTTGTCTCTTTCCTTAGGATTAGTGGATATATAGCATAAGCAACCGAAATTTCTAAGGTGATTCAAGGGAGGTTTGGATTTAAACAGTCTTTCGAATGGACCGACTCCATTGAGAACTTGAGTTGGCATTTTGTTAATTAAATAAACAGCAGTGAGAACACTTTCCTCCCAATAAGAGATAGATAACCATAATTGAAAAAGAAGAACTCTAGAAACCTCTAATATGTGTCTGTGTTTACGCTCAACTACTCCATTTTGTTGTTGAGTATAAGGTGTGCTTTATGATGAATAATCCCCAGGGAAGCTAAATATTCTTTTCCTTCTCTGCTATTACACAATTCTGGAGCATTATCGGTTCTCAATATTTTTATGGTCTTGTGAAATTGAGTTTGAACGAGGGATACAAAAGACTTGATCATTGTGAAACCACTACTTTTATGTTATAAAAGATGAACCAATGTATTTCTACTATAATCATCCACTATGGTCATGAAATAACGAAAACCATTATGAGTACGATGTCTATAAGGTCCCCAAATATCCACATGAATAATATCAAAGGGTCTGTAGTTTTGATTGAGCTATTCGGAAATGGTAATCTGTGTTGCTTGGCTTGTGAACAGATGAAACAAGGCAGAATATCACTAGATGTATATGCTATAACAGACAAAAGTTTCAGTTTATTTATGAGTAAATGGCCAAGTCTACTATGCCAAAGATGTACATCATCAGATGAAGAACTAGTGCAACTAAGAATGAATTTAGAGGTGTTACAATTAGAATGTAAGACATTTTCAGCTAAAAAAGGAGAGTTTGATGCGTTGTCTTTTTCTTGATGCATAATGTATAAACCACCAATCTTCTTACCAAGGGGAATTGGCCTCTTCAATGAAGGGACCTGTAAAAGACAAGAGTCAGAGTGGAAAACGATGGTATAATTTAATTGAGTGATGGGTTTACTTATGGAAATAAGATTATATTTAAATGAAGGAACAAAAAGCACGTGAGAAAGAATGATGTGATCATCAAGTTTGACTTGTCCTATGGCTGGTACTGGAATATTAACACCATTAGGCAAGGTTATGGAATAAGAATTTGGGAGTTTATTAAGAGAGGAAAACAAGGTCTTATCAAAACACATATGATCAGATGAACCAGAGTCAAGTATCCATGAAGCATGTAAATGATCAAGTCCAGAAACAGAAATGCAGGAGCTTACAGTACAAATAGGCATTATTGTTAATTTATCACTGTAGCTAACTATGAAATTGGATGAACCAGAAGTAATAGCGAGATTCCCTTAAAAAAACCAGTAAATTGATCATTAGTCTTGTGTTGGTTTAGGAGTGAGATGAGCTGATTATACTATTCTTGAGTGATTTGAGCTGTAGCAACGTTGCTAGGATCTGGTTGGGCTTGAGAAGCACCTTCAGAAGCATATTAAATATTGACTGAATTTGCTGAATTGGAGCGTTTGGGTTTGGTGAACTTAAAATTTGAAGGAAAGCCATTAATTCGGTAGCATTGAGCTTTCACATGTCCTGGCTTTTTAAAGTAATTGCAAATTACGTTAGGATTGAACTTCTTATTATCTTTTCCATTATTTCCTTATTTGGTACTAGAATTATAACCAGCAGAAATTACATTCATAACTGAAGACTCTTGAATGAATTGAGCAAAAGAAGAGATCTCCCTTTGTTTTTCTTCATGAATAAGAATTGAGTAAATAGAAGCAATGTTAGGAATAGGTTACATCATCAATATCTGACCTCTAATCGCAGCATAGGAATCATTAAGCCCCATAAGAAGTTGAATGACTTTCTGATCTTCTTGTATTTTTGCCATGACACTTACAGCACCATACGTACAAACAGGAATTTCAAGAAGCAGTTTATTCGTCCCAAATGCGTTTCATCTTAGTAAAGTAAGTTGAGATGCTATCAGCTCCTTCTAAAGTTGAATACAGATCCTTCTGGATTTGATAAATCATAGCTGCATTGGACTGCTCATATCTTTCAATTAATTTAAACCATACTTCACGAGCTGTGATGAAATATAGTACACTCTCAGCAATTTCTTTACTCGGAGAGTTTAATAGCCAGCTTATGACCATCGAATTGCATCTATTCCAGTTACTGGGGAGAGGTGAATCTGAATTAGGCTTCACGACATCTCCATTTACAAATCCAAGTTTGTTTTTAGTAGAGATAGTTAAAACCATAGCTCTTTTCCAGATGCCAAAACTTGTTCCATCAAAAGCTTTTGACACAAGTAAAGCTCCAAGATTGTATGTAGAATTTAGATAGAAGGGATTTGAGACATCTAAAGCTGAATCGGCTGAAGATGTAATTGAGATGATGGTTGTTTCTATGACGAGAGTGACCGTGAAAGAAGACAGTAATTAGAAACTGATGAGAGGAAACAGAGAAGAGGAGAAGAGAGAAAATCAAGATCGAACATGATGCTCTAATACCATATTAAGTGCAAGGAAATGGAACTGTGAAAAATACAGAGATTGTTCTCTTCTTATTGTTCTATCTATCATGAATACAGGGTAGTTTATATATATGTATCACACAGCTAGCAATTAGGGAATATCCCTGCTAACAAACCCAACAAATTTGTAACATCCTCTAACAGAATTTGGAGAATGTCAAAAAATTTAGTTAAAAAGAATAAATATAAGCTATCAACGCAGAGTCGTTCCTCTCTGCTAGCATTTTGCGTTGATAGTACATAACAAAGTAACTCCACGCAATTCGTGTTTGGAAGATAAAATAAGGGTGAAATATCTTGAAGCATACATAGGGGTAGTGCTCGACGCAATCAGGTACTACTATTTTGTGGAAGGTAACATTTACGCCTCATTGAGGTTGAAGTTCTGGAGGTCGGTTGAGCTAATTAGTCAACTTCAATTCCTTACCTGGAATTGGGTATCTTGACAGCCCCTGACTGTTTCTAGCTAACGTTATAGGTGATAGAACTGTGCTGACTCCTTATTCTCCTTATGGTAGGAATGGATCGAATATGAAAGGTTACTTTGTTTGGTCCTTTTTGGATATGTTCGAGTTACTGGACAGCTATGCGTCAAGCTATGGCCTATACTACGTTGATTTTAACGATCCAGAATTAAAACATCAACGCAAACTAGTGGTCTTCGAATCAAACGCATTCGAACAACCAATTATGCCCTTCTCACTAAATTGGGATGGGAGTTGCTCACCAAACCCATAGCTTTATAGGTACATGTACTTAAAGCTAAATACCAGCTAAACGCTCATCACATCCCTCAATCGATGGCTAAAACTGGGAAGTCGATCCTTTGGTGAGGGATAGTAGCTACGTGGGATAATATCCGACAAGGTATTAGATGGAAATTGGGTAATGGTCGACGGACACAATTTTGTCTTGAGCAATGGTTGGATAATTGAGGTCCCCTAGTAAATGAGACAATTATTCCCCTTCCTAAAAGGTTAATGTACACGTGTGACAGATTATGTGGAGGAGGATGGCACTTGGAAATGGGATTTGATCACTTTCTATCTTCCCGCTCAAATATGCGTGGTCCTCGCGACGATTTGGCCTCCATCATATGCTGAGGATGACGACAGATTAGTTTGGGGCCCAGGTCAACATGGAAAGTTCACAGTGGAGTCTACTTATGAGTTAATCATAGAGGCAGATTTAGCGGCCCAAAATCTAATATGGAATATCATCTAAAAATGGCCAGGGCCACAGTGGATTCGCTCATTTCTGTGGCTATTAGCAAACAAAAAACTACTGACTAATCAACAGCATGTAATTAGACAAATAGCCACAGATAGCAGTTGCCCGTATTGTGGCCATGAAGAGACCACACTGCATGCATTTCGTGATTGTCGCAGGGTTCAGAATTATTGGTGGAAATGGTCCCATGCTTTGCAAGAGGCAACTTTTGTATCAGTGGCTCGAGGAGCTGTGGCTACAGTCCAATCTGATAAATAAAGGCACTATGCAGGGAGTCAAATGGGTCGTCATTTTTGGAGTCTCGTGCTGGTATATCTGGCAATGGCAGAACAAATGCATCTTCGAAGAGGGATTCGAGTGGTTGGAAGTGGGACATCATATAGTATTAGAGTATGTTTCTTGGATCAGACAGGCACAAGCAGTGACGGGTCGAGTAGCCAACCCACAGGCATTGCCTGTAGGGAACCTAGTCAGCTGGATACCACTGCCAAAGGTTGGATTAAAGTGAATACCGATGGTGTGATGTCAACCGGTTCGTCTGATAGTACGGTTGGGGGCTGCTTCGAGACTGTCATGGACAATGGTGTGGGGGTTTTCTGCATAAGTTTGAGGCATGCTTGCCATTGGTCGCTAAATTAAAAGGTGTTAATGAGGGGCTTAAATTGGCATGGGAACATGGCTATCGGAAGATCATACTAGAAGTGGATTCTCTAAAGGTCATCAATATGCTTTCCTCCTCTGGAAGTTTACTGACTGAGACTTCTTTTTTGGTGCAGGGCATACGTGCGATGATGGAGGTGAAGCTTCAACATGTCTATAGGGAGGGAAACCAAAGCGCAGATAATCTGGCTGTTGAAGCTATGTGAATACAACCAGGATTGTATGTTCTTCCAGAACTTCCGACGAACTCGATTTACTTTCTATTATCAGATAGGCAAGGAACTTTATATCGCCGGGGTATGACCAATGGTTGAGCTGAAGTGTTTTTGGGTTTTCTTTTCTATATATTCAAAAAAAAACATCAACATAAACTTTCTGCAACTTGGTACTCTGAATTTTTGAAGGGAAACTTGGCTAATCTAGACAAAATTCTCGAACTTGAAATCAATATATTTGGTCATTCTCATATAGTTGCATTTTCATAGATTGAAATATCATGTACTATTACTAACATGATATTTGTAATTATGTCCCGTCTACACTTTTGATATCCCCGAAAGGAAATCAAAAATAAAATCTCTACCAATGTTGCTATATTTTAGTAACTTTTTTTTTTGTTCTTTCTGGGTTTTTGACTATTGATTTCATCAGTTCTTCACAATTTTAACGTATATATTTATTTTCTTTAACTTAAAAAGTTTCCACATAAACCAAACATAGTTGATGTGAGTGGTTCAGGACTCTTATTCCTTAACTAGAAGTCTCAAATTCGAGCCCTGAGAATGAAAAAATATGTTTGGCCAACACTTTACCCCCTTACAAAAAAAGGCTGACTCGGTACAATCAGGGTTTAGTCTGGATGTGGATGACTTAAAAGTGTCTTCCCATAATTAGGACCCTCTTAGGACACCTCGTGAGCTAACTCAAAAAAAAAAAGTTTCCACGTATATAATTAGTAAAATAAGTTTATTTTGTATGTTGCTTGAATTACCTATACTTCCGCGTAGGTTATATTTGACGTTAATTGAACCAAATTTGTCATAAATTATGAATCTTCCCTAATGCAGCCAACTCAAACGAAACTAAAGTCTAACATATTCTAATATAATACCTGATTCAGTTCCAGGTTTTCATTTTCCAATTGATAAAATTGTTCTCAAAGCTACTGCCTATTATCCAATGCAGACAAAGAGTAACGTGACGAGGTTTCAAATAAAATGATACGCCCGTATTTGAATGATTTTCCTGAACTTAATAGACATAGAGTCGGATAGTTTCTATCACAAATGAATATTGTCGTGCATTATTGTGACTTTGGAAAATGACGTCGAAGAATTAATGCTTGTCATATTCAATGGAGCAGGTTTGTCTTTGTCCTGTACTCACTTATGGAACCCCACACTTTTGTTAATGATAAGACCCCTTCGCTCGAACTCTCCTTTCCTTTTGTGGTTACTGGTTATAAATGAAACTGATTAATATTGTACAAAAATGGTGATCGCATGTCAGTACGAAAAGAAGAGAGACTCCATCATCGAGAAGGCGTGAACTCGAGATGTTTAAGCTTTGTTTATTATTAGTTGTTTTGTTAAGCTCAGTATTGTCAGTCGTTTGTATCGATGAATATAGCATAAATGACTTCCCACCTGGATTTATATTCGGTGCTGGCACCTCTGCTTATCAGGTCAGATTTTCTGGAGTCTTTATCCATTTTTCTCTACGTCCAACCTTCTTCTATGCTCAGTATGTCACTACCAGCGATCAAGTCGCTGACCCAGGAACGTAATTACGAAAAGTTCAAATTTTTACATGTCAATCTCCATTCTTGTATGGGAAAGACATGCTGACACACGCTTATTTTAGTTCGTAGATGCACACACAGATAGGTACTTTTGACTTCCGCTTAGATAACATTCAAAAAAGGGTAGAGTTTCTGGTTCCTTGAGTTAATTTCGATAGAATTTTACGGGATTATAATAGGTAGAAGGAGCAGCTAACGAGGACGGAAGGAGTCCAAGCGTTTGGGATACCTATGCTCATGAAGGTTAGCTCTTCGGAGTTTTTGTTTACTTTTCCTTTCAAGTACAGGCAAGCACACATGAAGTCTACTTGTTGAGCAATTAATTCGGTATTAGACATTACCACACATTTATTGTTCTTAGTTGGTATAGAAGGAGCGTGTAGTTGTCAGATAAAGAATGAAGCTACTAAATTTCTGACTTCAATTTCAGGAAATGCGCATGGAGCGACTGGAGACGTTGCTGTTGATCAGTATCACAAATACAAGGTAAGAGCAATTTCTTTTAAATTTGACCGTACCATGGAACAGCAGAAGCCTGCTCTGCTAGGGAATTACTGATTTTGTACCAAGCTACGTTCTGCAGGAAGATGTCCGTCTTATGGCTGAAACTGGGTTAGATGCCTATAGATTCTCAATCTCGTGGTCAAGAATTATCCCACGTATGGTTTCTTTTATCTTTTCTGATCAACCAAGGAACAACTTAACATTATCTGTTTCTTCTGATCATATCTAATAATTGTCGTGTTATGTGTGTTAGTTGGAAGAGGACCTGTCAATCCAAAAGGCTTGCAATATTATAACAACCTCATCAATGAGCTTATAAGCCATGGTCAGGCTAAAGTTTAGAACTTTCTTGTTTTCTTCTACTTGCACCGGAGCTGGTTGTTCACTTATACATTAAGAAACAAAAGATACTTTTGCCACCGGCTGAAGGTTGCCTTTTGGATGTTGCTTCAATTGCACTCACTATCTAGTTATTGATAAAGCAGGCATCCAACCGCATGTTTCACTGTACAACTATGACCACCCGCAGGCACTTGAAGACGAATATGGAGGATGGATCAGCCGAAAGATGGTGTATGGAATTTAAGATTCTTTCTGACTTTATTTTGTTTCGTGCTGTGCTTTGAGTGATATCTTTCCAGGAAGTACAAAAATAATTAGATGATGATCGTCTTTATGCTTGTTGATGCAGGAAAGACTTCACAGCTTATGCAGACGTGTGCTTCCGAGAGTTTGGTGATAGGATTTCTTTCTGGGCCACAGTAAATGAGCCTAATGTCTTGGCACAAGGGGGATATGATCAGGGAGTTACACCGCCTAAACGATGCTCTCCTCCATTTGGATTTAACTGTTCCAGAGGAAACTCCTCATATGAGCCATATTTGGCAGCTCATCATATGTTACTGGCACATGCATCATCTGTAAGGTTGTACAGAAAAAACTATCAGGTATTATCTAAATTCACGAGGAACTGTTTGTGATATATGGGGAAAAAAATAAAAACAAAACAATGGTACAGGGAAAGCAAGGTGGAGTTATAGGGCTCACTCTCTACACTTTTTGGCTTTTACCTGCGACCAACTTGACAAAGGATGCAGTTGCTGTTGAAAGAGCCTTGGACTTCAACATCGGTTGGTAAGTTGAAAGATGGATTCTGTGGAAAACGTTTGAATATGGTAGAGTTAGGAGTATTAAGAAAAAAAATAAACAACACAAATCCGATAATGGAATAATAGATCTTTATTGATATATGAGGATGGAAGAACAAATAGAGTGAGCTGGTGGAACACACAGCTTAAGAAAACAATCGAAGGGACTAGAGACTAAGGAATTGCTTCCTTCCAGCTAATAGCCGATGAGTTTTCCAATAGTACCAGATGCCCGTTTTCCTCCCCTATACTCTATATTTATAGTTTGTTATAGTTTGTTTTCCGTATCCGCTTCTGCCGGAGGGAGTTACCCTGTATTTTGGCTCTATCCTTCCTTCTGCTATAAACCCGTATTGGATTAGTAGGCTGGCCCACTGTGCCACCTGTAGCCGAAGATGGGCCTCCCTTATCAGAATACTTACTGAACAATTCACTATTGTTTTTCAGGTTTGTAAAACCTCTGATATCTGGAGACTATCCTAAAGTTATGAAGGAAATTGTAGGCTCAAGACTTCCAGCCCTTACTGTTGATGAATCCAATCTGGTTAAGGGTTCGTTTGACTTCATAGGAGTGATACATTATGCATGTGTGTATGCCAAAGATAACACCAACAGTTGGCAATGGAAATATAGAGATTTTATGGCAGACATGGGAGTAGAGTTTGTATGTATGTATTGAATACCAGTCATCAACTCTTCGCGGCTACATCCTATGGAGCCGAAATAACTAACAACTCTTCTGTTCTTTTGCAGTTTCCCAGAGTAATGAAATACCAGCCGAGGTAAGACTACTTCTGGTCTTTGACTTATCGTTCTTTTTCACTCACCTTCCTGCTTTTTTATGGAACTGTGAGTTCATATTGAAAATACCTCTGTTTGTTAGTGCGTTATATTTGATGCTCGTAACAAATTGTTTCTTGAATCAGCTTCCTGTGACGCCTTGGGCTCTGCGATACACACTGGAGTACTTTAAGCAAACTTATGGCAACCCTCCTATTTATATTCACGAAAATGGTATATTTCATCCTTCCTATTCCCCTGACGGCAGCACACATATATTGCTCGAACATTCACTGAAAATGACGTTTATTTGCACTCGTTAGTACAAGTAAATTCATCAGAAATGAAAATTAATCAGATTTTGATTCTCTGAAGATTGCCCTTATGTCTTGCCTGGATTATTTCATTCCATTTGTTCATTTACTTCTTATAATATTTTCTGCTCCAAAAGATAACATATCTAAACAACTCGTTGAGGTTATCAGTCAAAATGGTGATGATTAAAAGGCTCCGCTCGATTCCTTAGTCTTGATTTATATTGATGTTGGACTTGGACATGAATCTTTCTACCAAGGACCATGTCCTGCCTTTAATCTTTGAGCTTTGTATGGCATTTCTTGGCAGGTCAAAAGACCAAACGCAATTCAACGTTGGAAGACACTTCAAGGGTGAAATACTTGCATGCATATATAGGGGCTTTGGCTGATACAATCAGGTATATATACATATATGTTCACCATTTCCACTCCCGGATCTGCATTAGAACTTTCCAACTTGTAATCTATATAGGTAGGTGCAATTGGAAACCACCATAGTATAACTCATTACTCCTGAAAGTTGAGCAAGTTAAACCACTATCTAATCTAACATGTAGTAAGTTTTTACATAGAAGGAAAGATAAAATAGGTTTGGCTCAACATAATGCTTGGACCTTTTCCTTGATCCTTTTAATGATAGTCGGAGTCTCGAATAGCTGAATTAACAATTACTTCATCTACTTAAGCATGCAAGCATGATAATGACCTTTTGCCCATATGGTCTTACCTCCCTTTTGTGGTCACTGAAATTTTGTGCAGAAATGGATCAAATGTAAAGGGGTATTTTATGTGGTCATTGCTGGATCTTTTTGAGTTATTGGATGGCTATGAATCAGCATATGGCCTATTTTATGTAGATTTGGATGATCCAGAACTGAGACGACAGCCCAAGCTCTCTGCTCACTGGTACTCCAACTTGTTGAAGGGAAAAATTGTCTCTATAGATGGTATTATGGAACTGCAAAAGAACTTCTTAAGCCTTCCTCAGAGCCACTTTGTTCAGTAGTCCAAGGAATATATACAAGCCAATCATGCTCTTACATTCCTTCCAATCACTTTACAAGGGAACCAAATTGTACCATTATGATAGGCATTTATTTTGTAGCGTAAACTTGTGGGAAAGTGAAGAATATTTTTGTTTCTTAATAGGTTCTTCACAGGTTCTTCACAGGCAAAAACTTCCATCAAAACGATGATTCCTCGTATGACCTGCTGGGCATGAAAAGTAGGGAAAAGCAACTCTCTGTTTAGGAAGTGAAACACTCCGCTTGATGACTACAGGCTATCGGGCAAATATAATTAATTTACTTGGGTGTCAATATACCCTAAAACATTAAAATCATTTAATTTTCCATTTGCAGTATATAATTCATTTATAGGCGATAATTGAACGCGCAAAAGTCCAAACAGTTCATTGTGAATCAGTGTTTATGTTACCTACGATCGCATTAGAAAGAACGATTACATTTCAGATAGTAGGAACAGAACAGTTCGTCAATTAGAAAACATGATTGAGAAATGTTAAAACTGTACAATTCCAGGAGCCACGCAAGTATGCTAGTAATAGTATATACAAAAGTGGAAATGACTTTAAACAGTTGTGGTGATTGTTTTGTCCGGCGGGGTAATATAATTACGTCTCAGCAAGCAGCTCAGGTTTAGTTCTTAAAGCGTTTTTTGCAACCATACTTGTGTGTGAACATTAAGATGAGTGCCTAAGCCAGAAGCCAGTGGCTCTGTTTCCAGAATCCGAGCCCCTGGTAGGCTGATGGAATGAATGAAACCTTGAGTCCCCATCAACAGGTGCATGCTGCAAACGAGATAGATGATCCATCTCCCAAACCTGGAAATGATTCGGCAAAGGATTTTCTGCTTCATGAAGACTCTGGACCGATGAACTTGGAGAAGGGACCACAACGAAGCCTCCATTTTGTTCCTGTGAAGGTGGCAGGGCTGGCAGCACCATATGCAGTCCACCTGGACCATCAAACCTTCTGACACCATACATTAAAGGAGCTGCCATTCCTGTGGAATTGTTTGTTTGTACCCAATGATGGAAAGGATGGGAAATTGACATCCTTTCTTGATTCCAAATACTGCCCACTGGATGACGAGGAACCACCGAAGATACAAATGAGCTTCCAGCTGCTGGACCAGACCTATAGTAGACAAATGCAGCATTATTAGCATCATATGTTGCGGAGGCCGTTCAATTGAAATTTTCCATCTGCTGAATCAAGTACTCTTGGATCAGGAGCGACAACTAGCAGACAGCACATATTATTTCATCCTTGCAAACGAAAGAATGGAGATTGGAGACTAACTCCCTAGATCCACATAAATGTACAAATAAAGGAAGAAAAGAAACAGTGAGCTTATTATTGCATATTGCTTACCCATTACCAAAAAGAGTTGGATGTGGAAAAGACGTGGGCCTTGTTCCAGTGTCAGGATCAACATTAGATGATCCCAATGTAAAAGGAGGAAGAGAAGCTGGATCTGTGATATTTATATGGCTATTGGGCACAGGGAAGGAAGGGGAATGAAGGCCCCAACTATGATATTGAATATTAGTGGCAGGAAAAGTATGGGCATTGAAGACCTCATTTCTTCCAGATAAGCCAATCGAGTGGTGGTTGTTCATATCATCTACACCTTCAGTAGATCTCGAAGAGGCGAGCGAAATTGGCCCAACATATGCAATGTATGAATTAGCCACCGAAGCTGCAGCTGACAGTTCAGTATACAGGGAATGATATCCCCTTGAGTCATGATCTACATTGAGAACGACTATTTTACTAGAATCCTTAAGGCACCACAATTTCTCATCACAAATTTGTCTAACAGTATACTTACAGGTGGTTGAAGGATGTTCCCCTTCCCTGAAATGCATAAAAAACCGATTCCATCAACATGAATTTCTAACATATATCATTATGCCAGGAATTGCATAAAAGCTCTACAGCATTTTGCTTCTAACATCTTAAATTAGAACCAGTCAACTAAAAAAATGAACATGCATCTTTTATAATAACAAATGGAGCAGAAACAGATAGTAACAATTGTAAATAATTGCTCCGTTGCTTTTATTGACACTGTTGACTCTCTCTCTCTCTCTCTCGTCCAACACACAATCAAAGCACTAGCACACACTTTAAATAACTTCAATTACTGCTCCACGCAGAGGGCAAAGTTTATCTATTAAACAAATCATGAATCATGTGAAAGATGAATTAAGATGATAAAAATCAAGGCAGTTGAGAGAGGATAGAGAGAGGCAGGAGCAAGTAACAGTAACAATGATAAAACCAGCTTCTCGATCAACTGTAGCTATCACTCTGTTCTCATTAGTAGTTGTAATGGTGTATGCTTATGTTAAGCAACAGAGAACACTCCCATGGTTGGAATGCGCATCGCGGATTGTGGCCTAATTACTATTATTAACTTTTCAGTTACTCTTCTTCCTTGATTCAAGGAAATTAAACAAATGAGCTTCATGAGTTTTTGGAAGTTGCTCAAGTACAATATATGAGATAATTGAGAACAATTATAACTGAACATTGCCCCTACCAAGCAGAGTGAATCAGTAAATCCCTTATATGATTGAAGCAACAAATAGTTACTATGAAAAGCTGGCGCACCACAATTTAAAATCTATATAACAATGCAATGGAGTCCAAATGCAAAAGATGATACCACAGAAATTGAAGCATGCTAGCAGGCAGTCAATCTGTTAGTATGGAAGATTTGAATTTCAGCATTAATCAAGAAGAAATAAAATAAGAAAAAAAAAGGAAGATAGTTTGCTTACTCGAATGATGAGCCAAGTCGTGCCAAATCACCAAATGGACACCAATGAACACGAAATGGCTGAAAGGAGAATAAGGAAAATGCAATTAGGTAATTTTATTTATATATTCATCATATTTAGGTGAGTGGATAACTGTTCGTCCCCTTTTTGTGGCTGTCCTTTCTTGAGTGCAATAGAAATGTCCCCAACCAAGTTTCTGCTGTCTTTTCTCAAAAAGTAGTTTACGTTAAACTATTTCTTTTCTTTTAATATCGATTGTCTTTTGAAGTGTTGATAAGTTTGAAACTAACCCAACCAAACTTAATGCTTTCAATATGAGCTACTTCGTGAATCAAATAAAGATAAGGTCTTTTCATGAAAAAAACTTCCAAAAGTAAAATTCTCAACTACAGACACAAAACTATCATTTTAGTCAAGACCAAAAGTAAGATGCACCCCTATCTACTATCACAATTATTGGGGAAAACAACTTCGTGCCAACTTAGTTGCCTAATAATAGCAATTGTCGCTCACATCTTCCCTTTTACACTTGATGTATTGACAAACTTGGCAGGTACTTGTAAATGACATTATTCAACTCCTTTAACTGCTATTGAATATCTATTTTGGTAGGTGGAATTCTTATTCAATCATGGAAAGACTGTGAAAGTATGTAATTGAAGGTAAAACCTGACAACTGCACTGGCCCGAAACAACAAAGAACAGTAAATTGAGGACTTAATCATTTTTCAAGTGGCCTATAATGGCTTAGCATATAGAATTTCAGAACATACTAGAAGTACCAGAGTATGCTTTAAATTCCATAAAAGATACTAATATCCCCCACATAGATAAAATTTTAAGGGATCCATTCATATAATCTTCAAATGTTTTCAAAGTCTGTAACATAGCACACTTCTGATGTCACAGGTCAAGATGCATGAAGACATGATATATGAAATGATTACCCTGAATAATAAGCATGTTAGAATTGCACCTGTGGCCATGCAAACATCACAGAAAAAGCTAAACATGTTGCGATAAATAGCAGAAGCTGAATGGCATCTGCTTTGCAAATGGATCTAGAAAACACCTGAGA
Source organism: Erythroxylum baracoense (assembly GCA_025629805.1). Lineage (NCBI taxonomy): Eukaryota > Viridiplantae > Streptophyta > Magnoliopsida > Malpighiales > Erythroxylaceae > Erythroxylum > Erythroxylum baracoense. The sequence goes on from JAOTAY010000004.1 coordinate 7,950,427, forward strand.
ATAAGATGGAGTTTACCATTTCAGAGTAGCTTAAATCATAGAAGTCATCATCAGAAATCCAATCATCCATGTTGAACTCATTGGATGAACGAGCAGAGCCATTTGCATACAACCATTGACCTCTCTCAACTGTTCGGCAATTTGGACATTGCATTGCACCCTTCATATTGAAGGCTGATCCAATGCAATCTGCAATGAAGAGGACTATAGGGAATCAAATATTCATTGAAATTACCCAATTTGTTGTTTGTCTTCTATGTTCACTACTTGAGCATCAATGCATAAACCTTTCAGTTATTGCAAGTATCTCCGAATTGAATTAGGAATGTTCTCAAGACAAGCTAACACAAGGACCAAAAACCCAAGCACTCAAATACATAAAATACACCAGCAGGCTACTAGATGAAACAAATAAAATGCAACTGATGGTCAGGCTGCTAGATGAAACAAATAAAATGCAACTGATGGTGTTATAAGGTCAAAAGCATGCAAATCAGCCTGACTCAACACCTGAGTATCCTTCATTCCATTCTGTAGAAGAATACTACATCAACCTATCCCAAACTATGTTCTGTTTATGTATGCTATGAACATTATATGCAGAGGCCCTATGGAATGCAAGTAGTAGAACTTAACAATAAAGGAAGGTCAAATTAGTGTGCATTTGATGCTTACAGCAGTATTAATAGGAACTAAAATCAACTTAAAGAGCATTTCTCTAACTACTAGATGGAGGATAGGCATACTTTCCTTATGTTTATAAGTTGGTACTAGTAGTAGATTAGTCCAACTTAATTGCCATTGATAAGTTATCTATCTAGTTAAAGTTTAATTTCAATTAGCAGCAGCCAAAACAGGCTTCATATTTATTTTAGCTTATGTCTTTTGAAAGAGACTGTTGATTATATAAATTTTAAAATACAAAGAGTGAAGTTTTATTTTCTATAAAAGTGATTCTTAGATTAAGAGTGAATACTAAAGATCTAAGTGACTCCTAAACCTATCCCTTTGTTTCAATTCCTTATTTATAAATTTCCGCCCTAAAATTCTATACTCCAGCACATATAAGAACTTCAAGCAGCCGCAGAATTACGACTACACAAGGGTTTTAAAAAATCCTTGGTATGTCCTTCTGTCCGTCCTACATCACTAATACAACCGAGCAACCAGCTAAACATATACAGTTAGAGACAACAAGATTTAAAAATGACAGGTCATTGCTTTCAGCCATCCAAATTCGGACTGCAGATACTTCAAAGACATCCATAGAAAAGGTTTTGCTTGTGTTGATAGTCTTGATTACTTTCTCTGACATTCAAATTTTCCGTCTTCCGACATAACAGTCATATGAAGACAAACGTCCCAATCGAGTAATTTCGTCTTCTTTCTCTTCATTTGGGAAACTCAATAGCCAAATTCAACTACTGAACCATATAAGAAACTGGTTGACAGGGTCAACGCAAACAATCCAAGCTCAAGCTACCATTTTTCCATTTTCCATTTTCAATACCATATGGAAAAGCCGAATGAAAAGGACAAACACCAAAGAGATTTGGAGACAAAAAAAAAAAATACCCAGATGAAATTCATGACCGCATTGGAGCTTGGCCCTGGATCTACCCCCATTGTCATACACCAACTCAAGGCAAATCGTGCAAGAAACCACAGAAGGGGGAGGGTCGTGTCTATGATCACCACCGTCAGAGCGATAACGACGATCACCGTCGTCACCGCCGTCCACTGCGTAACGTTGTTGCCGTCGAAGATGATGATGATGATCAACGGTGGCTTTTGCAGAGTCCGGCATTCCCTCCTCCGTGCAGCCTCCGCCAATCAAATCCCGAGGATTAGGAAGTTGCAATAAAAGGACCAATCTCAATAACTCTGTCTTGTCCTCTCTCTCATTTGTTGATCTTGCACATAAATTTATATCTTTATCTGTTTGTGCGTGTCTAAGTTGGTGCTCGGCAGATGTATCTATGCGAGGGTTCGTGGCTAGGACCTGTCGTGGACTGTCTTCGAGAATATAAGCATGTGTTTATAAGTACAGATATTTAATGAATATTCCTAAGTATTGTATAACCTTTTAAAAATAATTATAGTTATTATTAATATCAAAAGTCAAAATTATCAAAAGTCAAAATTCTTGACACTTTCATTACTGAAAGGATTTAATTTTTGACATGCCAAGTTAACAGTTGTTTTACAATTATGTATCACAACATGCAAATTATTGTTGTTAAGTGATAAGGACAAAAATATGTTATTTTATTAATTATATTTCAAAGTTATCTAGAAATTAGCATTACTTTATTATATTTTGAACATATTTTCAACATGATAATTTTTTTCACAAAATTTTAATCAAAATATTTTATTTATTTTCTCTTAGAAAAACTAAAAAAATTAGTAATCTAAAATACAAATAATAGTTAACCAACAAAGTAAAAATGCTCATCTCTCAAAAAAGAATTCGCTTATAAATTTTAACGAGATCGAAACTTTACTCAACTCAACTATTAAACTCGATCTTGAGTAACGAAATATGATCCAAACCAATTACTTCTTATAGTTATCTTAAATTATTAATTTGAATCAAATTTAACTAGTTAAGGTTGAGTTTAAGAGCTAAATTGGATTGCTATATTAGTAATATTTCATTGATTAATGTGTATATTTCATACCTTGGATGTTTTGATGTTTTTTTAAGGAAAGTCTAAAAAAAAGTATTTTTTGAAAAATTAAAAACTTTTAAAAAATATTGATAACTTTAAAGATTAAGAATTTTTTTCAAGTTAGTTAAACTCCAGTAAAAGCTATTTGTCTTTTACCCTTTTTTCTTATAAGAACTAATTAAAGTGACTCTTTAACCATCGAAATTACAAGTGAGGTACCCTTTCCAAATTAGTAAATATCCAATTAATATTGATTACAAAACGAAAATACAAGTTTTCGTTTGATTAATAAAACCAATTTCACTTTTCCCTTCATTTTATTATTATTTATGGTAAAAATTCAGGGCCAAATCTAATCCCACGTGCAGTAGAATAATAACAAAATATTTTCATTTTTATTTTCTGAAAGCCAATATCACTTGAATTATATAAAATGATCAATACATAAATCATAATAAAATATAAATTATAATTCATACCTTATTCCGAAACTTGATCGTTTTATTTGTCATTTCTTTCAAATCATTTCTGCTTATCTTAATCACCGTAATAACACAATTGTTTGATCTCTAACGATATCTACAAAGCAAGTTAAGAGAACTATTCAACTATTACATGGAGAGTTAAACAAAGAGTGTTAGCTTCTTTAGAGCTTAAGCCTATTTATAATAGATTTTGGACATTTTAGTAATGTAATTGAAATTAAATTCTAATTTTAATTAAACTTTAATTACAATTACAATTAATTCTAATTAAATACCAATTTTTTCCAAATAAGATCCAATATCTCATATTGATCCTTATTTATCAAATATCTGACATTTAATCATAAAGTTTTTCAAATTTTACAATCAAGTCCAACTTAATTAAAGTATATTTTCTCTCCTCAACTCATTCTTTATGTTCGACCCATTAGGTTCTCAAATATGTTGGCAATAAATATAAATTATATCCTAAATTATATTTAGGATTAGATAAATTAAACTCCTTTAATTCATCTTTAATTCTCTAATTATTTATATACATAAATCAAGATTGACGTCTAGTAATTTATAATGATCACCCAACAAATTAGGATTGTCAAAGTAATTTAACTAACATTTTTGTGCATGATTTTTTCATATGATTCAATCATTTCTTCATAAAATGTTTCAATTAGATATAAAGAATGAGACTAAAGTCTACTCTATTGAAGTCCAATTGTGTTGATTTTTCACCACTAATAATTGATTCAATTAATGACATGTGAAAACTATTTTCAAGTTGTCATTTTACCTTGGCTAAGGATTTCTCAAATCAGTAATCGAGAATGATGGAATATTCTCTCTATTCACTTTAGTGTTATGAATCTTATATTGATTATTCAACTACTTTCATACAGTTCATGCTATATTCAATGACTATCGACTGAGCTACCTTGACTATAATAGGTCATAAGTGGTATCAAAATATATCAATTCTTATACGAGATAACTTTGGAGATCTCAAGTCAAAGGATCATTTATACAATCATCACAATGAGAATTTTTATAGGCATACAAGTAATGTCCCAAATGGATTTCCATATGATGTTAGTTTGATGAATTTGTTCTTTAATAAACACTCACAAATTTTTTAATGTATCTTTATACTTTAGTCTATGAGATTAACTACTTCCTTCATAAGGAAAAAAATAATGTGTGATAATATTTTTATGTTCTATTAATGTCCAGCCTTAATAGAACAATAACTAAGAAAAATTTAAAAATAATACATAAATGCAATATGAACCTCATAATTATAATCTCATCGTAATTTTGTAATATATATTAGTCCTCCTATAGACTTTACCTATACATCTAAATATATATAAGATAAAGAATGTCTTTATATAATTATATCACAAAACTACAATCAACGGATTGGTTATAAGACATAAATCAAGAATCTCCCACTTACACTAAGCTACTTATTTAAGTATCTTCTCCTATATCTCCATATGACGATCATGATACTGCTGGGACAATGGTTTAGTAAGAGAAGTTTACGAGATTCTCTATAGTAAGTACTTGCTTAACTATTACAACTTTCATCTTAATTATCATCATAATTAAGAGAAACTGCCTAAATACATACTTTGATCTTTGATTAGACTTTAGCTCCTTTCGTATGCCCAATAGCTCTAATTTTCTACGGTACATTACTATTTAAACAATGAATGGAACTACACTAAGTTTATTAAAGAACTTCTTGATCCAATTAATCATTTCCACTAAATAAAAATTATATTATGGCTTAATTAGCAGTCAATGTTATATTGTAACTTTTCTGATCTCAAATTAATGTTGTTCTACATAAAATAGATCTTAATTATGATTTACTTCTAAATTTAATATCCATGTAATCTTAAACTCAAAACATCGACTCATATATAGAATAATAGATATCTTTAATACTTCACAAGTATCAGATATGTCAAATATTAAACATCTTTAGTACATTATTTACGTACTTAGAGTAGAATAGGTAAGCAACTTCCATATTTATCTCCATACATCTATTTCCCATAATTGAGTTATTACATTTTCACATCTAATATAAACTATTTATGGACAATTATATTTTCAATAATTGAAAAAACAATTTTGTTCTCTATGAGCAATATATCTCTATGTACTCCCAGTGAAGAGGACAACTATACTTTCATTAACCTGCTTATAGACATGATAAATTCGCATTCATCTATAAACAAACTCTTTGAATTTATCATGAAAATGAATGTTTCAACATCTCATTACCTTTCAGTTATACATCAAATGTATCAAAAAGGCATTAGTTCCAATTTAATGTATTGTTATTATTTTGTAACTTTTCAAATTTTATGTTACTCCCACCGCTTATCTTGAGAACCATTCTTCCAAAAGTATACACTAAAACAAAAAATGTGTTCAATAGGTTTGTAAGATTATATCCAATATTTTGGATATCTCACAACCTTTTATTATCCAATTTTGTTCTCAACTTAGTGGATTATATATGGTTCAACTATGCATCACATCCCCAAACCATTAACTTTGACTCTTTCAACATCTTACCATTTCATATTTAGTATGAAATCTTACTAATTGATCTAGTTAGAACTATCGAAGTTAAGTTGTAGTACTAGGCATAGATATATTAGGAATTAAATAATAAATCAATAAAATATCTCATAGTATATATTCCTCTTTACATAAATCTATACTATTATAAAATTTAGTTGTGAAGGTATCTACTCAAGAATATCATCTCCTATAGATAACCAAAAATTTTGTATCTCACTACATTGATCTCATCGAAGTGCTTTAACATATTCAATTTTCAATTTCTACTTAGATTTAAACAATCTAAACTTTCCAAAATTTTGAATCAATACTTTGTTTAATAAATATGACTATAACAATAATAATCTAATAAAAATCCTACTAAACACAAGGTCTAAGGAGGTCCAATGTATGCAGCCTTCGAGAGGTTATTTTCAAATGCCAACGAAAAATATTTTTACAGTAAAAAAATATTCTAAGAGTGAATAACAAAAAAATTTTGACAGTAAATAACAATATACGAAAGCTTAAATTAATTGACACCGAATGGGCCCTTATATTGAAAATTTCCATATCGTTTTGAAATGATAAATGTTTACTAGCTTACATAAGGTTGTAATCAAAGCACTCATAGTTGAGACTGTTGGATTCAATTTACAAGCTTTAATCTCCTCATATGACTCCAGTGCCTTCTGCCAGTTCTTGGCATGAGTAATATAATGAAATGAAAATATCATTCTTTTATGAATTGTTATCACATCCAACACATCCATCATTTCACTAAAAGTTGATTTAGTTATTTTTCAACTCAATAAGCTTCACAAGTTGCATACGATTCATAATTAAAAGGATACATATATCCTTATATGTAACTTTATGATTCTCGTCGTGTTTGTAACATCCCGTTTCTATACAAATGGTTGAACCATAGAAACGGGTACATGTGAGATCGGAGAAATTAGGAAAACACATCTCATGCTCATGTATTATATAATATACATATACACGTGAACAGTGATTTTTGCACACAAAAATGACTGTACATGCATTCATGACATTTCCCGGTATATTGCGAATAAATATGATTGTTATAAAAAATGTGATTTGTTTGTGTAAAAATTTAATTGGAGAGGGTTAATGAGGTTTGAGAATTTTAGAATTTTTTCTGG
>JAOTAY010000004.1:7960132-7972535 GCA_025629805.1 Erythroxylum baracoense
TAAACATTATAATAATTATTAAATTAAAAATTACATTTAGTCACTAAATACTATTAGCTACCAAATGAAATTCGTCAAAAAAATTAATTTACTACGTATGAAAAATGGTGGTAAAAAGTTTTTGCTACAACAGACATTTCGCAGCTAAATCTTTTTCGCTACAAAAAATAAATCGTCACTAAACCATTTTAGAGACTAAAAATAATTCATCACAAAAGGTTTTACCTACGTTTCAGAAATGTCTCTAAAACGATTTGCCTGTTGGATAAATTAGTAGCTAAAAGTTTTTTGCTACCAAAGCAAAATCATCACTAAAACTAAATACCGACGCATAAGGTTTCGTAGGAAAAGACTTTTATCTACGAAACATAAACCTCGCGCAAAACTATTACCAACATTTTTTTTAATCGTCGGTAATACATTTTTCCGATGAAATTTGTTTGTCAACAAAATATTTTGGCAACGACTTCTGGTAAATGCCACCAATGTTATTTTGCTATCGGGATTTGGCGACGATTTGGGCGATGAAATGAAATCGTCGCACATTACTAATTGCGACGATTTTCCTATACACTGTTTGTTGTGGTGATAGTATATAAGAAGTTTCTAAGTAAAAGCACTTATCTTAAATATAATGTCTAGAAGATATATAACAAATTACCAAGTTAAGGAAAAAATATGTTGCTCTTTCAAAAGTATTTGAAAGGACGGGAAAAATCTATAGAATAAAGAATAAATATGATTATATTCAAATAGTTTGTGATCCGTTAACATCTTGAAAAACTGCAAATACGGAAAAAGAATGACTAGAAATGTAGACGTATTAAGGCTTTAACGTGACTTATGATCTGAAGAGTACTTAGATAGTCAAAGTACTGTATATTCATAAACGAAATAAACTAAGCATAAGCAAAAAGAGGATTAGAAACTTATTAGCATTCAATATACTTTATATTTGACCTCTTAAAAGGCCAAGTATGATTAATGTAATTGGTCTTATAAGGAGATTACAAATAACGTTGGAGTTTGTTTCCATATCACCATAGTCAATGGTTATGTCAGGAGTAATAAAAAGATAAAAGGCATTATTGCCAAATGTCTTAAAGTAAATAAAAAATTTGACAGCGGAAATATAAAGGACTTCTAAATGCCAATAAGCTTTACAACTTTTAAGAGGCATACATCAAATGGGTCAAATCCATGATTGCTATATTTTCAAAATTAAGATTGTATTGCCATCCATGCATCTTATACATGCTATAATTTTGCTTTCTTCTAAATCTTGCAACTTTTTGTATGAAATTATTTTTTTACAAAATTGAAAACATCAACAAGTATTTTAGAGAAGTATATATTCAAAAGTTTCCAATTCAACAAAATTTTTACAATAGGACCAAAACTTCAATACTAAAAAATTTGAAAATAAGAATAGACAAAAAAACTAAATACAAAAAAAGGTTGTATGATAACTAAACAATATCACAAAGAATATAAGTGATAGTTTTAAAACAAGATGGTTAAATGAAAACAAGTTTATTAATAGGTAATCTCATTATATTTAATTAAGTTTAAAAACAAAACTTAAAAGGCTCTCAATAAAAGTGGCTACACCAAAAGGATTTTCTATACATCTAGATGATAGGAAGAGCATATCAAATTATGCTCTTGTATTTGAAAATAATATAATATACTGAACAAATATCTTATAGACACTTGTGAATATTGCTATTATACATATTGAGTTTTATTGCAACATAAATGTGTGCTATATAATGATAAATTTTAATTTAGATACTTATGATTAATTCAATTGTTAGAATTATCCAATTATAAGATGATAAGCTCTTAACAAGTGTTGTTCATTAGTAATAACAAGATTATTATAAGTTATTTGAATTTGAAAAATTAAATATTTGATTATAAAGAAATTCATAAATCAGCTTACAAAGTAAAGACATATTAGTCTATACCCTTATTGAGAAATTATGCCTAAAGTATTTGTAGGACATATGTATTGTATAAATGTTGTAGAATTCTTTAACCTTACTACTATAAATTTAGTTTCATTTTAATATACTTGGATGAGAGAATATGCGTGAAGTATTTGTAAGACAATATGTATGTAATATAGATATTGTAAGGTTCTTTTAGCTCATGAATTACATTGTTATTTATTCTCCCTCTAAATTTAGTTTGATTTTGACATGGTTAGGTTATATCAAGATGATTATAATTTGAATTTGAATTATGAATTCTATATTGTTTTGCTCTACACTGTATCATAAAGAAAAAGTCTTTTAAGTTGTGTCGTTGAGTTCTACGTAATGAATTGATGAGAACAAGTCAAAGCGCGTATATAAAATTTATATCAGCTCTTACTTTCTCTACAAGAAAACAACACAATTTGTGACGTTTGAAAAACGTCACAAAATGTCGAAAAACGTCACAAAATACAATTTGCGATGTTTTAAAAAATGTCACGAAAAATGTCGCAGAATGTGGTGTAAGCAAAAAGTTTCTGCGATGTTTCCCATAAAACGTTACGAAAAATACAGACATTTCACGACGTTTTAAAAAACGTCACTGAAATATTGGTCTTTTCGCGACGTTTTTAGAAACGTCGCAAAAAGTTGACATTTTCATTAAGACATCACAGAAGACATTCTTTGACGTTTATACAAAAACGTCACAGATAGTTGTATTATTTTTTAATTATTATTTTTTTCATTTTTCAAAAATATTTTAATTTAATAATTTTTAATTTTAATAATTATTTTTAAAATACAAATTTATTTAAAGATCATAAGAAAGCAAAATAGGATCGTTCTCACAATAAAAACGTTTCAAATTATTAACAAAAATAAAAGTTTTCAAATCAAACGAAGCTAAAGAAATAATTATTTTATTTTAAAAGTTCTATTTTAATTTTTATTTCAATTTAATGCCTTGAGAATATAAAAGTATTTTTAAATTAATTATTTTTAATTCTATAAGACAAGTAATTTTTTAAACAAAATTAAAAAATAATAATGTTAAAATAATATTATTTTTAGTAGTAAAAGTGATAATCCTATTTTATATTGTGCTACTGCTACCTTACCATTAGATTTAAATTAAAAAGGGGGAATATTTAAAATAAATGGAGCTCACATTGGATTTAGGTAAATCACAAGTGATCTGTGTGTAATTTAATGCTAAGTTGGTTTACTAATATTACAATAAAGCCAATAATGATTCATGTTCACAAAGTACAAAGTACACCTTACAATATCTCACCAACTGTATCATAAGCAGACAAAACTTGAATTATAATTGCAACTATAAGGAATCTCCGTCAAGAACTGGTTCACATTGTTCTGATCTCCTTCATCATTTGTTACAAAAACAAAAAAAAATTAAAAAATTAAAAAAACCAAAAGAAGAAAAAAATTTAACATTTTCAATAATTTTATATTTGGACATCACCATCACTTGTCTCAAATGTTCAATGGCATTACTGTTTACATCCTAAAGGATTATTACCACATTATAGAATGCGTCTAAATAAATGCATCATATTTGCGTTACTCAAGCTGGATCTACACGATTACTGCAAATGCAGACAACAGAAACGACATTGAAACATTAAACCCTGATATTGGTATTCTATTGTCGATACCCAATATTGCCACCTTCTACTTCAGATTTTCAGCTGAGAATCTTGTTCAAGGAATATAGAGATCAACTGCTAGAATGAATTAGAAATAGAAGAGCTGCTAACCCATTTATCTTGCAACTAAAAAATCTTCTTCTCAAAACCCCCGAATAGAGCAGGTTGCAGATTGCACTGAGATGATGACAATTGAAATTTCACTGGCATACTCCATCCTCCTTTCCAATTGAATTGAGACAATTGAAGGAAGTTAAAATTATTACATTTGCATGAAAACATACATTTATAAAGAGACAATATACTGTTGACATTGGCATTGTTGACCACCAAAGTGGCTTTATCAATCATAGTGCTACTTCATTTCAAACTGCAAGTGAGTTACTCAACCCAAGTTTTACCTTGATGTTTTTCCAGGTTTCCAGCGCTCATACTCTGTCAATATATCACAGTCCTTAATATGACATGTCAAAAAGTTATGGCTTTGCAGCTCAAGTTCTTGATGTAAGCATGTTCCAACACAGAGAATGTGGTCTATTCTAGTTCCGTAATTAAATTATTCAGCACTTGTATTTGATGGCCAACATATTAATGTACTTGTTTTGTAGAAAATTTCAGAATAGAAAGGGCTCAATGGGAGATCAATCAAAAAGTAAAAATGTATGAATGATTGGTAAATTCATCATGTCTACATTGGTAAATTCATCGTGTCTACATATTAAACCGAAAGAACTACACAAAGCAAAGCTGTCAAGCAAGCATTTCAAACTTTTTGGCATGTCTGGATCTGAAGCATTAAACCAAAAGAACTATACAAAGCAAAGTTGTCAAGCAAGCATTTAAAACCTTTTGGGATGTCTGGATCTGAAGCAATCGGAAAATTTGCCTCCATACTCCACCAGAATAGACCCAAACCATCTTCTGAACCTACAAATTGGTAAATAGGATAACTATATTACTAACTTTAACTAGTAATATTATACACTGAACTACATCATGGTAGACACATAGCTTACTCGTTATTTTTAAAATTTGGACCAGCATCGCAATGATCCATAGAAGTGGGTGCAATGTTGAGGTCACCAATAACAAATATCCTTCTACCTTTCTAAGCAGATACTCCCATCGTTTTTACAATGGAGACACCAATATCAGTCCCAGGTTATAAATGTATCTGTTACTAGGTCTATCATAGTCGGCATTGGTTGAAAAGCAAATCCAATTAGGAGAAGACCAAATAAGGACCTTCTCGTGGAAAAGTGCACAAGCACTGTTACCTGTAGTATCTTTAAAAACTTGAGCTTAAACTCTATCCTCTCTCTGTCATCACTTTCCGCCCGAGGTCCATACAAGTTAAATAGAACTGCCAATTGCCAACAGCAGTTCCATTACAAACAAAACTGTATAAATGATTTTGTGTATGACGAACTTTAAGCCAGTGAGATTTTCAACAGCGAGATTATTGGCTAAGCTGATGAGATTGACAATAATGCCGATCAAAAAACAGAGCAACCACTTCATGAACACGTACTGGAATATCTGGATCCTTCCTCAACTCCTCCAGTCCTGCTTCAAGAAATCGTTCTCTGCAATCCTAAAACAATCAAACAAACCAAGCAAATCTCAGAGCTTGTTCATGAATCTCAAACACACAGTGCGTTCTAGTAATCATAGTTGTAGTCCAAGCTTTCGATGGGATAGAAATTGGCACCGACGATGGCCACCTGAGATGTGGAGTTCATGACGGAGTGTACTGATGGCGATGACGCGAGGAGTGGTCATATGAGGACTCGAGCTCCGGAAAACCACTAATCGAATTCGACGACATTGCTACGGCATCCTCAGCTTCGTAGAACGAGAGAGAGAGAGAGAGAGAGAGCAGGGAAAACAACATTGCCTGCTTCACCTTCTCTAGTTATGGTTTTACGCTGTATATAGTTATTATGATCCATAGGCTGAGACAGAACGAAACAAAAATTTGGAGACAGAACAGAACAAAAATTGGAGACAGTGAAGTGTTTGGTTGTAATGAACAGAACAGATAAAACTGTTTGTATCTCGAGGACAGAAATGTGTTTGGTTGCAGTTGACAGAACAGAAAAACAGTATCAATGACCAAAGTACCCCTGCAATATAATATGATTAGAAATATGTAATTCATTGATTATTTTTAAATGAATAATTTGTATTAGTATTTTTTTAATTGTATCTATAAATAAGGAACAAAAAATGAGGAACCTAAAAATTTAATAAAATGAGCTAAAAAAGCGGTTGCGGTTGCTAAAAAGAGATAAAATGACTAAAAACTCATTTATTTAATAAACTATTAATTTTTGTATAAATAATTAAAAAATATATTATTGGTCATATATATTTAAAATTATAAATAATAAAATATCAAACTAAAATAAAATAAATTTAGAAAATAAAATATTTCATAAAAATATATTATTAGTCATATATATTTAAAATTATAAATAATAAAATATTAAATAAAAATAAAAATATATAAATAAAATAAATTTAGTAAATAACATATTTCATAAAAAATATATTATTAGTCATATATATTTAACATTATAAATAATAAAATATTAAATTAAAATAAAATATATAAATAAAATAAATTTAGTAAATAAAATATTTCATAAAAATATATTATTAGTCATATATATTTAAAATTATAAATAAGAAAATATTAAATTAAAATAAGAAAAATATAAATAAAATAAACTTAGAAAATAAAATATTTCATAAAAAATATATTATTAGTCTATTAGTTGAGCGCATAATGAAAAATAATAATTATCAGAAGATCATTAATGGAAAGTAAAATTTCTACCACAGAAGCACCTTTTTACCGCAACTATCTTTCTACTTATTGATTTTTGCAGTAGTACTACACTTTTTTTCAACGTCCGATTGTTCGCTCGTAGATCTAAACATGTGACTACGTTTGAAAACTGCGGTGGATAAGTACTTATCCTCACTATACCGAAAATTCAAACGCAGCCTTTGTCCTTCACTTAAATGGATTTGAAGTTTATAAAAATTTGATCTCCCACTTTTTAACGTGAACTTCATAGTTTATCGCTTGACTTCATTAATACGCGACTTATATAACTTCCATATTACTATCTTTTTAGACATCAAAAATAAATCATTAATAGTAACCATATTTTGTTATCACCAAAACCTACATTGGATCTTCTCTTAGTTCATCATTAAAGACCTTGTGAGCTACTACCTTAACTTGTTTCGACAAGGGCGTCATATTCATTTGTGGAGATGGTTTGTTAATCCCTTATTACATGCAGGACTATTTGCTAATTGTTGATGAGCCTTAAATACTAGCACGATTATGACATAGACTAGGCATGTTGAATGAACCATATACACCATGTAAGATCAAGCAAGTTCGAGCTTCAATTAATAATTTACAAACTATTGGTGTATTGATTGACTTGATTATGGTGAGGTAGTCTGCCTATAAGCGCATTTGGATAGATTAAATGCCAAAAAGTGCTCAACGAGCAGAGTCGCGTTGATGGAATTGTACACATGTATTGGTTGGACCATGCCCAAATTAATTTGAAACTTGCAGAGATTATGAGTGATGAGATAAAATCAGTGGTTTAAGGGAAGAAAGAAGTCCTAACAAAGAGTATAAAGAATGAGGTATTAAAACTTGACTTTTTAATGTTTTCTTTACTTAGTAATAAACTTACTATATTGATGTGTTAGTCATCCACTAAAATAATGATTAAGCGATTAATAATGTCAAACACCAACTGAATTAATAGACTTTTACTAACTTTCTTGTATTCTTATTCAATAAACCTATAAATAACTTATTTGAACACTACTTTCAATATAAGGAGTTGCAATTATTATCGTTTGCAGGTGTTGTTAGGGTGAAAACAATTTTGATGTATAGTTATACATTCATTCATTTTATTGCCGATTTAATAAATGCACTTGTTTTTCTAAACTTTTTGTGCAGAACACTTCTAAATGCAAAAGATTCCGTAAAAATGAATTAAGCTACGCGAATTCAATTATCTTGTGATGATTTTGGCGCAGCGGTATTCTTATCAAAGTCTTTATAACAGCTAGAGTGAGAGAGTTCACAGTCGACTGTCGAACTCAAGGAGAGGAGCCAGTAAGTGAAGCAAGCAGTTTCAGTCCGCTCAAATAAGTGTCATGTTGGAAACTATGTAATGTCCTTCAACTGAATCATTTCTTTGTATTGGAATCCTGCATCTACAGTTACAGTTGACAGCTTAACAATGTTTTCTGGATAGTGGAGACGCATTTCCAAGTTACTTTGCACATTCACTGTCGTTTGTTATCGCTTGTCAGACGCCGAGCAATTCGTATATTTGCATGTTGACGGTGTTTCAACATCTGCATGAAATGGAATTGGTTCCCAGGTACCTGTCGGACACAAATGGTGTATTTTTTACTTCAACCTTGGAAGGCAAATGAATTGTTTCGTTCCTGGGCCCTGCTAAGAATTTGAATCCACCCAAATGGACTCCCTGAAAACTGAAAATGCAACTTTAATAAAGAGCAAGGCATCTTCTGAGGGGAAGTCAAGTCAACCCCTTATGGTTTGCGTTTATAAATACATAGTATTATAGATATACATGCAATATGGTCATAAACACCGATATTTGAGTGACATTTTAAGACAACATTCTTGTTCACAATACGCTGTTATATTACATATGCTTCTGCTCTGATCTTAGTGCTTGATCTTGGGCCTCTTCACAATCATCACACTGCAGTGAGCATGATGAGCACAGTAGTCACTCACACTACCAAGAACCGCCCTGCAAGAACAAAGATTTCTCAGAAAAAAATTCTCAGAAATTTTTTTGACACGCAACAGGAGACTCGGGTAAACCCAGTACGGTTTCACTATAATCCCAATAGGTTTCACCACTTTGAACAGTGATTTGTGAATATAAAATACAATTACATCATAGGCGAAGAAGTGCTTTCAAAGGATGTTGTAAGTATGAAATCCGGCAGCACCTAAAGGTCTACTAATATAATGTCTACGCACATAATATTTGGCCAAGGGTACACATAGAACATCTCTGCTAGCATCCTCGTATTACCATTCATACAGGCTTGAAGCCACGAAAGTTCACTAGCTAAAGTACCAAACAGTAAGCAAATTAGAAGACTGCCATAGATTATCAAAATCTGCATCCTGTACTAAAGAAAACAGAGGTTAGGTGGATCGGTATCGTCTGCATTCTTCCCCTCCTAAATTGTTTTATCTTCCTCAATAAACTTGGAAAGATTTATTTCTTAGCGTGTCAGGATAGTTTAAGTCACTAAATGTCTGATAAGTGAGTGTTTTATCTCAGTTCTCAATCTCCATTAGAAATAGGAAGTTTTCTGCATTGGTAGTTAATACGACTGGGGAGGTGCTAATATAGGTTTTGGTACATTAAACAAGCAGACTAATAGGCTTAAGCTACATCTGTTGGTCCCGTCTGCTTTGAGAGTGTATTTCCTGCCTTTGTGAATCACAAAAGGGCTGTTTTGGATTTGTTGATTCTCTTTGTCAAGTTCAAAGACTATCAAAGGAAATTCGAGATTATAACCTTCAGCTCCATATCATTGAGATCAATCAATTAGATTGAAAAAAAAAAACAGAAAAACTGATAACTTGACGGGGAGATTATAGCCTTTAAATGGTCACAGGATAAGGTACCTCTTGATAGCGCCATAACCATGGCTACCCACAACCAGCACCGAAGCATGATGTTTCTCCACAGCTTCACAGAGGACATTTCTGGGATCACCCTCCACCACTTCCACAGTCACATCATTCACCTGTTAAGATACTGAATAGTTGAGCAATTATTCCAAATCATGCAATTTTGCCTGATCACAGATAAAATCCATTGTCATATGTCACACATTGTTAATCACTAAACAATGTCTTTTAGACATAGCTTTAATGAGCGTATTATGGGATTTAAGGTCATAGACATAACAACAAAATTGATGAGCCATCATGAGCAAAAAGTCTTGGAATAAGGTCTAAATTTGTCCGCATTAGATCTTCTCATTCCCATTTTACCAATTAAAACTCAAGTTTTATGTTTTTGGTCAAACCAATTCAATTTTGATATCCCAATTAACATGATAAATGAATGCAATTAACTACCTCTGTGATATACAAATCAAATGATACAATTAATTCTACCAATAACTATAATTAGAATTATAAGCATCAAAATGAGCGATTTAAACGGGTACCGATTTACTGGTGCACACAGCCTTCGCATTTTCAACAACTTTAGCGGCTATCTTCTTCAAATCCGCATCCACAAATAGTAAAACGTCAGCCGCCCCTAAATTATATACTATTTATAATTAAAACCCAAAGCAAAACGAAACAAAAAACACAAATTATTAATTCTAATTTCTAAACCAAGCGCACACAAGTTGGGGGAGTTAGCAAACCAGGTCCTGCGAGACCGACAGCAGAGGAAGGCGTAGGTTTGGCGTGAACTATGACGATCCTGAAAGGAGAATTGGCACCAAAAGGAACGAAAAACTTTTCCAATATCCACTCCAGAGCGTAGCCGCTGTGCTCGCTATCGTCTATCCCCACCACCATCACTTCCTTCTCCATCGCCTTCGATTTCTCTCTACCACAGCACTAGGCGCTCTCTGTGTTTCAAGTGTAGAAGTTGCGGGATGAAACTATCAATGAAACTATCAAACTTAGCGTGTCCGAGCAGCACAGAACATAACGGAAGGAACTAGAGATAATGATTGATTCTCTATCACCTCGCCAATGAAATGCTCAGCTGGCGACTGCAGGATGCTGCCGCGTGGCATTGGATTTTGCACGTGTATTTATTTATTCTTTTGGGCTCATTAGATAATGGACATCGCCCATTTTTGGACTATTCCCACACTGAGGCCTATCATAGTTCAAGGTAAGTTCATCAAACGACATATCTAACCGTATCTTAAAGATTTCATAGATATTTAAATAAATTTTAATATTGTGTTTAATTTAAAAAAATTTAATAATTATAAATATGAGAGGTGAAATAATTTTCTTTTTTAATTTTTTATCAGCTAAAGATTTCAGATATGGAGAAGATAATTGAACCAGTCAACAACTAAGCCGGCGCAATGGTAGTGCCACGGGAACTAATTCCAAGTAAGTTGATTAGGGGCAAATAAGTACTACGCATTCACACGTAGTTTAATTGGTTGATCAAACAAACACTACATACTTGAATATATTATTAGCAATTTCATTTAAGAATGGCCATGTACTTGATTGCTCGACAAATCATGGTGGATCGTCCACTAATGAACTTTGTCACCTTTAAAAAGAAATTCCAAAGATTGGTGAGAATATTCTTGTTTTCTCTCTCACTCTCATCTGATTGTGTACTAAGAGTAATGGCTCCAGTGCTCAACCACCCATTGGATCCCTGTTTCATATATTATAGGGTCAAAATGTAGTAACGCTTACTGTATCCAAGTTGATAACAAGAGTGAACTCACGGTTTACATCACCCAACACTAAAATACGACTGCTCATGACGTCTGAATTCAATTAGGAATTGAGATAGTGCAAGTTGGTGGTTTTCAGTTTGGAGATGGATATTTAAAATATGGCATTCAGATAGGTGTCTGTCAAAAATAATAAGAAAATATACCACAAAAGATAGGGATATTCAAAACAAAGTGAGAGAGATTTTGCAATAGCAATCCAGATTTCAATTCAAATCCCACCTCCAAGTTTGGGTAACGGATACACAGCGATTGTTGAATGACATTTGGTATAGCTAATTCCCTCAAGGTCCTCTCATTTGATTAGAAAAAAAAAAAAAACACGGTAAACTATGAACACATCCCCAGAAAGGTCAGCTAATTAAGCCATGCTTTCGTAAACGACAAGCAAACAAGAAAGATCTTTGACGTCTTGAATCGATGTTCATACTCGTGACTGTATTAAGTTTGAGACGCTTATCTACATTACAACCAGAAAAGAGAAAAAAAGAGGAGAGAGAGAAGAGTTTCCAAACCAGTATCCACGTTCATCTACATTGTCCAAATCGTGTTCATCCACTGCTTCGGCCCACTGGCTGTCACCCAAAAAAGGAGAAAGCTCCTTCACCTATTCAATCCTCCTCATTTGTGACACTGAAACAAATATATTTTCTACACGTGGCAGCGACAAGGACGTGACAGATAAGCACCACTAAGCTGTATCCAGTTTTTCTTTTACGAGGGAGCCTTTTGAAATAAATATGGAGTTGGACACGCATCTAAAGAGTCGTAAAGCACTTTCAGTTGAAGTCTTGAAGCGTAAAGGCCATGCCCTTGCGTGGTTCTGCGCCAAGATATGTTTGCTCACAAATGGAACTTTGAAGATTTGCGGGCCATTACGTTACGTGTTGGATATGTTTCTTTTATTTATTTTTTTATAATAATATTAAAAATAAATTATTACAATTATATTATCCAATAAATAAAAATTATCAAGAAGGGAAATAAGTTCTCAATATTTTTATATTATGTTGTTGAAGTGCCACCGTCGTTCTCGCATCAGCCGGAGAGAGCGACACAAAAATGGTGTGAATGAAGCAAAAAGAAGCCAGCTTTGAGTTGGGCGATGCATGGATATCGACAAGTGATTGTCGAAGTGGACTCGCTGGAGGTAATCAACATCCTCTCCCCTTCCCCTGACAGCCTAACTGA
>JAOTAY010000004.1:7982128-8005513 GCA_025629805.1 Erythroxylum baracoense
CATTCACACAAAGCACATTTTCTATAAAACACATTTATTCACACTTAAACCGGGATATGTCATGAATGCATGTACAAGCATTTACATGTGCAAAAATTCACTATTTGCTACTTATGTGCATATATGCATGAATGAATATAGCAAAAATACTTTAAACAATCCTAACCCATTCCAAATTACCAAAATACCCTTCCCATAGGTGAGGGGATGTTACACCTGTCACTAATCAATGCTTGTGGTGTTCCAAATCTAGCAAAAATGTTAAATTTGACAAATTCTGCAACAACCTTAGAATCGTCAGTCCTTGTGGCTTTAGCTTCCACCCATTTAGAAACATAATCCACAATCAACAAATTATAAACAAAACCAAAAGAAGAGGAAAATGGTCCCATAAAATCGATGCCCCATATATCAAAAATTTCACATGCAATTATTGGAGATAAAGGCATTTGATCTCTATAGGATAGATTACCCTTTTTCTGACACTGTTCAAATGCTTTATAGAACATATATAAGTCTCTAAAAATATTTGTCCAAAAGAAACCATATTCAAGAATTTTCCTGGCAATTCTATTAGGCCCAAAATGACCACCAAAAGCATATGAATGGCAAAAACTTGAAAATTGATTCACACATATATTCAGGTACACATCTCCTAATCATTTGATCAGAACAACATTTCCACAATTGAGGATCATCCCAAATATAATAGTTCGACTCACTTTTTATCCTATTCTGTTTAGCTTTACTCAAATTAGTAGGTATCTCATGGTTCACTAAATAGTTTACAATATCAGCATACCATGGATTCTTAACTTGAAACGTTAGTAATTGTTCATCCGAAAATAGTTCTTGCAATGGTATTGGATCCTTCTCCTTTACAACTCAACTTAAGTGATCTGCAGCTGAATTCTCTACACCTTTCTTGGCTTTGAACTCCAAATTGAACTCGCGGAGTAGGAGAATCTATCTAATCAGCTTTGGCTTCGCTTCTTTCTTCGACAAAAGGTACCTTAATAGTGCATGATCAGAATATACAATCACTTTAGAACCAAGCAAACACAACAGCTAAAAGCTCCTTTTCAGTGGTGGAATAGTTGCATTGTGCTGGACTAAGTGTTCGGGAAGCGTAGTAGATTGCACGAGTCATCTTTTAGCTGGCTTGATTCTCGTGAATGAGTTGCTTTGTAGCAATATTTACTCACACTGCATGCCTATAAAATTTTCAAGGTAATGAGCCATGTTGACAACATTTTCTTCGTGTTCTTTTCATTTTCTTGTCTTCTTTTTGCTTTTAATTTCTTCTTCTTCATGCTCCATGAATCAATAAAGTATGAAAACTGAGAAGATTGCTTCAATAAACATGCTTTCAGGTCACTATAGCTCCTTAACTTTCATAATATACCTAAGATCAAATATGAGCTAAAATGAGTATCCTAACCATTTCTATGGCATTAATCACTAAGTGTAGAAGATAAAATAGATCAACATTTAAACACAAGATCAACATTTAAACACATATCAAATATCATGCCTCAGTTAAAACTATTCCAGAACTTATACATATAGTACCATATTTATGTTCAAAAAATACCACCACTCATATCAGATAAGTCACATGTTCACTTTAAAATGATAATAACTTCACTCAATATGAAGAATATCATGACTCAGTTAGTACTAGATTTTCATAAATCCAATATCACACTTATATTCAAAAAGTGCCACCACTATACCAGACCTTCATACATTCAATATCACACCAATGTTCAAAAAGTACAAACAATACCGTGTCTTTGTTAAAACTATACGAGACCTTTTTACATCTAATACCTCACTAATGTTAAAAAATACCAACACATATAACAGATAAGTCACACGTTCATCTTTAAATGAGAATAACATCACTTTTTTATTAAGATACCATGCCTCAATACAAACTACGCCAGACCTCTATACGTAAAGTACCATGCTTATGTTCAACAAATATTACCATCTATAATAGATAAGTTACAGGGTTCACCTAAAATGATAATACACTACTTTAATATTACATACCATGTTTTAATACAAACTAGATATATATAATTACATTTCATACACCAATTTTATAAAAAATTTTGCTAGTCACTTTAAGACTGAGTAACAGGTGTAAAAAGTGGGTTTTCCATTATCAATATTAAATAATTCAATATTTGAATATGAAAAACACATATTAGAATATGCTCGTGCATTATAATGTATCTGTTGAAGGTTATATTAGCACGATTAAGTATATGGCAATGTGAACAATTGAGTTATTGTTTGAAATTTTGAAGGGGCAATATAAGGTACACAAATAGGTATACGATCAAGCAATAATCTATGCCCATTAAAGAATTTAAGCAACGCTATTAAGTACATAGTTGCCTACTAAACCGTGTTTTTGTTATGAAAGTTGAGGAATAAAAGTTAAAGACATATATTGATACACACCTTTGTACAAAATTGTGTTTTTTATAGTTATATTACATATAATTATTTAAACAATCATGTGATCAAACATGTTTTTGTTATCTTTTATTACTAAACAGTATAAAGGACATAGATTGTTACACAATTATTTAGTGAACTACGTAGAATTAATGTTTGGTTTGACACTGTTGACTATATGGCTAAGTGTTTAATTATGTTATTATTACAAATATGTTGAAGGCATCATTTGAAAAGACACAAATTGCTAATGACTATGTAGTAAGTCCTTTATAGTAAATTCTTAAATTATAAGGGTAATAAAAGAAGTTCATTATGTACAAAGCTTCTTTATGAAGTTTTGAAAATAAGTCTTCCCACCCAGTACCATTTCTAGACTATAAAATTACCATTATATAAGGGTAAACATATAATTTACTGTATGTAAAACTTCCTTCAAACACTGTATGAAGACCTCCTAGCATCTAGTCTTTTCATTTACTAATTGCACATCATATAGTCTGAAATTAAATAAACCTAATCCTCTCATAAGCATTCTTACACATTGCCTGTTAACTAGTGAACAATAAGGTTTTTTAAGCGTCTACATATTCTCATTTGAAAAACTAAAGTAGAAATAGTAAGCAGTCAATTTTGTTCCCATCTTATCGACTATACTAGTGGTAATTTATATGTGTATACGTTATTTTACATATGGTTAGTATAGAGATGGTCACAATGTGTTCCTATTGGTTTATGGTTTTCATAATATTAGGTTTGTGTCTATTACTTATATCTTGTCCTAATGATGTTTTATTAGGAGATCTCATATTGTTATAATAAATGAGTTATGTGACAATTTCTATCTAGCTTAGGCTAACATCAATATTTTGATTGTCAGAGTCCATAAGAAAAGGATAAAGTCAAAATTATAACACCCTCTCCTCTCCAGGAAGGAAAGAAGATGGTCAAAAATGCAAAAAGGAAGGTAATGAGTTATCAATTTAATATAAAAATAAATTGTATATAAACTTAATTTTATATATAAATTGAAAACGTAGATCAATGATGAAGTTCATGCCACAAAGACAAGTAAGTGAAGTGTAGCAGTTCGAAACAAATTCTAAATTTGCACCGAATAAAACTATATTAATATGATATATTATAAAGTAAAACTGTTATATATAATTACGACTAATATAACTTTAGTGTTTATAGAGTTTTCAAATACGGTGTTAGTTTGAGAAGGTGTTTGAATTGATGCATACCCTTAATTTGGAGCATATTAAGTGGGTTAAGATATGGTATTCTATGAACTGAGAGAGATTGAGAGGCTTAGAGTAAATAGGAATATATGATAGTAGTTGTCTATATGATTTGATCCCAGAGAGTTAACGTTGAGAACAAGGGAGGATCAAGTGGATGACATGAGTGGCGATACTATAACATGGATTGTAAGGGTTCTGAATGGAGGAAAATGTGTACAGATAAAAGCTAACAAGGCTAAGGTGATGAGGATTCATGAAGGTGCACAAATGAAGGAATGTATTTGGAGAAACTTCCTTTTATATATGTTGGCTATTTTTTTATATTTCAATGCCAATTACGGTATATACCTGCATCTGTTGCATATCATTATCAATTTTGATGACTATGAGCAGCCTGATTGAGGACAAACAAGCAAATTTGTAGGCTTCACAAAAGTGTAAAAAGTAAAGGTGCAGTAACTTCCATGGTTGGATGCAAAGTTGTATTGATGGCGAGTGATCGATGGTGGAAAAGGTAAGCAGTAAAGGTATACGTATGGTGTAATTAATTAAAGCTAACTTAACTTATAAGTTATTTGTAGATTTATTATCTTGACAGGTTACAAGTGGACCAATCATTCAAACGGGGGAAGATGGCTCGGATTTTAACTTAGGATGATGAGGGTATTGATGAGTTGTTAAAATTTGATAGGGTATTGGAGGGAGTGTACGAGAAGTTGAGGTAATTTTGAAATAATAAAATTTATGGTGATATTGTAATAAACTAAACGGGAATAATTATAATTCATTAATATGTGGTAATTTATGTTAGATGTGTAGGATTAAATACAATGATGATCACCAACAAGCATCATGACAATTAGGAAGCTATGAAATAAAGTGAGGAAGGGTTTGTGGGAGGCAATAAATGTAATGAGTTTGTAAAGAATATTGGATTATTAAATGTGTTTCATATTTGGTTTATATGTGAATTCTTATTGATGTTTGAATTTAATGTAAGGAAGATAAGAATTCATAAGGCATAAGGTAGTGCTAATGATGGAGATAAATACTGAGGAATTAATCCTAAGGTGTGAAGATGTGTTCCTGATGAACTAAAAGAATTTAAAATGTCCCAAGTCATGATATGTCAATGATGGAGTTGAAAATTAAGGAACCAGTTTGGAGGCATAAAGATGCACTAATAGACCTAAAAAAATTAAAGACGTCTCAAGATGTAGGGAGATGTCGATAATGAATAAACAAAAGGATGACAATATGAGAAGAAGAGGAGATGAAAACAAAAGAGAAGAAGAAGAGGAAATTGAGGCAAATGATATATATTGATTTTCAAGGATTCGTTAGATAGGGAACATATTTTTAACTATTTTGATAATTTTGTTACAATGCAGGCAATGAAGGACTTAGAGGCAAGCATGAGCAATGTTACACATGCAGATTTTGTGGCAAGTGGGAAAAAATCTACATATTGTAAGAGAACTTTTTCTTTCAAATCCATATATATTAATTTTAAGAGAAGAAAAGTTAGTTCAAAAACTAAATAACGTTGTTGTTATGGTATGCTTTAAGAACTATTGATGTGCATGCTTTCAATATTATTTAACCTTGTTAGTTTTGTTGGTTGAAATCTTGCCACAAGTCTACCAACAGTGAGGTCATAAAAAATGTTAGGTTTGCATTAATAACAATATATTATAATATTAATACATATGTCATACATAAGGGATCTTTAATACGCTTAACTATTTAGGGTTTATTTAGGCAAAACTAGTATTAACACTATTGCAACTAATACTAAATTTGGCCAATATCAAGAATGTTGTGATCAATCACAATATACCTTTTTGTAATAACTCATATAAGGACTTCTTTTTCTATTGGCATGCCTTCACAGTTAGGAATATATACATGTTCATTAATTTGGGATATTGTATGTCTCACCTAACTGCTTTTAGCGATGGGTTCGATAATCACCACTTCAATATATTTAAAGCCACATCTATAAGAACATACAAAAAGTTAACATTTAGGCTTTCTTAGGTAATTATATCCTATGAAATCAATAAAATGTGACAATAATAGTGGTTCAAGTGTATTCCTATATAGAAAAAATTTTAAAGAGACATAATGCACAAACAAAAATATTGAATAACTATAGAAAGAATACCATCATCATTGTCTTGATCAGGAATTTACACCCCCAAAAGTAATTCTTTATTATCTCAATACTACTCCTTTTTTAAAGGGGTCACCATCGACATATATAAATTTTTAAATCTAAAGAAACTTTGGTGGGTATATATTCCTTCATAATTATAGTTTTGATCAAGAGTTTACACAGAAAAAGTTTCCTTTTTCTTGCCTTATCGCTCGCTTCTATACAAATTGATTTATATATCATAATCATAATCATAATCTTTAAATAAGATAACATACATAGATAAAAACATTAAGCAATAGGCAAGAATTTTAGTGGATATATATTCCTTATCATAATCATTATATTGATTCAAAATTTATACGGTTAAAATTTCACTCCTGTTAACTCAATATTTGCTTATTTTTCTTTCGCTTGTTATTATAGGATACACATATTATGAGTTTTTGTATGAAACATACAAGGAAATGGTTCAAGCGAAGAAGACAAAGAATGATATAACTCTTCTACATTATACGAAATGGATAGAGACAATATTAAAAAACAACAACAACAACAATACCTAGTAGAAATCTCGCTGACACGCAGAATCTGAAGAGATCCAGGGGTACGTAACCTTACCCCTAAATAGTAGGGAGACTGTTTCTTAATGACCCACATAAAGAGGAGGAGGAGGAGAAGAAGAAGAAGAAGAAGAAGAAGAAAGGGGGGAAAAGAAGAAGAAGAAGATGATGATGATAACAATAATAATAATAATAATAATAATAATAATAACAACAACAACAACAACAACAACAACAACAACAACAACAACAACAACTAAATCAAGCTAGGTAAAAAGTTTAGGCTACAACCTTAAGAGGTAAGTACTGCCAATTTAAAATTTTAAGTTAACTACAGAAGGAAAAAAGATAAAAGACTTATGAGAACTACAAGGATCTCTTTACGAGGGATCTTTTATTTGAGTCCTATTATGCCAAAACTTTCTATTGTGGGTCATGTCCTCGGTAAGTCCTAATATTTTCATATCATTTTTTATTACTTTATCCTAATTCTTCTTAGGCCTCCATTTTTACCTCTTACAGTCTCTTTAGTAAAATCTTCTCACTAGAACACTTGGGTGTCTTCTCTTAACATCTTCAAACCAACTAAGTCTTATATCTTTTAATTTGTCAATAATATTAGTTACCTTTAATCTATCCCTTACCATTACATTTCTGACCTTATTTCTTTTAGTGAGGCTGCACATCCAACGGATCATCCTTATCTTCATCACCATTAGCTTATGATTATGTTCTTATTTGATGGGCCAACACTCTACCCCATAGAGCATGGCCGACCTAATTGCTAAACAATATAATCTACCTTTAATCTTAAGTGGTATCTTCTTATTACAGAAAACTCTCGATGCACTTCTCCATTTAAGCTACCCTAATGTGATCCAGTGAACTATGTCTTCATCAATCTCTCTGTTGATCTGGATGATAAATCCTAGATATTTAAAACACTCTTTTTGTGGTATAGCTTATGAACCAATCTTTACCTCCACATTGCTAACCATCCTATGTCCCGAAATGTTACACTCTATGTATTCAGTCTTAGTCCTACTTAATCTAAAGCCCTTCAACTCTAACGTATCCCGCAAAAGTTCAAGCTTGGCGTTGACGCCCCCCCCCCCCCCTTTTATCTCATCTATTTAAACAATTTCATAAGCAAACAACATGCATTATTATAGGTCCCATACATTATCATTAACACTTGACATCATAATACGATCCACACATGACATCATAACATGACCTATGCATGACATCATAATATGGATTATATATGACCTTACTAAAATTTAAATTACAGCATTATTCACCACACACCTGTATAGTGAATTGTATTGTACAAAACCTTTAATAGACACAATTTCATGCAAGTTTGTGTCAAAATTAGTGTACTTCACATTTCCACTACAAGTTTTTAATTAATAACATAGTTAAATGCACAACCATTCACAAAATTGTGATATACGAAACCTTTTATGAACACAATTTTATACATAGTCGTGTACCAAATCGTATACTCTACATTTTCTCGTCAAAGTTTCTATTAAGAACAAGCTTGATCACATGACTACATATTTGTCCATATTCAACAAGTACTTTAATGGACACAGTTTCTTACAAGGTTAACCACATGAATATATATTTAATCGTGTTAAACAAAACCTTTCCTTAACACTCTTTATTACATAGGCGTGTATCTGTCTATGTCCCTCACATTGATTCTTGGTATTATTACAATTGAGACATGTTTTGTTTATTTTGCACTGAAGCTGTGACTTTTTTGTTTTAATGTGTCCTAGTATTTATTGTTTATAGTTGTGTTATTGAATGTCCTAAGTATCGGTATAGTTTGTATTGATCTGTTATATTATTTCCACTTAACCACGTTATTCTCATTTAAAAGTATAGGTGTTACCTATTGTAATCAATGACAATTTTGTTATACCTAGACCTAGTATGAGCACATAAGGTACTAGCATAGTTTAGATTCAAGCGAGGTATGGTTTGCACTCCGAGTTGGATTTCCCTTTTTTTATTAAAACTATAACTTATTTTAAATAAGTTATAGTAATTTTAACTTTAAGTGCTAGTAGTGAATATATTGAGTATTGATATATTTTATATTGAGGCATAGTATTCCTTTTATATAGTCAATATTTTTCCCATTAAAGATTATTTCTTGTCTATCTACAATGAGTGATATTTTCTTAACCTAATTCAATTATTGGAAAAGTAAAGTATTAGTACAATATGTATTAAGGTGAAGTATGATTTTTACTCTATTCTCATTTGAGAAAGATACATAGTGACGGTATTAAATATACTGAGTGCTAGTATAATTTATATTAAAGCATGGTATTCTTTCTATGGTCAATAAATTTCCATTTAAAAGTGTATATCTTTCTTATTTGTAATAATGATGATATTTTTCTACTTAAAAGTTCTAATTTTTTTTACTAAAGTTGTTACTTATTTAAAATATGTGGTCGTAACTTTTATTTATACTAATGGAACTAAATTTATTGCATGATGGTATGGTTATTATTGAATCATGATATTCTTTCTATTTAATCAACGTTTTTATTTAAAAGTGTATATATTGCTTATTTGTAATGAATGATGATATTTTTTTAATATAGATGTGGTATTGAATAATAGAGTAGTGGTATAATTTAAATTGATGTAGTATATGATTTGTACTCAAAAATGGTATTCTAATTGCAAAGTGTACGTGGTACTTATTTTTATGAATGTTGTTATTTTTTTAACATTACACAAGTATACATATATTGATTATCAGTATAGTTTTTATTGAGACATAAATTTGTTTGTACTTAGTCATGTTGTTGCCTAATAAAAGTAAAAAAGCTGCTTATTTGAAATAAACATCCAATGGTACTTTTTCTACATATGTGAGGTATAAAATATGTGTTCTTTTTCCTTATTCCTACCTATGTATAAAATTGTTTTAATTACAAGCTATAGAATACCTTCAAGCATAAAATGACATAAACATCTTTAATAGAGATGAAAGGAAGAAGAAAAAAGTGCCAACAAAATAATAGATGGAACAACTATATTGTAGAAAAAGGTTGCTTTCTCACCTTCAAATTGAGTAAATTATAGTAATATCTTCTGTAGATACAGAGGGAAGAGGGAAGATAAGTAATAAAGATAGAAAACAAGGCTTCAAACCACCTGTGCCATTAACCCTGCGCCCCCTGTTCCCAACAACATCCACCCATAATAAAAAAAATACTTTAACGATAAAGATAAATATATAAATTCTGTTAAAAATAAAGTCGTTTCCTTTGTTTTCTGGGGTGGATATTGTTGGGAATAGGGGGCGCAAGGTTAATAGTACAGACGATTTGAAACCGGAAAACAGATAATGGGTGGATGTTGTTGGGAACAGGAAGCGCAGGGTTAATGAAACAGGTGATTTGAAGCCAGAAAACAGAGGAAACAACTTTATTTTTAACAGAATTTATATATTTACCTTTATTGTTAAAGTAATTTTTTATTATATTTTTATCTTATTTGACGTGGATGACCACTAAGCATTTTTCAAAACAAAACAAGCAAGTGTTCACCTTTAGTACATAAAATATTGCGTGGTTAACTTAACCGGGCTGAGTCTCGGGATTTTGAGTTTCGGAAGATCACCGAAATGGGCGGTGACAATGTCAATAAAATATTATACAACGTGAACTAAAAGATAAAACCAACATAGCCACTTCTTATTATGAATTAACAGAATGGTTCATCTACAATCCAGCAGAGCGGTTGGCATACTCCTGAACTAATGCTCCAAAGAGAGTTGGCCTTTCCAGCAAACGAGATGGTTTATCAAACTCTTTAGCTTGTCCTGTTATAAGTAATGAAGCAGTTAATGGATTTTAAAATTTCCTATAGTATCCAAAAGGAAGACGAATGAATGAAATTTAATTTCTTACCTGCATCTATAACTAAAACACGGTCGCAGTCCATGACTGTGGGTATTCTATGTGCAATGCTGATAATAGTACAAGTTGCAAAGTCCTCGCGGATGATCTTCTGAATCACTGCATCAGTTTGTGAGTCAACTGAAGCAGTTGCCTCATCTAAGAACAACAGTTGACTGCGTTTTAGCATTACTCTCCCCAAGCACAAAAGCTGCCTTTGACCCACACTCCAGTTGTCTCCATTATCCACCACTAAGGAAAATCAACCATTTCATTAACCATGTCTAAGAGAGTTTTAAATAGTCATTCAAAATCAGGTAACAATCACGGACCTAGAGCATCAAGTTTTTCAGGTTTTGCAGCTACACTGTCTCTTAGCTGGCAACGTTCAAGACTCTACAAATAATAAATATGGTTTTAAATTATAGATTGCAACGTAATATTGTAGTGGAATTGAATTCATAGCAATAATAGCCTACATCAAGAATGTGATTGAAAATAGTGCAACATGTTCATAATACCTTCCAGATCTCATCGTCTGTGTACTGCCCAATAGGATCAATGTTGCTTCTCACTGTTCCTTCAAAGAGAACAGGCTCTTGAGGAATTATACCAAAGCGAGACCTGAGATCATGGAGACCCAGCATGCAGATGTCTATGCCATCAACAGTTATTTTCCCTCCTGTTGGTTCCACCAACCTAAACAAAACTTGAATCAGTGTTGACTTTCCACTCCCTGTACGTCCAACAACTCCAATCTTTTCTCCTCCATGAATGCTTAGAGTAACCCCCTTAAGAATCAAAGGAGTGTTTGGACGATATCTTACCTATAAGCCAAAGAAGAACTCGTTGGAATTAAGAATAATTCATCAAATATAAGAAAGCATATGAGATCTTCATTGCATATCTAATTGCTTCATTTTTCCTTTCCTTTTGAAGGAAGGTTTAATCAGAATCCATTATCCATATGCCACTAGTTACCTGCAAGTCCTTGAGTTCAACATTGCCGTGAATTGGCCAGTTTGAAGGAGGAAGACGATCTTTTGTTTCCCATGCTGCCTCTGATGGGATATTAGTGAATTGTTTAATCCTCTCGACGGAGACCATCCGATTTTCAACGAAGCAACTCATATATATGCCCCAAAACAGCACAGTATTCAAAGACAACCCATACGACAGAGAGAAGCCAACATTTTCTGCATATTGCAGAGTTATGTCAGCATGTTATTATTCAACATAATATTTTTGACAATATTAGATTACAATTTGAGGCTTTAAGAAAGTATGTTAATGTTCTTTAGGTACCAACGTGTTAGTATGTAATACCTGGCCTTATAATACTGCTTGGTAACAAAATTAAGAACATAGCAGATGTGCAAAGGATCAAGCTCCCTATCAATTCCAATCGGAAACCCAACCACTCATTCGATCCATTATTGTGGAAGTTCATTCGCAAATTGTCATTAACTCGGTTAACATTTTCCTGAGAGAAACTATCCTTCTTTCCGAATCCTCGGATTGTCATAACTCCTGCAATACTCTCTGAAAAATGATGGATAACAGGTGCTTTAGTAATTGAGTCGAGACGAGTCAATTCTCGAGATGTTGCAAGAAAATATCCCTGAAATCAAATGAAAAGACATTAATTTCATTTCCCTCGAAAGTTCCAATATATTATGATTTGTCAACTGCAGGACAAAGAAACTCCATACCCGGTACCATAAGTTGAGCCAACCAAGAGGAATCAATAGGAAGATTGTCGGCCAAGCATATTGACATGTGATAATGATGATGCCGAGGATTGTGATGTGCGCGGAAATCATGATTCCCAAAACAAATGGAAGGAATAGGTCGATGTTGGTCTGATCTGTTGATGCCTGAAGAACGAGAACAAAAGAAGAAACAAGCCATCAATCTAAATATATTCCCGTCGTAGTTTATCAGCCAAATCTAAACATGAAGTAAAGGTTCCATAAGGGGTGGTTTCAGTCCTTACCCGACTTAAAATTCTTCCTGAAGGTGTGGTATCAAAAAATGACATGGGTGCATGTAGAATACTATGAAGAATACCCTTAAAGAAAATTTGGGCTGTCTTCAGCCCCATGATAGCAATGAAGAAGGCTCTTATTGCTAAAAGAATCAATGACACAGCTGCAATAATTGCATACACAGAAATGAAGAGGGAAGGCTTAAAAGAGGAAGCATGGTCTGCTGAAGTTTCATATGCCAACCAATAATCACCGGCCATCTGAGAACCTTGCCATACTAGAGAAAGAAGCAATGCTACTATGACACCCCACCATCCAAATGCTTCAGTCAAGTATTGTTTATACACTTTGAAGCCCACTTTACCAGTTTCCCTCTCCTCTTCTTCAATGAGCTTTGAGGTTCCTTTATTCAACTTTGATTGTTCTAGATGCTTGTTTTCACTATTCACCTCCCCAGTGCTTAGACTAGGTTGAGAAGACGTGGGCTTTTTGGGGGAACTTTCACCTGGTAAAATAGGATCAACTTCTACAAGCTCCATAGAGGTTTTATGGGTAGCCACCAGAGCTTTAAAATCCATGCCTGACTCTAGTAGATCATTATATCTTCCTGATTGCACTATCTTTCCATCTCGCATCACCTGTAAATTACAAATACATCAGCCTCAGCATGTAATATGACGTGTGGCTGGAAGAGAGATAAAAGTAACAAAGTGTACTTACTAAGATAAGATCAACATTATGCAAAAAATCAACTTGGTGGGTCACTAGCAAGATAGTCTTTCCTTTGAGTGCCCCTCTGACACATTCCTACGAAAGAAAATTAGTCTATATCAGCAATGCATGTTGGATAGAAACAATGTGTACAATACTCAAGGGAAGAAGGGAGTGAATCACTTGTGAATGATGTGTTAATAGAGTCACCTTGAATATATCAGAGCCGGTATGCGCATCGACAGCACTAAAGACGTCATCGAGAAGATAGATATCGGAATCCTGATAAACGGCTCGAGCAAGCTGTATTCTTTGCTTTTGCCCTCCACTAAGGTTGATACCACGCTCTCCTATTTCAGTTTGATCACCATATTCCATCATTTCCAAATCTTTATCCAAGCAACACACCCTGATCACTTCTTTATACTTCTCATTGTCCATTGCCAAACCAAACAAGATGTTTTCTTGAATGGTACCATTTTGGATCCAAGAAGTTTGAGCAACGTAGGCAGTTGTTCCACAAACCCTGACCTGGTGAAAGAATGGTAGGATAAATAACTTCATCAAATCAAACCAAGTCTAAACCAACAATTTTTTAGCGATACATAAACATGACGGTGCTAAAAAAAGAAAAACCATTATGCATTACCCTGTAAAAAGAGAGTAGGATCTAGGTAATAATTATGTTAGTAACCTATACCTTTCCTGATATTTTGTGCATCTCACCCAGAATGGCAGCAAGAAGAGAAGATTTTCCAGACCCTACTGTCCCAACAATAGCACTAAGCTCCCCTTTTTTAATCTCTATATTTATGTCTTTCAGAACCTCGCCTTCAGCTTCGTCATCCCAACTAAATACCCCATCCTTAATCTCCACAGCTGTTCTACCTTGGCAACCATCCCCCCTTTCCACTGATGACTCCACCAATTCCTTACTTAGCATATAACGATCCAATCTCCCCAGAGATATCATTGCTTGTGAAAGTGAGATCATGGATTGAGGGAAAGATCTAATAGGCTCCTGTAAGATTTTGAATATGGATGTGGTGGTGAATACTGTCCCTGCATCAAGTGGGACTCCCAATAGCAATGCAGTTCCGAATGTGATTGTTGATATCAGTAAGGGTGCAGACCACAATACAATGATGTTACCGTAGATCGAGTATAGAAATTTGGAAAGCCATCCGAACTCCGCTTCTCTGAAGGTTTGAATTCTTTTGTTGAAGTGATCTTCCCATGCTTGGAATTTAATCACGCGCATGTAGTTAAGCATTTCATTCGTCGCCTTCATTCTTGAATCACGATTCATCATCACATTGTACTGGAATCTGTTGTTTCTTCTGGTTCCAAATACCGCGAACACAAGGACACAGATGATTCCAACCAAAGAGGTGGCTACTACAGTCCCAAGTGCGTTATACAGAAGAATCAATGCGACACCAACTTGCAGTGGCATTAGCCATATGGAATGTAGCTGTAGCATCATATCAGAGAGTTGCTGGGCATCAACAGCCATGTAATTAACAATCTGTCCAACCCCATGAGCCTGACGAGCAGAGCATGATAACCGCAGGCCTTTTTTGTACAAAGACGTGATCAGAGTAGATCTAATGAGCATTCCAAGTTTCTGACAGTTGAAGTTAAATTGATGAACGGTTAAAACCTCAACAAATTTTGCAGCAAGGAGGATCAATACGAGGTAATATCCCTCGAACAAAGAGCTCCTCTTCCCTGCTGTATAATCCACGAAACTTTGTATAAGAATAGGCCCAACATACATGACACAAAGCCGCACAATGGCAAAAAATGCGGTTGAGGCAATTTCCCTCCAAAAGCACCTCAACAATGTGGTCCTAACGGGGTGTTCCGACTTTTCATGTGGCTTAGGCCAATTGGATTCAAAGAGCCGTGACATTATTTCAGCTCTATGCTCTGGTGATAGAGTAGGCACGTCATCAATCTTGAGAGGAGATTTGTAGCCTTGACTCAACAGAGGATTCATCCATAACCAGAAGGCCCTGGAAATTATAGGAGCTGAAGCAAAGCCAGTCACTTTGGATTTGTCCAAAAGGGGTTCGTATAATTTATTTGGGTTCTCCATTTCTGGCTCAGACTCGCTGCAAACTGTAATCCCAGTTAATCCTCTTATAGCAACCCAAAGAAGAACAACTGATAGCACAAAAGACGCAACGGAAACTATATCATCTAATATCAAGTTCGAATTCTGGCCGGCCAAACGAATGATACCAGATGACATAAAGAGAGTGACAACAATGAAATGCGCAACCCAATAAATCCTTAGGGACAACGGGTGAGAAACAACTTGAAATCTCTTTTCATGAATGATTAAGATTGCGATTACTGCATGAGTCACTGCCTGAACCAACCAGAACAACGCATCAATGAGCTTCCACGTCGAATGACTGCTCCCAGTAAGTACTAGAATACAAACGATAGTGTAACAAAAGGCTAGAAGAGCTGTCACAATCAATGAGAAGTTAAACCAAATGTTAGTTCGAACAAGGGCTCTTCTCCTTGCAATGAGAGGCTTGTTGATGTCAGACCTGGAATGACCAATGGAGGTAAATCTAGAAACCAACTTCTGAACTGCAAATGCGAATAGCACAAGCAAGAACAAAAGATCAACTGAACATAAGAGAACTCTTTGAGGGCATGGACATAGGAACACGAATCTTAGCCACTGAAATATGAATGGAAGAGAAGCGTCCTCCGAGGACGTGACAATAGAGCTTGAACAGGAGAGAGAGGCGATCCATGATGTGGACGACATATGAGACATTCCACTTGAAATTCACGGTGTGCTTGGCTTAGTCTTATCACACCTCCTCTTTGTCACCTTGAAATTTCAGCAGAACACTAAGGTTGTCAGCGTTTTTGTTGCCAAGCTTTATAATCACCAAAAACGAAACAACCCAGAAAAGAATATAATAACAATGTAAATCATCATTCTTAACAAAAAGAGAGCACACTGCCACCATAATCAACTCAAAAGAAAAAAGATGTATTTTGAGACGAAAAGATTAGTATTGTCACAAAATATGATTAGCATGTTAATATAAAAATACTTGCCAAGAGAAGTTCATAGACACGTAATGATGAAGCCAAGCCATATTCAGTGGAAAAAAACATCAATCTTACTTCGATTTGTTTCGTAGTAAAAGACTAAAATGGGCATGGAAGAATGATCCATAATTTTGGATAGTCCTAAGTAATTAATTGCTTGCCTTGGGGTGCATCCTAAGGATCACGTACAAAGGCCTAAAAAGAGAGTTAGTTTTAGTGTTTGTCGTTTGTCATTAAACCTTATCCATCTACTCTCCATTGTTTTACTGCAATAAAAAGAGTTGGAACCTATGGAGTCAGCCAAGCAGAAAGGAAGCACACAAACGTAAAAGACAGACACACCAAAGTCTTATAGTTCTTCTAATGCAGTATAGCAAATTATTTGCAGCATAAAAACCACCCAAGTCCGCAAGTTCCAAAAGCATCCAGGTTTCGAAGCTGCAAATAGATATGCCTAAATCAACTTATAAGAGCCAGGAGAACGTACTATGACAGCCAAGAGACATGATAAATTACACCAAAAAACAAATCAGATGAAAGAATTAATATTTTCCCGTTTGTTTTTCCATTTAAAAGAAGCAAAACAATCTCATTTCAAGCATTTGTATGGCAGGGAGGCAAGCCGCAGATGTGGAGGATAATGGATCATCTCTCCTTATTTAAAAAGAAATCCAAATCAATGCTAGTCAATAACCCATACTTTGAAGACGTGTAGGGTTGGTTGAGCTGAACAAGTAGCACATTAATTGAAGCAAGTCAGTGCATGCCATACATGACATAGCAATAGAAAGCAACCACGAGAAACTATTGCATATTTCAGATTGAGTTGAAGAGCTTTTGAGAATAGCACAACACGAACACCTCAAATATTGACAACGTATGAAGTAACATACAGTGGAACCATGCGGACTTTAGATTCACAAAAACCTCTCTTGCTTACCTCCAACCCTTTCCAAAAGCTGTAAATGACATTATAGCGACACTGCATCTGGAGCAGAAGCAAACTAATGTTTCGGACAGAAAAAAAACAAGCTTTGGTGTGATAGCATGTCACGACTTCGAAATTCAATACATGTGGAAGGAAAACAACGAGGGAGAGCTAAGGTATTGGTTGTGGTGTATTGGGTTGATCGCATCATAATTGCGAGTGTTCTTATAAAATTTTGGAAAAGTAAGGTATCAGCGGACTTTTGCATAAACAGACGTGACGAAGGGGCAACAGGCACAGGAGCGCATTTCAGATACTGATAGACCACAGCGAGTCGGTGCTTTTGCTTGTTCCTGGAACAACCTTTGCTTTTTTTTACTCTTATTATCGGCTGTCAATTACAAAGATTCAATCAACACCCCACTTCATCGCGTGAAGTGCAATCGGCAAACACAACCTCGAACTACAGGAGACGCGGGGCACTGCATTGACTGTCGTTGACCAATACGTGGATAAAAATGTAGGTTCACTAATTTCGTTTCACTTGAATGCTGAGAGCGTGGCTCAGAGCGCGTGAGATTGTATGGTGAAACAAACAGTTGGAAATGTGTCGTTTCGTGCATTAATGTTTTGGGTTTGAGAGCGAATTACTATCCGCAAGTCATCGTGTATTCATCACTTTCAATTCCAAGATTCCGTCTTCCCCTTTTCTTCACTTGAAGAGCCGAAATTAACGCATATTTGTTTCTTCCTTGCAAAAGATGCTGTTAATTATAAAGACATTGTTAATCTCATAAACTAAATTATAAAAATATTTAATTAAATATATGTGTATTTATTAGAAAACAAATGTATTGAATGAACCCATATGAAAATTTTATTTGAAATATTATGATTGTATAAATAATTCATTAACTTGATATCGTCTAAGTATCTCGTATAGTAATTTTTATGTCTCAATATTACTTATGACTTATCATAGTCTAAGGATAGTTTAGTCAATAATCAGTAGATATAACGAAAACTATATAGAAATAGTTGATTGATCAATATACAATTCATCGCCTCACTACAAGAAGATAAAACATTACTGACGGAAAATTACCGGTGGAATATATTCCGTTATAAATTAGCGAGGAAATTGACTTTCTATTGATAATATTGACAGATTTACCGACAGACTAAAAATTTGTTGGTAAACGTGAAGGAAAAATATTCCTGCGAGTTTTCCTACGTATAATAGCGACGAAATATGAAATTCTGTCGTAAAATTATGTGGTAAAAGCTGACGGGGAAAATTTGCAACTTGAATACTAACGGTATCGGTGTTTCGTCGGTAAACTACCGACGGAAATTTTTTTCCGTCGGCAAGTGTCAAAATGATCATTAAATAAAACGACATCGTTTGGTTTTAAGCCAAACGACGTCGTTTTGTCATCAACATTTACAACCCCGACTACCCCCCTCTCCTCTGCTTGTTTTCCTCTCTTCTCCCACCTTACGCTGTCGGTTCTCTGGGTTTTATGGTTCCACCTGAGATTTTTGCTTCGTTTTTGGTCCATCGTGCATCATTTTCAGGTAACGTGTGTATTGAGTTTATTTTGTGTCAAAAAAAATGAAGGTTTCTTAGATGATTATATGTACACCGTCAGTGGTGGATGGGTTTTGTTATAATTGTTGGTTTATGCGTTTTTTAGTTGAATTGTTAGTTTATTTGTTGTTTAAATGTGTTGTTGTTGCTAAATAATGAAAAAATGCAGTTGTTTTGTTATTAGCTAGAGATAATGCGGATTGCCTATAAGTTGTTTGATGAAATGTCTCTTATAATAAAACTTAATTGTGTTGAGTTATTTTGTAATGAAAAGATTATACATGTAATTGTTAACATATTGTCTTATATAAAATTAACTATAATTAAGTTATGTCGGTAACAATTTTGACACTTTGGAAATACAAGCATGTATTTTCAAAAGTCTTAGTATGTAGTAACTTAGATAATTTGCTCCAAAATCAATCACAAGGTTGAAGAAAATATATTGTGTAGATCTTAATTAGGTATATCTATAAGTGAAATAAAATGACATCCACAATTAGCATTAGCAATGCCTCACTCTTAAGGGAAATAAAATGAGAACAAATAGAATGTGTGAGAGCAAATATGCATGAGAACTCTAAATCACTTATATATGCTCATTAGATCTCTAAATTTATGCTAATCTAATAACTAAACATTTGCATAAATGAATAATCAATTGATTTACAAAAATGTTAACAAAAACAATGCCAAAGTAGATTGGGATAAAAATTTGCATAGGGAATAAAAACATATATTGACAAATAACATAAGTCATTTGATATTATTAACCACATTAGCAACTTACAATTATTAACACAAAGATGTCCCCTCTCTTTACTAATAAAGCAGCCCATAGGTAAGATTTAGCCTTATAAAAACTATTAGAATTGAGTCAAGCCTAGATCGCCTATGGCTTAAGCTTAACTTGAACTTTTTTATTTCAGCCCAATCTTAGCTTGATGCATAAGGCTTAACCAAACCGAAATTGTGTCATTTGAACTTAAGCTTGATTATTTTTTTAACCTAAAAATGACTGGAAACCAATCTAATTTTCTGTTATTCCAATAAAAACTCTTCGTAGCGTTATTGTCTTATAGGAAATGGCAAACATTTATGTTCCATTCACTAACTAAATTTATTACAAACTCAAACCTTTAATACTTTTCAAGAGTTCATGAAGTTTAAAACATTCAATAAAACCAATATTTTTTCTGTTCATGACCATATACTTATGATACTAAAGGTGAAAGTGTGACATTGCTAAACTTAACTCTTCCAATTTGTAAACATATATGAGAAAAATAACTTAGAGAAGATGGAGTAAAATTTGAGTTTATTTAATTGCATCATGTTATATGCAATGGCGTAAAGTTTTCTTCACTTATACATGAAAAAACCAAACAAGTATATGAAAGTTCAATTTTGTATATCTCTAAGTGGTAACCCAAAGCAGTCGCACACAAAAAAAAAGTAAATCAAAAGGAAAAAAATTAAAGAAAATAGACCAAGATAAGTGTGTAATGTAACTTAAAACATACAAATGAGCTAATGTTGCCAATAGTAGATGACTTGTGTTGATGTGCTATGCATCTTTTAATTTATAGCATAGTGATTCCCTTATGAGTCCTTACTTTTGTACTTTACTTTCACCTAACAACAAAATAACTGTATTATATTAAATATTTCATATTTTTTAGCAGGCCCTATTGTGTTGAAGGGCGTTGCTCATCTTACTTCGTTGTAGTCTGAAGTTGTCCATCCATCCAGGTTAGTTGTCGAACTAAAGTTTACCATATGTATTGCTTTAATAATACGATTATGATACCTTTCAATTTTGCGTGAATGCAAAGGAGGTCTTGATTTTATGTTGTTGTTTAGAATATTAGATTATTCTTATAATCATTTATGAGTTTTTATGTTCTTCTTTAATATTCTAAGTATTTACTGTATGTGAAATGAGTTTAAGATGTTATGGATAATTCGTTCCATAATAAACTCTTAGGATGGTATATAGGCTGGAAACTTGTGATGCAGCTCCCGTGAGACTTATCGGTGAAAAATTCCATAAGCTAAGGAGTCACACTGAAAACTTGTCTTCTTAATTTATAGGTGTAAATAATGTCACGTACCATAGTTTTGAAATCAAT
The DNA here is from genome assembly GCA_025629805.1 of Erythroxylum baracoense. NCBI lineage: Eukaryota > Viridiplantae > Streptophyta > Magnoliopsida > Malpighiales > Erythroxylaceae > Erythroxylum > Erythroxylum baracoense. The sequence continues at coordinate 8,002,941 of JAOTAY010000004.1, forward strand.
TATAGGTGATTAATTCAATTGGTTAATACGTTTCATAGACAAGACAATTTGTTTTATAATAAACCTCTAGGACAGTATATAGGCTGGAAATTCGTGATGTAGCTCCCGTGAGGCTTATCAATGAAAAATTCTCCGAGACTGGGAGTCACAGCGAGAACTTGTTTTCTTCATTCACAGGTGTAAATAATGTCATGTACAATAGTTTTGAAATCAATAAAGCGAAGTGTGATATTTAAATCTGAGTGGTTTGATTTAACTCCAAATATTGGTATAAAAGTGCATAGCCGATATAATCTAGTTGAAATCAACAAGCGAAGAAGATTTCAACATTTTGAATCTTTCGTGTTGGCAATGCAAGCGGTCCAGGTGTATTATGTCCCTTTTCTCAGCTTACGACAAGATAAGTCAGATTGATTGGCTATTTGCAACGTCAAACCTAGAGATATTTTTTAATCACGTGGAAAAGGAGAACAAAGAATTGAAAGTGGAGCGTTTCAGGAAGATGCTCATGAAATAAAAGCATCTGTCATATATGAGGATAATGAACATTTGAACGATCCATGTAATGAATATATGTTGAAATTTTATCTCGAGAGGATGAGGAGGGCTAGAGATCTGAAGAAGGGCCTGAGTTTGATTTAAATTCTTCAGACCAAAAAGATGATTTTGATTTACAATTAAGTACCATAACGATTAATTTGTGTTTGTAATTGAATATTATATTCAACAAATCAATTATTTCCTTTTCAATATATTGTATAAAATATTGAAATTAAATTGTAATATTTCTAGAAAATTCAATCAAATATTAATTTCAGGTTGAAATATGCCACCAAAGAGAAGACAGAATATGATGCGACCAAGATTCAGACCACGATTTGGAGGTACTTATAGATGAAGCATCTCATGGTGTAATAGCTGGAACTGAATCACCTCCTCCCCCTCCAGCTACTACAGTTACAGATGAGGCATCACCTTTCGTACCTACTGCTACATCATCCACCACTCCTACATCATTCACTACCCCTATACTGACAGAGATATCAGGGATAAACAATGCGGGTAAAGGAGGTGGCCGCCAGCCTAGAGCTGAGGGACCTGATGGAAGAGCTTACATCACAATTGTCAACAATATGTAAGTGAAAATACATGAAACATTATATGTTTATAATTAAGTTATAGGTTTAAATTTTTAAAATGATATAAAATTATTTGTTTTTATATTAGGTTGATTCCATCTGAACCGTGCTCAAGAAACATGACATCCAAATTCAAGGAGAAGATTGATCTTGAGGGTTATGTATGGAAGAATATCTCTCACGCTACAAAGAAATTTTACTATCAGGAATTTGAGGTACAACAAAAATTATTATTATTATTTAATTAATTTTTATACATTAATTAGATAAATATTATTACATTATAAATATTTATCGAATATTTTTTTTGTTTCAGAAAGAATTTTTTTAGAATTCTAAATTTGACGCGATCATTTATAAAGTATGGGAAAGACGAGTACGTACTCGTTATCAGGATTTTGTTGATGCGATACACAAGATCGGTGTACGATCGCCTTATATTTCTGAACAAATACGGAGTCGTTGGCAGCAGTATTGGACATCACCTGAGGCAATGTCCATTTCAAAGTGTAATTATACCAACAAACGTGGAAGACCGAGAGGAGAGAGTCTTCTCGTACATACGAGAGGATCTATTACCCACCACGGGCATGCAGAGAGACTTGTAAATATCTGCACTTTATATTTATATTATGATTTCTTTACTTTGTTGTATTTCAATTGAATTTGATGTGTAAATTTTGGAATTAAAATATGTGTATTATGGAGAATGATAATGTTATAAATGTTTGGTGCCATATATGACTGTGTTGTTGACTTGTTTTCTTTGTTCAATAGAGGGTAAATATCATAAAAATAGAGAAAAATTTGCCGAAATTTTATAAATTCTAGTTTACTTATAACATTTTATTCTTATGCAGAAAAAGTTTATGAGCATGGGGCGTATACCCTGTCAGCTTCTTTTACACACTAACACTAAGAATCATGAAGGAGTGGCATTCGTCAATAGCCGTTGTAGAGAACTAAATGTATGTAAAATTTATAGTTTAATATTAGTGCTTAATAATTATCACCTACTAATATAAACATTGCTTTCTGATAGGACTAAATACAAGAAAACATTCAATGACAGTCTCAACAGTCTGAAGATGTTGATGAGACTCAAACCTATCTTTATGCAGTGGGTGGTAGGGACCGTCGTGGAAGGATATTCGACTTAGGTTCATTTGTGAATACATGTTATTCGTAATCCTTTATGTCCAATACAGCAGCATCTAGTAGGCGGTCCACAACCAATGAAATCCAATAGCTTCGGAGCACAGTGCAGACATTGATGGAGTACATAGCTCAACTTCGTAATGAGGTGGATGAGTTGAAGGGTAGGGATAGCACCTTATCTCTCCAATTAGAGCATCTGTAGTCACCAAATCAATAGTGTACTTGTAGTCATTTCATTTGAATTACAAATACTTATTATGTACAATTTAATGTTTT
>JAOTAY010000004.1:8015228-8041125 GCA_025629805.1 Erythroxylum baracoense
GTCATGAGCAAAACATAAATATATTTCATTAACATCAAAAGAAAAGAGTTTTACAAAGCTTTAATGGGCATTTCAAGGCCCAAATACATCATTGGTCTCATAATCCAAAAATACAAAATATACATGAACGAGTATTACTTGAAATGCGACTAAAGCCTTGAGTTTTAATAAACTAACTTAATTACAAAAATATGTAAACTTGAAGTGGTGCCTTGACTCTTTATCATTTGATCTCTTGCTTTGCCTAGTGATGGGGAGGAATCGAGGGTAAGCTTAAAAGCTCATAGGTAATAAGTTTATAGTGGAGAAACAAGCAAATCATTGAAAATATTCATTGCTATAGTAAATTGCATTGAATCCATAAAAGACGTGTTTCTCAATTTCTCAAGCTTGTCAAACAATTCATCAACAACATAGTCATGTATTCATCAAACTTATCAACAAATCATAAACAACTTAAGAACTCATAATGGTTTGGGTAGTCCATATACATGAGGGAGTTCTTGTAAAGTTTCGATATATATGAGGGAGTTCTTGCAAATCTCCAATAAACATGAGGGAGTTCTTGCAAATCTCCAATAAACATGAGGGAGTTCATGATGGAGCTGCATGCCAATAGCGAGTAGTTGGGAGAAACCTTTAACATGGTCACGTGCATGTGACATAATATGATGGACCACCACAAACCCATATAAACATGAATTTCATAACTTGTAAACATATTGCACAAATGGCACGTTTCGAAAACATGATTTCCATAAGCGTGATATATTTCAAATACAATTTCCATCATCATTTCATAAATCATCATCAAGATTCATGTACCAAACAAGTAGCAATTTCTTAAATCATTTAAGAAGTAATAAATGCAATATTTATAAAGTAATTGAAATCATTTAACTTTATTGATTTGGAAGAATACTCATGGCTTATTAACTCAGCTATAAACATGTAATCCACCTAGATTCCTTGCTTAAAGATGCCCCTCCTCTTGTTCCTCTTGCCTCTCTTGATTCCGTTTAACATTGGAAAAAATCCAATTCAATAGGAATACAAATTGAGAACTCAAAAAGCATATCCACTAAAAATTGATTCTAGAATACTTAAACCCATGTATTTCCTAAGCTTCATGAACCAAAACCCTTCCAAAAATCCAAAGGATTAAAAATGGGCTTACCTTGAATCTTCACCAAACAAGGAAATGTTTGGCTCTAATGGAAGCTCTTCTCTTCCTCTTTCTTTTTCTATTCTTGAATACCTTCAAAGTCACTCTTGAAAGCTAAGAAAAGATGAAACCCTAACTTGCTTCTTCCTTTTTCTCTCTAATTGCCAACTCTCTCACTTCTCTTTCTCTTTTTCACGTATTTCACTTGTTCTCTCCCTTCAATTCACGTTTTTGTTCATTTAGTGTGCAAGACACTTTTTCCTCTTCTAATTCTACCCTTAATGAGTGCTAAATGTCAATCCTGCCCTTCCTTTAATGCTTCATGCCTTTTAATCTTAAGTGACATGCCAAAATTGCCCTCAATGCATTCCTATTGCTTTAATTTAACTAATCAGTGTAATAAAATCCTACTAAAACTGAAATAAATAATTAAACTCTAATAATTATTCTATTATGACCTCATAATTCATTTAAATTATGCTTAACTCAACAACAGCAAAAAATTCGAGGGCCAACACATATGCCTTAGATGACATCTTAAAGGCTTTAAGACATTCTTCTTCTAGTATAAGATGCCTTGTAGCATCTTCTATCGACTTGATACTCTCGTTGTGAGTTAATTGTATCTTCAAATTCTCCCAACCCTGAGGTAGTGAACAGATCACAACTTGCACTTTCTGCTTATATGATAACTTATAACTGATGTCTTGTAACTCACTTATATTTGTCAATATTGATAGTGAGTAATCTTGCTTTGGTCATTGAGGTACCTCTATAATGTGCAACTAAAGTGGACCACATATCCTTAGTAGTTTCATATTTTTTAAACTTACGCATTATGTCATTATTCATGTTGCTGCGTAATGTAATGAAAGCCAATGAGTACTTCTTTCTTTATATTCCATAAGCGTCATAATACCTTTTGTTTTGGACCAGATTACTTTCCTCGAGAATGTTCATGATTATATTTGATGCCTTTAGAGCCTTTTGCTCATTTAGTTCATATTGGATTTTCATGGTCTAAGTTTCATAATTATTGTCATCTAATTTTTCAACCTTGTTGAGTTTAATAATTATATTCTTTAATGCGGTAGTTATAATTGAAACACGAAGTTTCTACAAGAAGAAAGAAATAGCTTACATACACGTCAATGTTATGTCATACATATATAGAGTGAATAATCATATTTCAATTGTGTATGAAATTGAAAGACCATGTATATTCTCAATCGTTATTCATATGATAATTGATTCAGTTATCGCACCTAAATAGAATTCTCATGTAAACTTCAAGTAAAATAGATACTAATAAATTGAAAGTATCAAGCTTGACATACATAAAAGAACATAATACATGTAGTTCAGTATAACTTAATTCAATAGAAAATCATCACTTAACATGAACATTACCTAAATATAATGAACTCTTTGTATAGTAAAATAAACTAATTCACATCATAAAGCCCTTGAAGTTTGAGATGCAATTGATCTAGTTATTTTAGTCAGAAAATCGACAGGATATAATCAATTTCCTTCTTTAATCTCTCTCATAAACATTATCACTAACCATTATACATTGTCATATTAGGCAAATCTAAATTCTAGAGCATGTTTAATAGTCACTTTTTTAGTGGCAATATTGAGAATAAAGGCATGTACTTGACTTCAACATCTACAAATCCAAACAAACTCTAAAACATAGCTCCTATATTAGGTTATTAACAATAACAACATAGTGTGATAGATCTTCTTTAGGCAAGAATCATATTATCAAAAACTACACTAGCATGATGATGACGTGTTTCATTTGTGCTACATTTTGTTAAAATATGGATATCCCTATTATAATGTACATTTTTTTTGAAAACAAAATTTCAAGAATTAAAAGTCACTCACAAAAAACCAAAAAAATATGAATAAATGATTTAAATAACACAATAATAAACTTATGCTCATAATTTAATGCAATTATGATTATTGTACTTTACTCAAAATTCTATTTTATAATTAATAACTAATCAAATTAATAATTATAATTACTTCATTTTAATTAGAAACTCCTTTTTAATTATTATTAAAATAATCTAAGTAAATTATAAATTTGATTTGATTAGAAACTTGTTTCTAATTATTAATAAACTAATCACAGTAACAATTTTAATTTAATTAAAAATTTATTTTAAAGTAAATTTTATCATTCAACTAATCTCATTAACTAATGCTAATGTATATAGTGTGTGTGTGTCTCTACAAGCCCGAATCGTGTTATTAATCAGCTATCCTCTAAGCCCAAATTTTCTTTACAGGCTACATCCAGAAAGCAGTTGACCCATATATTTTTGTTATTGTTCATAGCCATTAGCCAAGAATCAAAGCCAATTCTTGTTGGTCTGTAGGTGTGTGGAAACCAAAACATTTATGGGTTTAAGAATCTCTCACCATGCTACTAGAGGAAGCAGCAGTGTCAGAGAGACGGGACAATAACAGTGGCAATTCGTACCTTCTTTCCCAGGCGATGGCGATGATGATGTCTTAAAGACCGTCCCTCCTTTTCAGGCGAACACAACAATGGAGAGGATGATGCTGCCACCCGCCGGTGTGTGGTCCGCCGTTGGGGAGATGCTTCCATCGCATCTAGTACAACGCTCCGAAAAATTGTTAAAGCACAATTATTCAACTCGTTCCCAAAGCATAATATTAATTACTAAAATCTTCAATAGTTTCAAAAGAGAGGAAATTTTCAATTACAAAAATATATAAATATAAATAATTCAATATATAAATATAAAACTTAGTTCATTCATATAATACAAAGATACATAAAATTACTCAGAACTAATTTAAACAATTAGAAAACAACCAATAATTTTAAAACATGATCGGACTGATTTAATGGAAATAAATATAAATCGGTTAATTTTTTGGTGCTCATAACTTGTATATGAACACGCACACCAACCCATGTTCATTCTTTTCATTGTCACTTTTAACTTTTCAGTTTTAACGTAATGAACCATCCATTGTAGGAAAGTTAAGACTTTCAATAGTGAAAGGTAAATCTCATAAATTTTTTGAATTTTCAATGATTTTTTTTCTTTTCAACTCTCTCGCATAATCTAACTAACAAAATATATTTATTAAATTTTATATTCATTATTTATCTCTTTATATTTTAATTAAAAAATTTATTTAAATTATAAATTTAAGAATGTGTTAAAATAATATTTAAATTATAAAGAAGTATATTTAAAGGACATTAAAAAAGAAGTTATAATTAAGTTAGATTCCTTTCGATTGGCTTTATTTAAGCATGCTTCAACTTTTATGAGACTTTAAACAAATGATAATATAGAAATACAATTATTATTATTATTATTATTTACATTAGATTCAATCTTAGTTTAAATTATTATATTTATTATTAATTTATTATATATTAATAGGCATTATTAGTACATTTTTATTTCAATAAGCTATTTTATTTTATACTATGTTTTTATTTATTTTTATAATTTTTACTTCTTATTTATTAGATACCAAGTTTTATAATAGTTTAATACCGATTAAACTTTTAAACCTTAAACATTTTCTTTGACCGATTCGATATCCGATCCAGTTTTTAAAACATTACAAATATCTCAAAAATTTACCAAACAATGATTAACACAAATATTAACTTATAACTGCTATTTATTCTTTATCTCATAATTAACTGAATTGTCAAAACCCTGCTTAACTAGTAGGCTTACATTTAATGATCTGCAAGCTCATCTCAACTCATCATAATCTCTCACCAAGTGGAAACATAATTAAATGTATAAATATCAAGATAGGGTACTTCAATTTCCCAATCTCTCTTGGTACTTCGATACTACTCCAATACCTAACCATCGACACAAGATATTCTCAAGACTCAGGATATCTAAGTACTTCCGTACCTAACTATCAGCGCAGGACATCCTCGGGATTCAGGATGTCCCGATATTTGCTTCACGGATAGATACCTAGCCATCGCTCGCTCATCTCTAAACAATCTATCAATCTTTGACCATCGAATGTAACTTATCCTAGGCAAGCCACCGATTCTCGATTTTCACTAATTATTTACAACATATTATCAGCCAATCTCTATTTAATAACATATTTTCACCGAATTAACAAGCATTACACCTCAATATATGTATCAAAATATAAAAGCAATTCCTTGTGCTTTATTAATTATTTGTGAAATAAAATAAATATAATTCATATATGTAACTATTAATCATTAATTTAATTAATGATTAATTCAAAATTTCATTCGCTAAAAATAATTTATTGATAATAAAACGATATACTATTATAAGAATATAGTCTAAGGTTATTTGTACCTCAATTTCAAACTTAACTAATTGATAGCCCAAATTACTCCTTAATAGGACCTTCGGACCTAGAATTTACAAAATTCTATTAAACTAATTTAAGAAAAATTTCAACCCAATTACACATAATAATATAACATTATTGCCTTTTCCACTTTATTCTTAATTATAAAAATAATATCCTTACTAAACAAATCACCATAATTACTATAATACCCTTAACTAATTAAAAGTCCCTTTTTACCCTAATTTATTTCAATTGATGTCAAAATACCCTTCTTGGAAGTAAATTTCAATTTTACCCTTAACTATTTGCATTTCCTATTTTGCTCCTTAATGCAACTTAAATTTTCTAAAAATGTCATCTTCTTCACCTTCTCCTCTTTTTTGTCTCATTTTCTAGCCACTTTTTCTCCATTTTATCTCTTTTCATGACTTCAATTTGTCTCAAACAACCACAATATGTAATCCAACTATAAACTAGTGTAGGATAATTAAAAATCTTAAAAAAGACATAAAATAGTGACTGGAATTTTACCTATGTTTTAAGAGATTTTGGGAGATATTAACCTCTACAATTTCCTCCCAATTTTTTGCAAAACAAAAACAATGAGGGAACCTATGAGAGAAGTGTCACATGTAGGAGAAAGAATGGTGCATTTAGGCACAATTACCAGCTAGAAAATGGAGAGAAAGATGAAGAAGAAGAGCAAATTTCGTTGGTGCTCATCATTTTCCAGATTGTCTAATTTGTCTATCCAATATGTCCACTGGCTCCTCTTTATATGGTTCGATGTACAAGTTCATATGACTCGATATATCTCAAACTCAACTTCCCTCTCCTACTAAACCTCATAATTTCCCTCCAAGATGATACCTAAAGAAATACCCTATCTCCAACATTATACTCCATCTTCCGACGATGTTGATCAACATATTTCTTTTTTCAGTTTTGAGCTACCTTCAAGCATTACCTTACCACCCTTATTTTCTCCTCGTCTCTTGAACAACTCTGATCCCTCTAACAATCTGACTCCTTGTATATCCTAACATATCAAATCTTTACACCACTTGTCATATAATACCTCAAATGATGTCATACTGATGTTAGAGTGATAACTATTATTATACACAAACTCCATCAAAGGTAGATATCTATCCCAATCACCCTCAAAGTTCAGCACACAAGCTCTCATCATATCCTCCCATGTTTAAATCGTATGCTCCAACTTTCCATTCGAATGAGGGTGAAATGCAATACTCAAATTCAACCTAGTCCTGAAAGTTGTCTGTAAACTCATCTATAATAGAGAAGTAAACTGTGGATCTCGATATGATACAATAGACACTAGAAGCTCGTGTAATCTCACAATATCATAAACATACAACTTGGCAAGCTTGTCAAAGGAGTATGTTTGTTGCATAGGTAAGAAATGAGCTGATTTAGTTAACTTATCCATAATCACCTAAACTAAATCATGTCTATGTCTGGTTCTTGGTAACGATACCATGAAATCCATCAAAATTTTCTCCCATTCCTATGATGAAATGACTAAGGGTCTTAATTTCTTTGCTGGTGCCTGATGTTTTGCCTTGACCTACTGACAGGTCAAATACCTCGACATAAACCCTGCTGCATCTTTCTTTATTATTGGCCACCATTAATAAGGTCTCAGGTTTTAATACATTTTTGTAGTTCCAGTAATGAGGTGAACTATGAGCTTCCTTCAAAATCTCCTATAGTAATCCATATACATCCGGCACACAAACTCGCCTCCCAATCACCAATGCTTCATCTACTCTTATTAAAAAGTCAGTCCTCCTACTATGTTGCACACCCTATCTTATCCGCATTAGATAAGAATCTCGAGTTTGTACCTTTTTGATCCTATCTCCCAAATCTGGTTGGACCTGTAATGTCGTTAATAAACCATTCACATAATCAATCTTCAATTTCATGTCTAGTGCTCTCAACTCCACTAATGACGTCATACTGTGTCCACTCAAACTAGCCATTACGTTAGAGCTTTTCCTACTCAAAGCATTCGCCACTACATTAGCCTTCCTTGGATGGTAATCAATAGTACAATCATAATCCTTCACTAATTCAATCCATCTTCTCTTCCTTAAGTTTCACTCTTTATAAGTTAATATATACTTAAGGCTCTTGTGATCTGTAAGGATTCGAAATGTCTCCCCATGCAAATAATGTCTTTAAATCCTAAGAGCATGTGTCACCACTAATTCAGATCATAAGTGGGATAATTCAACTCATGTGATCTCAACTGATGAGAGGCATAAGCTATCACCTTTCCGTGCTACATCAATACATACCCTAAACCTATCATCGAAGCATCAACATATACCTCAACACCTCCATCACTCGATGGTAACACCAAAATTGGGCTAAAAGTTAACCTCTGCTTAAGCTCCTTAAAATTCTCTTGACATTGATTGGTTTACTCAAATTGAACTCCTTTATTTAACAGCTTGGTCAATAGGCTAGTTATTATTGAAATCCTTTTACAAATATCCGATAATACCCAGCAAGTCCCAAAAAACTCCTCACTTCTGATATATTTCTAGGCAACTCCCACTCCATAACTGCCTTTACCTTAGCAGGATTAGGCATCACTCCCTCTTGGGACACCACATGTCCAAGGAAAACAACTCCATCCAAAACTCACATTTACTTAACTTTGCATATAATTGTCTCTCATTAAAAATCTGTAACACAATCCTCAAATATTGCTAATGCTCCTGTTTACTCTTCGAATACACTAATATATCATTAATGAACACTATCACAAACTGATCTAAATACTCCTAAAACGTCCTATTCACCAATGTTATAAATGTGGCTGGTGCATTTGTCAACCCGAAAAGCATCACTATAAACTCATAGTGGCCTTAACAAGTATGAAAAGCTATCTTGGAAATACTTGACTACAAACTCATAGTGGCCATACCAAGTATGAAAAGCTATCTTAGAAATACTTGACTCAGCTATCCTCAACTACTAGTACCTTGATCTCATGTCAATCTTGGAAAATATGACAACTAACCCCAGTCAATCTAAAAGATCATCTATCCTCTACACAATTTGTTCTTCACTGTCTCCCTGTTTAGTTGCCGGTAATCTATACAAAGTCTCATATTACCACCCTTTTTCTTTGCAAACAACATTGAAGCTCCTCAGGGTGATGTTCTCGGTCTAATAAAACCCTTTTCTAACAACTCCTCTAACTACCTTTGTAACTCATTTAACTCAACAGTAGCCATCCTATAAGGTGTAATAAAATTGGTGTAACTTCAGGCATAGTCTCAATGGCAAAATCTATCTCTTGTTGAGGCGCTAAACCTGACAAATTATCTAAAAATATCTCCAAAAATTCCCTTACCATAATAATAACTTCTAATCTAGGACTCACCTCTCTCACATCTATAACACGAGCTAGATATGCCTCACACCCATCCGATATCAACTGTCTAACAATAACAGTCAATATCATACATGTTGGGATCATTCTGTGATCCCCCACAAATATCACTTTCGAGTTACTCAGAGACTCTATCATCACCTCCTTCGCATGACAATCTATTACAGCTCAATGTTAATCACATCAAACTCCCTTAAATCCATCACTATCAAGTCAGACGATAGCTCTATTCCACCAATCCTCACTAGTATTCCCCTCCTTACACTATTTACTACCATACAGTCTCCTATTGGTAATGATACTCTTTGGTCATGTCCTAATGGGCTAACCTCCCCTAGAACTATAGAGGCAAACTCTAAAGAAATGTAAGAATGCGTAGATCCTAGGTCACTAACACATAAGCTTTAATATCAAACAATGAAATTGTTACATAAATGACATCGTTGGTTGCGGGTGCCTCCTTCCTCATCATATGGTATATTCTCACTTGAGTTTGACCTTGTGTTTAAGATGTCCTATTAGTACCCACACCCAATGCTAGACTGCGTCTAACTCCTCTATCACCACCTCTGTCACCAGCTTTACTCAAACCTCTACCCAAACCAAAGGCTCCACTTTGACCATGTACTGTATCCTCTGCCTTCACTCCTGAACTCCTTCCTACTATCAACTCCTTTGTAAGTGCCCCCACTCTCCACAAATATAACATGCTTGATTGATCCTAGTAGGCCCCTAATATGGTCTTCTGTGAAATCTCCTGCAGGTAGCACAACTCTGTAATCCTCTAATTCCTTTATTAACAGATCCTCTGAACCTCTGACTAGCCCCTCTGTCAAATCCAATTGATGGTGTACTAGCAATGCTATATTATCCTAAATCCCTGTAAACTCCTCGATCTCCACCAGACTAGTTGAAACTACGACTCTTGCTCGATATGGCATCGACTTTCTTAGATCCCCATGCACCAGTAAACTATGAATGACTAGCTCCCCTCTTAACAAACTGACTCCCCTCTCCATGATGACTCTCTAATCGCCTCTTTAGCTGTCCTCTCCTTCTACCTTGTTCTATTACATCCTCTACTCTAAGTGCAGTCTCTAGTAACTTCTTGAAATTAGAAGTATCATCTCCCAAACCTAAGCGAATATCCACCCTCAAACTGTGCTCAAATCGGTAACATCTATCTTCTAGATTTGCTATAACCTCTAAGGCATACTTAGATAATGCTGCAATTCAAGTCTCATCATCTACCACTAACATCTCCTCTATTTGAACTAAACTCATAAACTCCATATTCTTTCTATCCCACTATGCACAGAGTGTATTTATCTCTAAACTCTCTCTGAAACTCCTGCCAATTCATCTCTCATGTCTCATAAGATCCCTTTACTGATTTCCACCAAGTTAGTGCATTGCCCTAGAATAAGGAAACAATGTATTGCAATCTTCTTTCTAAGGTACACTCCAAACGGTCTCAAATTAACTCAATCTACTCCCACTATGCCTCAACCTCCTCAGGATCAGTAATACCTCGAAACTCTACTACACCTATCTTACGGATATTGCAATCCACCATAGAATCACCTCAGGCTAGAGCTGCAGTAATAGCCTGTTGCATCTCCTCCTACTCGATCTGTTCAGGCATCCCCCTGATTTGACACATCCAAAGCATGGATCAAATTACCTGATTCCCCAATCAACTCTAGGCTAGCAGTATCCTCTCCCAAAACCATCCTAGATAAGACAAGAATACATCATTAGTTTTTTTCCCCTCAATACTTCCTTAGAAATGTAAACCCGCTCTGATAACTCCCAAAAATTCTTAAACCACAATTATCTAAATCATTCCCAAATCATAATATTAATTACCAAATCCTCAATAGTTCCAAAAGAGAGATTTTCCTCAAACACAAAAGTATTATATATAACACAACTACTCGATCTATCATATAATAAAATATATACAATAAAGCAACTTTATTCAAGTAATTTGCTGGCCCCACCTAATCTCCACTCTATCAGTCCTGTGCATTAGGGTTATCAACAATCATTTGATCTCTTTAAAAAAATAGTGGCAAAGGTTGAGCTGCCTATTTAGTAAAGGTAACCAACCATATCCTTACAATCAAATAACTCAATATATAAATATAAAACTTAGTTAAGTAATTAAAACATTCATATAATATGAACATACACAACATTACCAGTCTAATCCGAACAATTAACAAATAACTCAAAATTTTACTAAACCATGATTAATACAAATATTAATTTATAACTGCCATTTATGCATTATCTCGTAATTAACTGAATTGTCTAGACCCTACTTAACCTACTGAGCTTACATTCATTGATCTGCTGACTCATCATAATCTCTCACCAAGTGGAAACGTAATTAAATGTATAAATATCGACACAGGGTACTTCAATTTCTCAATCTCTCTTAGTACCTCGGTACTACTATAGTATCTAGTTATCGACACAAGATATTCCTAAAACTCAGGATATCTCGGTACCACTCCGATACCTAACTATCAGCACAGGATATCCTTGGGATTCATGATGCCTCGATATCTACTTCACGGACAGATACCTAGCCATCACTGACTCTTCTCTAAACAACCTATCAATCTATGACCATTGAATGTAGCTTATCCTAGGCAAGCCATCGATTCTCGATTTTCACCAATCATTCGCGACATATTATTAGCCAATCTTTATTTAATAATAAATTTTCACCAAATTAACAAGCGTTAGACCTCAATATACGTAACAAAATATAAAAGCAAAGCACCTTGTACTTCATTGATTATTTGCAAAATAAAATAAACATAATTAAAGTATGAAACTATTAATCATTAATTAAATTAATGATTAATTCAAAATATCATTCGCTAAAAAAATTTATTAATAACAAAATGGTGCACTATTCTAAGAGTACGATCTAAAGTTATCCTTACCTAAATTTCAAACTTAACTAATTGATAGTCCAAATTATTCCTTATTCGGACCTTCAGACCTAGAATTTACAAAATTCTATTAGACTAATTTAAGAAAATTTCCATCCCTATTACATTTAATAATCCAACATTATTCTGTTTTTCACTTTATTCTTAATCATAAAAATAATATCCTGACTAACTTAACCACCATCATTATTAAAATACCCTTAACTAATTAAAAGTTCCTTTTTACCCTCATTTATTTCAATCAATACCAAAAATACCCTTCTTGGAAGTATTTACCCTTAACTATTTGAATTTCCTATTTTGCTCCTTAATGCAACTTAAAATTTCCAAAAATGCCATCTTCTTCTCCTATCTCCTCTTCTTTTCTCAATTTTTAGCCACTTTGTCCCCATTTTTATCTCTTTCTATGACGAATTTATCTCAAACAAACACATGTAATCCATCTATAAACTAGTGTAGGATGATAAAAAATTATAAAAAAGACACAAAATAGCATATAAAATTTACCTATATTTTATCAAAATTTGGGATTGTTAACCTCTACAACTTCCTTCCAATTTTCTGCAAAACAAACACAATGAGAGAAGTGTCATATGCAGAAGAAAGAATGGTGTATTTAGATACACTTACCATCTGGAAAATAGAGAGAAAGATACAGAAGAAGAGCTAAGTTCGTAGGTGTTCTCATCATTTTCCAACTATAAGCCTTTTATATATGTTTAATAGTTTATGGGCTAGGCTGCTTTTATTTCGTGATCTTTACATCTACAATGTCATTTCTCACCACACTAGACGTCCACTCCGATGAAGAGTAGTGTCTTTGCCATTATGTTGTGAGATTTGTAATTATTTGTTTAGTTGATAAAACAGAGCATGATTTTGGGGGCAAACAAAATAGAAACTAGTTTTGGTTGTTCCTTCAATAGATGTTCCAATTTTCTGGGTCTCTTGTTGCCACTGTTATTGAGTTTGTAGAATTAGGTTTTGTGTCTTTGTTTTCCTTAGGTTTCTAGGGTCCATACAAAAGCTACACCCTCAAACCCCTTATCTGATGTTTGGGATTTTTGCTCTTTCTAGGATTTGTGATTTCTCCACAAAATTAAAAACGTTATTATAGGTTTTCTTCTTAAATGAATATAGGATTGCAAGTTTCAGTGTCTACATGTTTGATGTTTGTAAACTTTGTGTTTGCAGCCATTTGACTGAAATAACAATAGCCATTTGTTGTTTGTTCCAATTTCTCATTGGCTTGAGTCTATATTTCACTATTAATATATATCACTATTAATATAATAAAATTTTCTATTTAGTCTATATTTCCTATTTAATAATGGAATAAATCTTAACCGTTTATATTGGTCACTTAATAGATATACCAAACTAAAAGTCATGTATATTTAAATTGGACATCTCTCTACTATATATATCACTATTAATATAATAAAAGATTTTTATGTAGTATATATTTCCTATTTAATAGTGGAATAAATATCAATCGTTTGTACTGGTCACTTAATAGATGTACTATATTAAAAGTCATATATATTTAAATTGGTCATCTCTCTACTAAATAAGGTAACAACTTGTTTTCCATCAAGTTTCTATAATTGTAAGAGAGTCAAGAGAGAGAAACTAATTTTAACCAAGGACGCGGTGAAGTTTCTCAGTCTCTTTTAATAATGCCATCTTATGCATCAGGTATGCAATATTACACTTTTATGATTTGTAACAATTGTTTATTTAAGATCCTAAAGTTGTAAATGTCAATTTTGATTTATGTTATAAAGATTATATTTTTACATGTGGTATCAGAGCATTTGTTTTGAATAAACAATTTGTTCATCTATGTTACCATGATCATTTAATAATGATCGTCAAATATTTTAATGTTTGAAGAGTTTTGTGATTATTCACTATTAATGGTTTCTATATAAAAAACTAAAGATTATTGTGGTGATGGAATTTTAAAGATGGCAAACTAAAATAATGCATCAAGACTATCAACATTAAATCTCACGCATGTAAGACTTTTGTTTTTCTTAGTTGTTAAATTGTATAATAAGTGTGACTCTAGAAATGTACTACAAGCTATATGACTCTACTTTAGATAATGTGATAATTTTAGATAAATATTAGGAGGAAAATAAACATAATGTTATTATTAGGATTTGAACTTTGGTCATTGGGTGAAACTCAAACACCCGAACCACTAGACAACAAGGAAGAACACTTATTATTGTCTTCTTTAGGATTCTAATTCAAGTAGAATTTTAAAGAAGAAAAATAAGCACGACAACTTTATTGGGAATTGAACTCAAGTCTCTTGGGCGAAACTCAAGCATCCTAACCACTAAACCACAACATAATATCAATTTATATTTCACTATAACTATTATCAACATTCAAATTTTATATTAGTTTTATGCATATTATTATTGAAATTTAAAATTATGTGTTATGTTTTAAATTTATACAAGACATTATAAAAGGATAATTTATTAGTCACTAAAATAACCAAATTAATTAAGTGAGTTTTTGTCATGTATAAATAATCATTTATTCATAAAATATTAATGCCTATTATTGAATGAATTATATGGATAAATGATGTTTATTAGATGATAGACTTTAGAATTTATCCATAGATAAATTAATACTTTATGACTAATAAATATAATATAGGAAAATCATTATTTACTTGTCAAATATGTTATATATCTAAATATATTGATTATATTTTGTGAGTTTTTGTTTGATTACTTGATAAAGTTTGTATGCATTAAACTTATGATAATATATTATTATGTTTGCCTAAAGGAAAACTGTTGTATATTCTAAATGTTTAGTTATTTGAATAAGATAATTTATTGAGCATTTATGTATTTGCGGCTTTTTCTCTTCATTCGCATGCTTCTTCTATTATTGTGTTTAATGGTTTAAACTTCTTTGAATGGTACGAACAAGTCAATTTCCATTTAGATGTTTTGGATCTTGATTTAGCATTATTGGAAGACAAGCCTACTGGCATTATGGATATGAGCAGTGAAGAAGAGAAGACAAACTATAAAGTATGGGAAAGATGTAACATATCAATATTAAGACCATTATTCCACAAACTGAATGTACTAAAGAATGCCTTAAATTTCTAGAAAAATGTTTCCGTTCAATGGATAAATCTTTTGCTAGGACTCTAATGATTGAACTAACGATCATGAAGTTTGACAGGTTATAGAGCATGTAACAATATGTCCTAGAGATGACAAACATTGCAACAAAATTAAAGACCCTGGGTATGACTTTTGATGACTCCTGCTTAGTGCAATTCATTATGAACTCGTTATCTCCTGAATATGGACCTTTTCAAATTAACTATAACACTATAAAGGATAAGTGGAATGATAATGAATTGTCCAATATGCTCATTCAAGAGGAAACAAGGCTAAAGAATCAAAGAGTTCATTTTATTAAACTTGTGGGTCAAGGAGATAGCAAGATTCACAAGCTAAAGGCTAAGAAAATTAAGAGGCAATCACATGTTAAAGTGACACAAATTACTGCTAATATTGATAAGAAGGAACAAAAGACAGATAAGTGTCATTTCTATAAGAAAGAGGGACACTGTTAGAAATATTATCTAAAACGTAGGGTTTGGTTTGAAAAGAAAGGTACATTTAAACTTTTTGTATGTTCCAAACAAAACTAAATTTCCTTTTAATACTTGGTGGCTTGATTTTGGTCCTACTACTCATGTTTATAATGTTATGCATGGATTCCTTATTATCCAAACCATAAATCCAACCGATAACTTTCTGTTCGTGGGAAAACATATGAAGATTCCAATTGATAGCGTAGGGACTTATCGTCTAATATTAGATACTAGTTATCACCTAGATCAAATATAAACTCTTTATGTGCCTTCAATTTCTAGAAACTTAATTTATGTTTCTAAACTTGATGAAAGTGGGTTTATTATTAAGTTTGGTGATGGTTGTTTTAGTTTATTTAAATATTATTCCATTATCAGTTGTGGAATTATTATGGATAGTTTATATATATTTGAAACTTAAAGTTAATTTTTCTGAATACCTATTTTCTATTTATTATACCATTGGAATTAAGCGTAGCTCAATGAATAATAATTTAACTTACTAGTGTCAAAAACATTTGGGTCATATATCCAAAGAAAGATTAGAAAGATAGGTAAATATTGAAATTGTTTCATATTTAGATTTTACTGATATTGATGTATAAATTGATTGCATTAAGGGAAAACAAACTAAAGAAAGGAGCCATAAGAAGTACTCATCTCCTTGAAACTATACACACCGATATATGTAGATCTTTTGACACTCCATATTTTAGTAGAGAAAAATATATTATCACCTTTATAGATGATTTTTCCTGTTACTGATATGTCTATTTACTTAATGAAAAATCTTAAGCTATAAACGCCTTTGAGGTGTTTGCAAAAGAGGATGAAAGATGATTAGATAAAAAAGTGAAAATGTAAGATATGATAAAGGTGGTGAATATTATAGAAAATATGATTAATCAGGACAATATCCAAGTCCATTTGCAAAGTTTCTTAAGAAATATGGCATATGTGCACAATATACTATGCCAGGTACACCTCAACAAAATGGTGTGGCAATAAGGCGTAATAAGACATTAATGGCTATGGTTATAAGTATGATGAGTAATTTTTTATTAACAAAAACCTTGGGAATACATGCATTTAAAAATTATTGTGTATTTGCTAAATAGGATTCCTAGTCAAGCAATATATAAAACTCTTTTTAAGTTATGGATTGGAAGGAAACCTAGTATAAAGCACCTGCATGTTTGGGTTTGTCCAACAGAAGCATAAGTTTATAATCCATAAGAAAAGAAATTAGATTCTTGAATAGCCAATGGTTGCTTTATTGGTTACCCAAAGAAATCTAAAGGGTATACATGTAGTTTAGACTATGTTTTGATAGGTGTTTGAGTGTGTTATAGATGGTTTTTAGATGATTTTTGCATGTATGGGCTTAGAATTATTTTAATATATGTGTTTATTTATATTTTAACTGTTTATTTAGTTTAGATCAAGAATTGGATATTAATTTTATGTTTCATGAGGTGTTTGTGAGTGTATGGAAACATGAAATTGAAGAAAGGAGAAGAATACAAATGAAAACACGACGCAAAACGAAACATAAAAGAGGTGAACAACCTTGCATCATCTCATGCACGTCTCTTAGGCTGTGCGGATTCATGAATTTCAGAAATTTTGGTGATGCACGGTTTGAAGCATGGTCGTGCATCAGACCGTCTATTTGCCAGACAACGATTCCAATGAATTTTAGCTTTTCCAACATGTGAACTTCTTCGGTCTTTTGATGTTTTGAGGCTATTTTTAGAACCAAATTAAGTGGAGAAACCCTAGAAACAACCTTGGGACCTTAAACTACTATTTAAGAACGTGAAAGACATAAAAAAGGTAGCCACTATCTTACAAAATTGGATCAAACAAGGAGGATCAAGAAGAATGTCAGTGATTTCCAAATTTCCAGATCAAGTTCCAAATCAAGTTTTTCTTTCTTTCCTTTTGTCATTTTCATTAAAATTGATATGTAAACTAGAATATAAGATGTTATTTACATTTATGATGTTCTAAATTTCTAGATTAGGGTTTGTTCTTAAGTTGTTTCGTGACTTTAACATTTATTGATTCAATACAATTTCTATGTTGTGTTAATAGTGCATGTATATACTTTGGCAATAAATTGAGAGAGTGAGTCGAAAGTTATCTGATTAATTTGCACAACGAGAGTTGGTGAATTAATATGCCACATGATTAATAAATCAATTATCATTCGAAGAGAGATCTTGCGTGAGAACTTAGTTATTCGATAGACATCTTCAGAACTAATTGAAAACACTAGGGAGTTGTGAATTGAGAGATTGCAATTCTAAAATTTTCTTATTCAATTACGATTAGTTGGTTAGGTCTAGAGAGAGAGTAATCAATCCTTTCAAAAATCTAGAATTGACACATAATTGAATCAATAATCATTAGGGAAGCAAAATTACAAAAGAATAAATCCTATGCATTCATCCTTTATCATCCTTAATTAATTGCGACAGCTGAATTATTATTTGATTAATTGCTTAATTTTATTTGATTGCTTCAATTTCTGTTATTAATTTCATTCAATTCATATTATAATACCTTAGACAAAGTTAGGTTCACTTGGTCTTAACTATTTCCTTATGGGATCGACACTTTTGATACTACAAGTTTACAATCTATATACTTATAGATATTGGAAGTTTAATTAGAGGTAAAACTTAATAAGTTTTCGACTATGTTGATGGGGATTTAGGTTATAACTTTTTGAATTCCTTTGATCCAAGAAATTTTTTTCTATTCTTGTGTCTTTGTTACTGCATGAACATAAGAATTAGTCGAAGTTTAAGCAAGATCGAAGACACTCCAGCTCGTGATATCATAAGACAAGAATGCGAAATTCAAAGAGCGAGACTCCAAGAAGAGATTGAAAGAACGATGGTGGAAAGAGTATGATCAAGGAGACTAGAAGTGAACCCTAATGGATTTCATAAAACTAGGGTTTAACATTGTACATCAAGGCATCACTCGACCTTTAGTGCAAACAACGTCATTTGAGATCAAACCAGATTTGTTGAACATGTTACAAACCAATGTGCATTTTTATAGGTTAGCTAAAGAGGATCCTAACGCCCATTTGGTGAATTTTTTAGAAATATGTGATACTTTCTAATATAATGCAGAAGATGTTATTACGATGAGACTCTTTCCTTTTACACTAAGGGATAGAGCCAAGGCATGGTATCACTCTCTAAAACTTACAAACATCACGACATAGGAGCAATTGGTGTGTGCATTTTTAAATAAGTGCTTCCCTCTATCAAAGGAAATGAGGTTGATAAAGGGGATTACAAATTTCCAACAAAACAATGGGGAGTCACTATATGAAGTGTGGGAGCATTATAAGGGCCTGCAAAGGAGATGTCCTCACCATAATACACTAAAGGAATCCTCTTGCAAACATTCTATCATGGAGTCAATCCACTAATGAGGGGCACTATAAATACAGCTTCTAGAGGATCTCTTATGCTAAAGACAATTGAGGAAGCGGAGGAATTATTAGAAGAGATGGTGAACAATAACTATCTTCGGATGTCGGACAGAAGTAGCAATATTCAATGTTTCGAGATCATAATGGAGTCATTGCTATAAATTCAATGACAATAATGCAAGCTGAGAACAATAACTTAACAAGACAATTGAACAGCCTGTAAACCTTTTCATCCACCCTAGTTAGAGCAATTCAGTATGGATGTGAGTTATATGGACAAGTTAATCAAGTTATTGTTGATTGTTTTTTAATGAAAAATAACAATATGGAGCAAGTCAACTATATAGACACACAATTTCAGTCGAGAAGGAGGAAACAACCTTTATTTTAACACTTACAACCCTGGGTGGAGGAACCACCTAAAATTTTCTTAGTCAAACAATGCAGGTAATCAATTGCGGAATCAATGGTCACTTAGATTTTAATAAAATAATTTCAATATTAATGACTATAAATTTGACAAGATCATGGACAAACTCATGAGCATGGATGAAGCTTATAAGAGACTAGAAGGGAAAATCATAAGCATGGATGAGGCCCAGAAGAGGCTAGAAGGGAAGTTCAAACAAGTAACTAAAAATCATGCCTCATTTATTCATAACTTAGAGGTCCAAATAAGCCAACTGGTAAATATGTTATCTTTAAAAAGTGTGGGGAGTCTCCCGATCAACACTAAAGAAAACCCAAGGGAGCAATTCAAGGCAATAACACTCATATGTGGGAAAGAGCTCGAGTAATCAATGGAGAAACAATCTAAAACCCACATAGAAGAAGACCAAGAAAAGAAGAAGAAGGATGTACATATAAGTGAGTATCCTCCTTACGTTACTCCTCCACCATATCTACCGAAGATTCCATTTCCTCAACGCTTAATAAAGACCAAATTGGGTGCATATTTTGCAAAGTTTATAGAGAGGTTGAAAACTTTGCAAATTAGTTTATCTTTTGTGGAGGCATTGGAACATATTTCCAAGTACGCAGATTTCCTTAAAGTCATATTAACAAAGAAGCAAACTTGGGAAGAGAATCAAATGATAGCACTAACCGAAAGCTGGAGCTCTATTATCACCATTCACATGCCTTCTAGGTTGAAGGATCCTAGAAGCTTTATAATACCCTATGTGGTTAGTAACTTAGAATATGAAAAGTGTTTATGTGAGTTAGTCGTAAGTATAAATCTTATGCCTTTGTCGACTTTTAGGAAATTAGGGCTTGGTGATGTGAAGCCAACTTCGATGTTTATTCAGTTGGCAAATCGTTCTATAAAGTAACTGTTTGACGTGGTGGAAGATGTTATTGTAAAGGTGGACAAGTTCATTATTTATATGGATTTTGTTGTATTATATTTTGAAGAGGATAAGAACTGTCCATCAATTCTTGGACGACCCTTTATGAATATTGGAAAAGCACTAATAGATGTTTATAAAGGCAAATTGCTTCTTCAGAATGGTGATGAGCATGTGGAGTTCAGTATGAATAAAGACTTAAAACATTTGAAAGAAAGTAGCTCTTGCATGAAAATAGACATAATGGATGAGTATATCAAAGGGCAAAAGAAGGGTTGCTTTGAAGAAGTAAGTCATAAGGAACATATGACAAATAATATAGAGTTTAAGGAATATACAGAAGTCCCTATTCAAGAAGTTGAAACGGAAGAGTGGACAATGATGATTGTAGAAGAAGATGAGCAACTCACCTTCTTACAACACAAACTGTTTTATTCCATTGAAGATTCATGGGATTTCATCATTCCTGATTATGTTGATAGTTTGTTATTAAAAAGGGCATTACAAAAATTACTTGAATTCTTCGATTCGATTAATTATGTTCTTTTTATTATCTCCCAACATGTAAGCTATTTACAAGCTACAAAATCACCTTGTAGAGAAAAGGGTGGTAGCAAACCACTCATAATTGATCTCGACTGAGTTTGAAGGATGCAAGGTCAAGCTATTGACCATAACTTAACATGTTTGGTACTTAGAATGCAAATGTTGTGTAGCTAGGTTTGTTTTGAATTTTAGTAATTAGGTTTTAATTTTTATGTTCTTGGAATGGTTTGGATTGTTAAATTTCTTATTTTTTGAAGCTATTAAAAGTTAGGGAAGCAAGCTTAGGGTTCAAGTGAAGAAACAGAAGATGATGAAGAGGAAAGCTTAGGGAAGGTCTTCGCTTTGGTCTCTAATAACAACAAACTGCTGAAGGAGATGACACAAGAACAGCGACGACAGTGATACAACATTAAGAAGATTTACAAATACTTCACTACTCAAGGTGTTTACATTCCGTCTCCAATATCGTCACTACCTTGATCACCTTAAAAGGTTTCATGCTCTTACCTTTTTATTTATATCATGGTTTGTCATTTTTATTTTTATACATGTGTTTGGTTTTCTCACATTGAGGACAATGTGTTGTCTAAGTGTGGTAAGGTTTGTGCATTAGCATGTAATATGTGTGTGAATTTTGTATACCATATTGTTAGTTTTTATCAGGTTGACATGGTGCGAGCATATGCATGAATTGTGTCATTGGCCATAATTTGATGGAATCAGTTTAGCTTTGAACATAGTCATTTAATTGCAAAGGCATATTGATTTGTAAATTTTATGTTTTAAGTACCTTTGATTGAATATGCATGATAATTAGGATATGATATTCACTTTGTTCACCTTAGGAAATTTGTTCGTATACATTAATAATAATGAGTCAATTGAATGAGTTAGCATCATTAGTAATCTTTCATGAGTATGATTGATTAAAAAGAAATGAGGTAGACCATAATATAAATTACATGTTAAAAAATGTGTGTGTTAAATAAATAACTATTTCATTGGCCCTTTTTGAAACAAATCGGGTTTAAAATAGAATTGGTAGCCAATTGAGAATGTGATATAACTAAGTAATTAGGGGCATTCACAACAAAATATTTGTCTTTAAGTCAAAAGGCTAGAATGACATTCCAACCAAGCTAAATAATAAAAATGTGGCCTAGTTGAGTAACCGGGGGATATTTAGTACAAAATGTTTGCCTTTGCATCAAAAGACTAGGTTAACGGTAAAGAAATAAGAAAATAATGTTTCAATAAATAAAACCTAATGATCTTTAAAAATAGTGAGAATTTTCATGAAGGAGTAATTAGTGATAGTTGCATTTTCGATTAATTACTAATTATGAATGTATTTGTACAAGTACCATAGGTGAATGAATAAGTGTTAATGTTTTGATTAATATGTATATTCAGTTCAAAGTGCTTAATTATGGAAAGCATAAGTTAGTATGTTGGCATAAATTGAAAGATTTATGTTTTAGGTCAAGTTGATTCCATGAGATTTGAGCCATTGTCTCATTAATGCATGTTGAATGAATGTGTGCTTATGTTTTTTGTGTTTGGTTAGTTTGTTTGAGTTTTTGTTTTTGCTTGAGGACAAGCAAAAATTTAAGTGTGGGGATGTTGATAGGTGTAATTTAGAAGATGTTTCAATAAGTATTTGAGTGTGTTTATAGATGGTTTTTAGATGGTTGTTGCATGTATATGCTTAGAATTATGTTAATTTGTGTGTTTATTTATATTCTAGGTCTTTTTTGGTTTAGAGAAAGATTTGGATCTTAATTTTATGTTCCATAATGTGTTTGATGTGTTTGTGAGTGTATGGAAACATGAAATTGAAGAAAGTAGAAGAATTTGAATGAAAACATGACATAAAATGAAGATTTAAAGCATAGAAGAGATGCACGACCATACATCATCTCGTGTACATCTCTTAGGTCATGCAAATTCGTGACTTTCAACAATTTTGGTGATGCCATGCATTTGCCAGACAACAAATTCCAACGAATTTCACCTTTTCCAACATGCGAGCTTCTTCAGTTTTTTGACATTTTGGGGCTATTTTTAGAATCATATTAAGTGGAGAAACCCTAGAAACAACCCTAGGATGTTAAATTACTGTTTAAGAATGTGAAAGACAGAAAAAAAGATAGCCACCATCTTGCAAAATTGGATCAAACAAAGAGGATCAAGAATAACATCGGTCATTTCTAGATTTCCAAATCAAGTTTTTCTTTCTTTCCTTTTGTCATTGTCATTAAACTTGATGTGTAAACAAGATTCTAAGATGTTATTTACATTTATGATGTTCTAAATTTTCATATTAGGGTTTGTTCTTAAGTTGTTTTGTGACTTTAATATTTATTGATTCAATACAATTTCTATGTTATGCTAATGGTGCATGCATATACTTTGGCAATAAATTTAAAGAGTGAGTCAAAATTTATCTGATTAATTTGTGCAATGAGAGTAGGTGAATTAATATGTGAAATGACTAATAATTCAATTATCATTCAAAGAGAGATCTTGAGTGAGAACTTGGTTATTTGATAGATATCTTTATATTTAATTGAAAATATTAGGGAAAGAGTTGTGAATTGGGAGATTGCAATCTAGAATTTTCATATTCAATTAGGGTAAACTGGTTAGGTCTTGAGAGAGAGTAATCAAACCCTTCGAAAATCTATAATCAACACATAATTGAATCAGTAATCATTAGGGAAGCAAAATAATGAAAGAATAATTCTTATGCATTCATCCTTAATTAATTGTGGTAACTAAATTGTTATTTGAATAATTGCTTAATTTTATTTGATTTCTTTAATTTTTGATATTTAATTTCATTCAATTCATATTCTAATATCTTATACAAAGTTAGGTTCACTTGGTTTTAACTATTTCCTCGTTGGATCGACACCTTTGATACTACAAGTTTATGATCCGTATACTTGTGGATATTGGAAGTTTTATTACAGGTCAAAACTTACTCAATAAGGCACCTGCATGTTTGGGTTTGTCTAACAGAAGCATAAGTTTATAATTCACAAGAAAAGAAATTAGATTCTCAAACAATTAGTGGTTACTTTACTGGTTACCTAGAGAGATCTAAAGGGTATATATATTTTATCGTCCAAACCATAGTTGAAGAAATGTTGAAACAGTTAATGCCAAGTTCATTAAAAATGGTGAAGTTAATAGGAGTGTTGAAAAATGTGTTATGGATATTAATAAAATAAAATTTGATGTTTCATTAAAATATCCACATCTATAACAAATATTGTCCTAGTGTTGGAAAAACAAAATAATTATAGACAAATTTGGATAAAATAACAACTTATAAAGAAACTAACTTACAACCAATTAATTTAAATAAACCACATGGAATAGCTTTGAATAAGCCTATAAAAATAAGGAGATCAACTATTTTTTATGACTATGTGGTTTATTTGTAAGATTTAGAATTTGATTATGGAATTAATAATGATCCTGTTTCATTTTCACAAGTCATAGAAAGTGATAAGTCTAATAAATGAATTGATGTTATGAACGATAAGTTAAATTCAATAGCACAAAACAATGTCTAAGAACTTGTTGATTTATCAAAATGATATAAAGAAGTTAGATGCAAATAAGATCACAGTATAAAGATAGGCTTATGGTCAAAGGTTATACTTAGGCTTATGGTCAAAGCTTATACTTAAGAATGACATTGATTTTAAAGAGATTTTTTCAACTGTCTCAAAGAAAGATTTAATGAGAATAATCATAACATCAGTAGCTCAATTTGATTTAGAATTACATTAAATGGATGTGAAAACTGGCTTTCTGTATGATGATCTCGGAGAAGAAATTTATATAGATCAACCTAAAGGTTTTTCCATAGAAGGAAGGGGTAACATGGCGTGTCAACTTAAGAAATCAATATATAGACTTAAATAATTTTCCCGACAATGGTATATTAAGTTTAGTGTTATTATAACATCTTTTAGTTTTCAAGAAAATATTGTTAATCGTTCTAGCTATCAAAAAATCAGTAGGAATAAGTTTATATTTCTAGTTTTATATGTTGATTATAGGAGAGGCATCCTATATGATATGAATTTTAATATTCCAAAATAGATCACAAGGACTAATAGGTTATCTCAGAAAGACTATATCGAAAGAATTCTTAAGATATTTAATATGAACAAATGTTCAACAGGGATTGTCCCGATGCAAAATGGGGATAAATTAGTCTCATTGAATGTCCAAAGAATGATGTGAAACATTGATAAATGGAATCTATTCTATATGCTTCTATTGTTGGCAGTCTGATGCATTTGTAAACATGCATAAGACCCGATATCAGCTTTGTGGTTGAAATGCTAGGCAGATATTAAACTAATCTTAGTATAGACTATTAGAAAGTTGTAAAGAAAGTATTAAGGTGTCTTTAAGGAATAAAGGGCTATATGCTCATATATAGAAGATCAAATCCATTAGAAGTGATTAGATATTCGAATTCATGTTTTGTTGGACGCAATAATAGTAGAAAGTTAATATTTGGTTATTTGTTTCTACTAGCAAAAGGAGCAATTTCATAGAAAAGCAAGGTTTTAAAAATCGGATTGGACCGACAGGTCCGACCGGAAAAAGTTTGAACCGGTCAATGGTTCGGTTCGGTTTCACCTAATAACCTTTATGTATTAAAACCGGTTGGTTTATCAGCAAACCGGTCGATTTTTATTGGACCGGTCTAACCTGTCGAACCGGTCCAAAACTCCATATACACTAGAAGGCTACTTCCAAGTTTCATTTCATCGAAGGCTCGGGCTTCTCCTCTCCTCTTCACCGCCTTCTCTTCACCATCTTCTGATCTTCTCTTCACCATCTCTCACTACCTCCATAGATGTAGAAATCGAGCTCTTCTCTTCAAACTTCAGATTTCATTTCATCGAACCCTCTCCTCCCCATTTCACTTTCTTCTC
>JAOTAY010000004.1:8044092-8067400 GCA_025629805.1 Erythroxylum baracoense
ATGCTTTCATTTTCCCTCGCATAAAGCACTGAGTTACTTACGTTACGGCCTTCAGCAGGTAGGCTGCACTCTAGTTGGCGACTATATATATATATATATATATCATTATTAATATAATGGAAGAGTTCTATTTGGTCTATATTTCCCATTTAACAGTGGAATAAATCTCAATCATTTATTTTGGTCACTTGATAGACGTACCATATTAAAAATCATAAGCATATAAATTGGTCTTCTCTCTACTAGTTAAGGTAATATATTGTTTTCCAACAAGTTTCTGTAACCGCAAGAGAGTCAAGAGAGAGCAACTAATTTTAACTAAGAACACAGTGAAGTTTCTCGATCTCTTTTCGATGATGACATCTTTCACATCAGGTATGCAATATTACACTCTTATGATTTGTAACAATTGTTTATTGAATGTCCTAAAGTTTTGAATGCCAATTTTGATTTTTGTCATAAAAATCATATTCTTACAGAACATGATAAGTTTAAGGATATGGATATTAAACTACCATCCACAGTGCCAGTTAAGTGTAAAGCGAGTTTGAATATATCAATTCAAGTGTTATTCCCAACATGACATTTTTGACAAGTTTTTTCTTTGGTTACACTAACTTTTGTATGGATTAGGGTTATGGATGAGCTGATTGATGTCAAGTCAGAGCCATTTAGTTGAGTTTTGAGTTAATTTTCACCTTAATAATGTTGAGCCATTTAGTTGAGTTTTGAGTTAATTTTCCCCTTAATAATGTTGAACCAAAATGTTAATGAAGAGTTAAGTTCTTATTTCCACCAGATGGCTACTTATCAAATCAAATTCAAATGCAATGGATTTTTATAATTTTAAAAAATTAAATAAATTAATATTTAATATTAATCAATATTAATATTACATCTTACTATAATAAAAATTGATGTTGAATTTAGTACCATATTCACAAAATTAATTAGGCATCTCTAACTCTATTGTAAAGAAATAATATCTTATACGAGTTGAACCTTAAAAGCTTGGCTCCCGTACATTTTGTTTAAAGGGATTCATATGATTCCCTTGAAGGCCATTTAGTTATATTTATATTTTGTTATTATGTTTTTCAGTTTTTAGTTTTAGTTTTCGTTTTCGTTTTTCTTTTAAATAAAAACAAAATTTGTTTAATTATTAATGTCAGTGTAGATATATTGTTATTACTGATGATAATTATATATTAGATAAATTTTAAAAATAAATTATTTTTAATTAATTAAATTTATTTTAATTGTTTATAAATATTTATTAATAAATTATCAATAAAATTATTTTATTTTGTTAAAATAAATAATGTAAAATTAAAATTTTATTTTATAAAATAATATATATTTTTAATTATTAAATCAAATTTTATTTGAAATTTATATATTTTGAGGATATTCTAAATTTAGTTAAATTTATTAATATTTATTAAATTTATTTATCTAATATATATAATTAAATTAAATTATTATACTTTTATTAATAATTAATTTTAATTAATTAAATATAATATTAAATTAAATTCTTTATATTTTATTAATAATTAATATATTGAATAATTAAATAATATATATTTAGTTGATAGTAAATAAGATTATGGGGAAAAACAGAAAAAGAAAACAAAAATCACTTTTTGTGATTCTTGTAAATTTTAAATATCAAAAGAAATCAAAACTAAAAGTAAAAAGTAAAATCTAAAATAATTTTTTATACTAAATTTAAAAGCAAAAATAGAAAATTAAAAATATAAATAAATAAAAAATCAGGCCTGTACTGTTTCTTAATTCTGAATTTTGAGTCTTTGGGCCTCCACGTATCTAGCTCAACCCAAAACTCACCTAGAAACATCGTCTGACTGCAGCCCATTTCTACAATCCTCCCAGACTTGGACCTTTGGATCTCAACAAGGTATATCAGATACAGATAATCCGATCACTTTTACAAGATCCAACTTACCATATTTCATAACATAATTAAAACAAAGTAATTGAAACAAAGCAAAACGTCCAACTTATACTTATGGTCTAAGCGAGTCGCCGTGTATCTAGAAATGTTTAGAAAGTACTAGAAGTGTCGTTACTTTCCCTAAACATAAAATCTCTCGCGCACACAAAATCACAAACATTACAGGTTACTTGATAGTTACTGCCGTCCTCTAAAGCTTCGAGACTGTTGTCCTCTGCTTCTTTAGGGTTTCAATCTTCTCACTTTCCCTTTCCAGATTAAGATGAGGTAAGCGCCATCACCTGCTTCAGATCTCTCTCTCTCTCTCTCTCTCTCTGGTGGATGTCATTTCTATTCCGATCTTTGCCCCTGTGGTTTCGTTCATTTTCGGTCTTGCCACTGCCCTTTTGTCTTCCTAATTCTGTTGGACCAGTGGTTAGATCCGTTCCTGTGATTTATTTTTACTATTTGGTCTATTTCTCTAATGACTGACTCCGTTGTAGATGTTCCTGGCGTGGTTAGGGTTTATCTGTTTATTCAGTGTGGTACTGTGTTTTATGATTCCTATATTGCGGTTCTGACATTAACACGTGGATATTTGTTGTGTAATTGAACATTTAACAACTTCGTTTTCTACTTCTGAATTGTGGTTTGTACATTTTGTTGTTCAGTCGTCATCCAGAGGTCAAATGGGCTCAGAGGGTGGACAAAGTTTTCATTACAGTGTCGTTGCCGGATTCTAAAAATGCGAAGGTTAATCTTGACCCAGAGGGAGTGTTCACCTTCTCCGCGAATGCTGGAGCAGATAGCAACCATTACGAATTGAAGTTGGATCTCCATGACAAGGTCAATGTGGAGGTCAGTGGATGTTCCTTTAGTGGCTGGATATCTTGGAATTTACTGTGACTTGATTAGAACTTTAAGATGTTCATTAGTGAACGCTCTCAATTTCCGCTATTGTTTGTTGTACTTACAAATGGTTCTGGTATAATTCTCTCAAATTTTCAGTTTTTGGGTAAATATATCCGCCTCACTGTTTGACGAAGGATGTACGATTTATTATGTTTTCTTGACTTGTCTTTAATTCGAAGAGTCTTCTTTTAATTCTTCTTTGTTTTAATTAGAAATTTTATGTTCGCTAGTTAATTAATTGAGTCTGTGTGTTCTGTTCAGGAGAGCAAAATTAACATTGGGGTGAGGAACATATTCTGTATCTTGGAGAAGGCAGAGAAAGGTTGGTGGAAGAAGCTATTGCGAGGAGATGGCAAAGCACCTCATTACGTTAAAGTAGATTGGGACAAGTGGGTGGATGAAGATGACGACCAGGGTATTTATGCTCGTTGTTCTGTTCACTTTTCCTGTTACACAAAAAAGACTTTCAACTTGATAAGTATCCATGCGCTTATCATTGTATTATGATGTTCTTTTGTTGTTTGTTTAGGTCTTGGAGACTTGGATCTGGGAGGGATGGATTTCTCGGTAGGCACTATCATATGAGTAAATTGGTTTTAACTCAATGGGTGATACCTTTGTTCTTAATGTCATGTTTCTTGTGCAGAATTTTGGTAACATGGGAGGTATGGGTGATGATCCCGGGGAGTTTGATGACAGTGAAGATGAAGGTACAATTCTCATAGTAACTTAATTCACGCTTGTTTTACAATTATCGTATCTGTTGTTTTAAGACTTGGCAACTCCTTAGCTGCTGCAAACCTCAATTATGGTGTCTGATGTGTTATACTACAGCTGCAGACCAGGCATTGTACAAGACAGAAGAGGAAGATGCTAAGAAGGAAGATACGGAAGAGAAAAAGTAAGGAGCGTCAAGCAAACGATGGTTAGAGTTAAACCTGCCCGCTCATTAATGTTGGACAATGGTTACTTTACAGACTGTTGAAATGCCCTTTTTTAAGTTAGAATGCTGTACTCTTGATGGTGATGCCATGGAGAGGATCTATCTAGGAGAGCACTGTTGCTGATTGTTTTGCAGTGACCCTTTTGTTATGTCAAGGGTGAACTTGAATTTGTACCTGATATTTTTTTGTTGATTGCCTAACATGCAAACGCGAGTCTGAAGAGTGAAAAAAATGATCCACGAGGAGTAGCAGAGATGTTGCCCAACTTATAACCACCAGGACGAGTATAGCTCATGTTAAGAGAGTATGGATTTAAGGATTGTGTGGGGATTTAAAGTTATGTTATAAAATTTGAATAAAATTAAAGAGTTTAAAATATGATTAAAAAAAGAGATTATATTTTTTATGGAGGAGGTTTGAGTTGGTATTTTTATTAAAGAGATATAAATAAAAATTAATTAGTTAATTATATTTATAAAAATTAATTATTAGTTTAATTAAAATATAAATACTTAAATTAGTGATATCTAAGTTTGAAAAAATCAGGCTATGAAATTGATCAAGGTGACTCAGAAGTTACCTACTTGTACTTCAAAACCTGCAAGTATATGAATGTAATAAGTCTTAACATAGTTTATAAGTTAATCCATGGAACTGTACGTCATAGATCATACGACGCGGTTACATTTGCGGTTTACATTTGCCGATCATCTCTTCTTATTCCAACTCTAGAAATGTACCTAAAGGTGGCACTCCAACAGAAGATGCCAAGTTGAGAAGCCACATTCGGGAAAGTTGATAGATTGAGTTCATGCCTATTACTATTAGGAAGTCCAAATCTTTTCCGCTCTTCTCTTGAACGACAAGTTTGAAAGGTTATTATGATAGAATTACAAGTTACACATATATTTTATTATATAAAATTGACGTATAATAATTATATTTTTATATTTAATAATAAAATTAATAAATTATTTGAAGAATAAAACTTGAAATGTTAAGAAATGATCTAGTATAAAAAAGTTTACCCTCTAATAATATAATAAGAATAAAATAAATGAGAATTTAGCTAATTTTAAATTTATTAGAAATCTCAATTAAATTTGTTAAAAATAAGAATTAAGAAATGAAAATGGAACCCTGTTTATGTGTACGTCAATTGATCAGTAGAACTCAGATGAAAAGGCAAAAATTATTAATGTTTGGTCAATATGTCTTTGCGTGAGCTTCACCAGAGAGGATAAAAGCCCTAACCCTGACTTTCGCAAACAACCAACAAGCAGAAACATGGACGATACAACCACGGAGATGGAGGTGGAGGGGGAACATCTTGATCCAAACCCGAATCCCAAAAAACGATTCGGACTCAGAAACACCATCCAAACCAACTTTGGAGACGACTACGTCTTCCAAATCACCGCCAAGTAAATAAACATCACTTGCTTCTCTTTGTATTATCATATTTAGTAAATATTAACCAAGAAAGGTAACTTTTTGAACGATTAGTTTGTGAGGTATCGCGTATAACGTGTGTTAGATTATTAATTGGTTGAAGGGATGACTGGACTTCAATGGCTGTTTCTCTGTCGACTAACACCGTCAAGCTCTACTCTCCGGCGACAGGTCAGTATCAAGGAGAGTGTAGAGGTCACTCTAATACTGTCAACCATATCTCTTTTTCCAATTTGGCGACGCCTCATGTTTTGCATTCTTGCTCCTCCGATGGTACTATTAGAGCTTGGGACAGTAGAACTTTCCAGGAGGTCGTTTCTCTCTCTCTCTTTGCTTTTATATGCACCTGAATATGTGGTTGTATGGTGGTCCGGATTGGTGAATTTGAAATGTACTTGTACACTTCAGGTTTCACGCATACATGCTGGTTCTCAAGAGATCTTTAGCTTTTCCTTTGGTGGATCTAGCGAGAATCTTCTTGCCGCAGGGTGTCAATCGCAGGTTTGATATATAATTGATTTCATTCTCAAACTTTATGTATCTACTTCTTTGTGGATATATTAGTGATATCTTTAATCCAGATTGGATTCCAGAGATGCAATGTGCTGTTGTTTCTTGTTTCTTCTATTGTCTTGCAACATTTCTTTTGATTTGCTCCTCGGTTTATGTTAGATACTGTTCTGGGATTGGAGAAACAGGAAGCAAGTGGCCTGTCTGGAAGAATCTCACGTGGATGATGTCACTCAGGTCCAGATACTCGTTGAAATTTTATCTGTTTTATGTTATATATGTTTTTTTCATGACCAAGTGTACAGCTGGGAGGTGTTATCATACTTTTTCAATCTTATGAATTGATTTGCACTGTTGGTTGTGAGTTTCAATCTTACGAAACTCACAACTATCATACTATCCTGGAGAAGAATAAAAAATGAAAACCGATATCATTCTTTGACTTGTGTGCATAGAATTTGACATGGTGATAGTCGACATGGCACACTTAATATGAATTCAGAGATGCAGCAAGGTAAACTGTGTTCTTATGTCTGTCCCCACTGGATTGTTAGGTTACGTGCATTAGGAACAACGTAATTGAGGCATTGTCCCAAGTTGTGCTCTGGGATGCTACTGCTTCTGTTTAGAATGTCAATAGCAACATTGATTTCCTGATTTAGAACCTCATCATATTTTCTTGTTTTTGTTGATAGGTTCACTTTGTACCTGGCTATCAAAACAAGCTAGTTTCTGCTTCCGTCGATGGCCTGATGTGCGTATTTAACACTAGTGGGGATATCAATGATGATGATCATCTGGAGTCAGTAGGTTCAAGCTTGTATTTCTCATTCAGTTCCATGTTTGCGTGTGGCATAGATATAAAAAAATCTTTTTGTCCTTAAGCAGATGATTGGTATGTTTTCAGTGGCTGGAAAAAGCTATTTCTCTTTGATTTCTTTCTATGCATGAAGTGATTTGTTGGTGCAGTATTTAACTTTATCCTTATACTTTCAACAAGCAAGGTTTTCTATATTAGTTTCTGCACATGCATGGAACACATTTAATCAGGAACTCTTTTGATAGCACTTCCAAATTGCTGTAGGTGATTAATGTGGGAACTTCAATTGGAAAAGTTGGATTTTTTGGAGAGAATTACCAAAAGATCTGGTGTTTGACACACATTGAAAGTTTAAGGTAAAATTAAATTTTTTCTGGCTATTCTCAACGGAACAAGAATGTTATATTCTTTTATGTTCCTGTATGAAATGTTAGCAAATCCAAGTCTGGTCTAGACTGAATATTTTACAATATAGGAATTTTTCCTAGTTGCACTTCCCACTAGCAGTTTTATGCACGCATGTTGCACTACGTGATAGCCTTTTGTTTGAGATGCACAATTGATATTAACTTCTTTTTCTCTTCCTTTCCAGCATTTGGGATTGGAAGAACTCAATAAATGAGGCTAACTTAGAAGAAGCCCGTTCTTTAGCCTCAGAGAGTTGGGCACTAAACCATGTATGATTTCTCCTGTAAAATCTACAATGATAAACTCCATATGTTCCTTGCCTTCGTTTGCAAATTTTACAGTTTGCTGTATCTGTGGGGGGCATCATACGTTGTATTAGAATGATAGGTTTTGTTATCTATATAGGGGCATATTTTTGCATCATAGTTTGTAGGTTTCAATCGCCCCCCTGGCTCTGGTAGCATGACGTAGTACTTAGCCTCTGCACATACTAATATTGTTCCAATCATATGTATGTGAGCTATTACTGAAATAACCCTATACCGCTAGACAATATTAACAGTTTTGAAAATTTTAACTTAACAATTCACCTATGAGTTTCCCCTAAATTCCAGTTGGGAACTCTGTTTTTCATTTAGTATTGTTTGACCTTTAAAATCTCTGGAGAACATATTCATTTCAAGTACAAATAGACAAACATGTTTCTCAACGTCTCTGAGTTCAAGATTTTATTGTCTAATATTCTTCAAGTTCTGTACATCAACTGGAGAAAGCGTACAGCCATTACATTTTCATTAAAGTCAGATTTCTTCTTGTTATCGGTTTGCATATTTGGGTATGAATATGTTATTACGAAGCACAAGTTTGACAGTCCCTTTGTCCTTGGCAGGTTGATTATTTCGTTGATTGTCACCAGCCGGGAGACGGTGAATGTTTATGGGTAATTGGTGGCACCAATGATGGTGCCCTGGGTTATTTCCCAGTCAATTATAGGGGGGAGAAAGCAATAGGATCGGCAGAGGCAATTCTAATGGGTGGCCATACGGGGGTTGTAAGAAGTGTATTGCCTGCGCAAAGTCATGGCTTGTTTGGATGGACAGGCGGTGAAGATGGCCGTTTATGTTGCTGGTTGTCAGATGATTCTTCTGAGATTAACCGAGCTTGGATCTCAAGTTCATTGGTTATGAAATCACCCAAGAATCGCAAGAAAAATAGGCATAGTCCGTACTAATATTTCTATGCATTGTTAGTTCAAATCTTGTACGCGTCAAGTACTGAATATTGTTATGAAGTGCAAATACAAAGGTTTGGAAAATATACCTCGTACGTTTAACATGGCTTCCTATTCCATTTTCCATAAGGTATACCGGTGACTCCTCCATTTGATCGTGCATATATAGACCAAATTCAATCAATGCCAGCAAGAATTTAGACTGTTTCGCAAGGGATCTAACTTTTAATTCGTAAAACATACAAATGAAATATTCAGCCACGATAACGTTAAATCACACAATAGTAATGTCTAAAATCCATAAACTAGAAGCATTAAAACTCGACTACAAGCAGATCAGACTCTAGGGAAAGATACCACAATCCCATCTCATATATTTGGTTTCTCCTGTAATTAAAACTCAAAATCAACAATTCATTATGCAAAGTGATTGGCATTGGGCGCAAAATGCTTCATAAAATTAGCAAACTTGCCCAAGTTTGGGGAAAAAAAACTCATCCATCAGCCCCATCCTCGCCCTGCACCTACCACCAAAATGAAAATGATCAATTTATTAACATTGACATGCGGCTTCAATAACTTTTAATCGGAAAAGGAGAAGTGCAAATGAATAAATACATAACATTGCGTATTAACAGTTACCTCCTATTCCTATATCAAATTACCTTTGTTCCCACCAGGCTTTCCACCTGAACCACCTTTTCCTCTGCCTCCACCCTTAGCAACTCCATCATCAAGGCCTCGCCCAATGCCTTTCGCTGTCCTTCCACCAGCAACTTCCTCTCTACCTCTCCCCCTTCCACGCCCTCCTACACCAGGTGGCTTCCGATCTGAAATATATAATTTACTTGTTAACTAGACTCTGCTTAAGCATTGATAGACGGGAAAAAGAAAACTAAACTTGCTGGATCCTTTTTCTCAGAGTACGAAAAAATGAAAGCAAAGAAGAGAAGGGAAGCATTAAAGCAAATAAAACTTGGAAGCGCATACAGCATGACTAAGCAAATTACTTTTAAACCCAAAACAACGCAAGTGATAATATGAACTAAGAAATGTTCCTTTCAAGAAATAGTTGCATGTTATCGAACAAGAACATATTGCTAAACAAGGAAACTAACCTGCACGACTCTTGGTTTCTTCTTGCACTTTATCAATAACCTGTTATGTGAAAGCAAAAAGATTACATGCAGAATAGATTTTAAAAGACAGAGCACCATCTAGCACCAAAAAAGCCAACAATGTTGAAAATATGTACTTTGTACAAAAATCTTCTGCCACAATCAACATCCTAGAAGGTAGCCGAAAAAGAAAAAAAAATAAACATACAGTATCTATAATCAAGAATGGATATCTATGACAAGTTCCATCAATTTAACGATCAGTGGCATCTAAGATGAACATTCAAGCAGGTGGTCTTTCTGCTGTTTATATTACTTGAGGGAGAATGAGCGATTGGAATATAAGACTATGCAGATGGTACACAAAACAATCAATAAATACCAGCCTCAAAGCATTATCAGAACTTTATATTTGATAATAACATGATTTTTTTTTCCAAAAATACAAATTTACTACTTCCATGGTGAACCTATTGCCACATGTTAACATCTCGTAAAGGATATTACCTCATCAGGCACTCGAAGATACTTTATAGTATTTCCACGGATATAGCATTCAGGCATTCGCCAAAAACTGTCTCCATCCTACATTATAAGCCAGTTAAACTGTAAGCTAGTCCTCAACAGCAAGACAAACTTACAAGAAAAGTATACGGTACTTTGGAGGTGCAGATAACTTCACGTAGGTGGATGTTCATCCAAGTATCACAATTGACCAAATGCCCATTGTAAGTCTCCCCATTTTTCAGTTCCACCAACTGTTACAAGATACAACCATCAAGAATTACAAGCTGCAGAAAACATGACAAAAGGGGTAAACAGAGTCTGACGCAGTAAATCAATAGGGTAAACAGAGTCCATATGAAAGTCAACGCAATACTGGAGGATCTCTTACCATGGGATGGCCTTGTGCCGTCTTAAGAAGAGAAAGAGGCAGCTGCCGTAAGAAAAAAAAGAAAAAGTTTAGCCAAAGATGATCAAAGAGAACATAAACAAATTATTAGTACACGAAACCGTAAAAATAACAACCTGAGATTAAAAAAAAAAATTGTTCGAAACAACGCAAAAAGGAATAGAAAATCCAAACAACAATAAGAGACGCAACGAAAAGTTGGGATCTTTACCATCTTTTAGTATTGCGAAACAAAAGGGACGTTCCTGTGAGAGGGAGAGTAAAGTGTCAAGGTAAAGTCAGTTAAATCAGCTAAAATCACAAAAATAAAGGAAGAAAACGTCAACGACTAAAAAATCTAACCCCGAGCGGTATGTAACAGTTGTTACCCACAAAAGTAGAGTTAGAGAAGTGAGAAGCCTTTGCTAAGTGATACTAACTTTGAACTTTCAGTGGCAGTGGGTTGCTCGGAGCAGGAAGAGAGAAAGAACAGGCGCTAGAACACACAGACTGACTTTGAACTAGCAGGGTAGGGAATTTGAGTCATTTTAAAGGTAATTAGGAAGAGTGAATCGGGTTGGCTCCAATAGATGACCCGATTTGTTGAGTTTTTAAATCCTTTTTCCTTTGCTTTATGATCTAGAGCTTTAACAAGATTTGGAATTTGTTTATGCTTTTTCTTGATTATAAATGTTTTATAGACTTCTGTGATAAAAATAGCTCATAGAGAAATTTATATTCCCCTTTTAAAATTATGGAGAAAGGCATTCATAATTCATAAAACAAATCAAAGTGAAAAGAATTCACAGAGGCAAACTTGGAAATAACAGAACAATTGATCAATATACAAACAATGGACCATTACAAAATTGCGGTCTATTCAACTCAGCTTTACAAAACTGAGTTTTGCCGAGTGGATTTCAGGGTTAGGATATATCTATCGAAACAATTAACTACGGACAACATTGTCATGCCTAACCTCATCCTAACAGAAACTTCTGTTACACGAACTTTGAATCTTTACACGGTAATAACTTAAGAAGAGCACCGGTCCGGTCGGTCAAGGAAAGAGTTCAATGTTTGCTTCATTTTTATATTTCTTGTAGACGGATGTCATATCAACCAAATGACGCATAGTTGGTCTACCATGGGGGCAATTCCAAGGTGACTTCAAGTCTGCCAAGTGCTCTAGTATCTGCGGATGAAGAACAGATGACTACAACTTGTTCTGCAATGATATCTTTCTCAAGTAACATCACAATCGTAGTGAATAGGATACATACAATGCCTAAAAAGTGTTGGATTGAAACAATGTAAGAAGGATTTGCAAAAGATTCATTCACTTAATAAGAATATCAAAATTTTGTTCTCTCTCAAATATGCATGATGAACTCGTTTCACAGAAAGAACAACATATCTAGGAACAAGGGGTGCTATCAGGTATTACCTTCTGCATCTCATTCCTCCCCAAGGCATTTCCGATCATGACAGAGGATCTGCATGCCCGTGATGCGAGCATCGCACGAACTCTTGATGGGCAGACAGAATCAACAGTGTCCATTTTGTAACTGCCAATTATTGAGCATTCCTCTTGACCATCCGTAAGAGTAGAAATCAGGTCTTTGACATCTGTTCCAAAAGAAAATTTCCAGTAGACTACTCAGATTGTCCCCAATTCAAAGGCATTATGTTTCACCCATCCTCAAAAGGAAGACAACAGGATCATGACATTTTGACCAACAAAAAATTGAGGAATAAATATACGAGGTCATTAGCTAAACAACTTAGTCATGACAGAATATATGCATCTGAATCTCAATCAAGCAGCCAATTAGACAGTTCTCCCTAAGAATGTTTTTTCAATAATTGGAAAAAAAGCTCTTTCCCTACCTTCCAATCACACAGATGTCAAGAAAGTTGTTGCAATGAGACTGCCTTTATTTACATGGTTATGGTGTATATAGCCCTTTGGGGGGTAAATAAACGCATCAGAAGCACAAAAGATGGATCTGATATCATCGTACATGCACAGAAAAATATGTAATCACATGAACGCAATCCCAGGCATATTTTGTGTGAATCAAAGATGTTTTTTGGTTTTTATGTCCAAAACAATTGTCACACTCGGCAGCAGATCATAAGTTTCCTGTATCATATACAATTGGAAGGATAATCAAAAAGAAAAAGGCTTACCTTCAGCTCCAAAAGTTGTGTTCTTGCTGAAGGGAACAGCTTTCAGTTTGAAGAGGCGTCCAGGTTGTGCCTGCAGATCCTCTTCGAGAGTAAATCCATTTTTCCTGACAAATTGGGAAAACCATACCCAAGTCATCAGCATACCATGGATGATCTTGTAATAATTTTTATAACTGGTTTAGTTGAAAAATCACAATGAAACAAAAATCGGTGAGAAAAGAAAATTGGTGAAGCATGGAATGTATTTTACCTGATTATTCCCATGTTCATCGAAGCAACTATTTCCTCTTCTGGAGATAGCTCCAGTTCAAGTGTCCTACACATGATACCCAAACACCAGTCATTAAGACTTTCTGGAGACGACAAAGGAACCATGTAATATTGTGATGGCAAAAAGCTGAAACGTGTTATATTGTTCTTGATCCACCGTTACTAATACAGACTTTCTGGAGACAACAAAGGAACCATGTAATATTGTGATGGCAAAAAGCTGAAACGTGTTATATTGTTCCTGATCCACCGTTACTAATACAGACTTTCTGGAGACGACAAAGGAACCACATAATATTGTGATGGCAAAAAGCTGAAACGTGTTATATTGTTCTTGATCCACCGTTACTAATACACCCTTATACCTTAGAAAGGAACGAAGATTCCACAGATGGAAAACAAAGAAGGGATCAAACACTTATGCATGTTAGATAGCTACTTCTAAAAAAAGATAAAATTGATGTAGAAATCTGTAATAAAGTTCATGAATATCACCAGAATTTCATTTAATTTCAATTTAGTAATTTAAAAATTGTAACAGATCATCAGTTCATTACCGAAGTAAGGGTTGCTGATTCAAGATGGTTGATTGACATAGTCGCTCAAAATTGTACTTCTCGTCAGCAGCATGCTGAAAAAATGAAGAAATGCTATGAGAAAATTCAAATTGTTTCACAAGAACACATTTGATTACAGAAAACTGGACATCTGCTTTTTTAACTCGAACTGTTAAGGGGATAGAAACTACAGACAGAGGAACAAAGAGTATTCCAATCCACAAAAAAGATACCTGATCAACTATGAATAAATCATTATCCAACTTTCCAATGATGAATCCAAGATTGAATTGCCCAATTACCTACACATAGACAAAATGGAAATAATGCCACCGAGACAATCAAAGATACCATTAACAAACTTGAGGAAGGAAAAAGTAATTGTTCAATGAAGGACAACCTTCATATGACAAAAGTATTGTTTTTTG
Source organism: Erythroxylum baracoense (assembly GCA_025629805.1). NCBI lineage: Eukaryota > Viridiplantae > Streptophyta > Magnoliopsida > Malpighiales > Erythroxylaceae > Erythroxylum > Erythroxylum baracoense. The sequence goes on from JAOTAY010000004.1 coordinate 8,057,785, forward strand.
AAAAGTCTTTCCAACTCAGTAATAGCTGCAGCTAGAGCTCCAGCTTTTCGCTCCTCATTGTCTGGTTGAGAAAGTTCCAGTGATGCAGCAGCATAGCTCCTGTGGCTGCATTAGAAACCAGGTAAGCTAATGTCTAGATGAATCACCAATTTCCTAAGTTGATCCTATTTCATACCTTTGGATCTTCATGACTCCAGAAAAACAGTTAGACCGTAACCTCAGCAACCTCTGCTGCCTCCTTGTCCTCAAGTCTCTCAAACTAAATTGCAGTTTGGAACATATCTTTTGCGAAGAAGACACTGAAGGATCTATGACTGAGTAATTGGATTGTATTGGAGGAGTTCTGATGATAGGATCGTCACATATTTCATCAAGAGATTTGCTAGGAGAAGCAACTGATGCCATACTAGTAAGAAGTAATGGTTTTTCCATCTGAGCAGGGTCCTGGACATTAAGTTAAAAAAAGGTTAAGAAAGGCAAAATTACAAGAAGTCCCAACACATTTACATGTTCCTCCAATCTTCCTATTACATTAATCTCCTTAAAGCATAAAAAGTTATTATCGAGATATTTGTTAACATTAAAGAAAAAACTAAATGCAGAAAAGTTTATGGCACAAACCTCCTCAGAGTTTCCACCCTTGTTATTCCCACTTGAAGGGGGCGAATTCCCAAATTTATCATTATTTGTATCCACTCTGAGGTATTTGGATGGCTGTGCCTCGCTCACTTCACCAAAATCCTCAATCTGATGATGATTATCAGAAAATTCTCTATCCAAATAATGGTTGACAAAATTATTTTCTGTGGGTTGACAGTGAAGAGTTTGATTTCTTAGGACTGGAACTTCAGATAGTACTGCACTGGTATCTTCTTGCTTTCTCTTATTTATGGTTAAAAACTTATTAAGGGTTGACTGAAGTGAGCAGGAGGTACTAATAGTGTTTCTACTTCTATAGGTATCTAACTCAGTGACTTTAAAAGGGGGTGGAGCATTTTCCTCAGTTATATCAACCACATGAGTTTTGAGTTGTCTACTGTTACTCTTCAATAAATTATCAGTCTTCTTAATGTCATGCAATCTAAGAGTGAAGTCCTTCATCTTGAACTTTTCATCAATATCTGGGACAAATGTTCCGTCAATATGCAGGGAATGAGATCTATCTTGGCCAGTTTTAAGAGGACTACTGTCCTGCGGAATGTGCTCCTCAGTTTGAATATCACCAGAATCACTGTCACCAGCAGGTAGTTGCTTTGACAATAAACAAGACTTATCATGAGGAGAATATGACTGAGAATGATTTGTTGGGCCAGCACACTCGTCAAAATTGTTAACAGAGTAGCACGCATTACTTGAAGAATAAATCTGCTGCAAGCCCTCCCTTAGAGCTAGTAATATGGAGCTCTCATCAGAAAAAAATATTTTCCTTTTATCTGGAGTTACATTGACATCGCATTCCTTGGTTGGAACAGTGAATTTCATGATGGCAATGGGATATTGCCGGGAGTTTGCCCCTTTATATAACTCGTTCACCAGCTTGCTGACTTTTGGCATGTCAACTGGTCGACCATTTACAAAGTAAAATTGTCTATCTCCCAAACTGCGACCACAACCCTGTCCAGACTTGGAAAGGAAGCCATCAACCTTACAACCATCTGACAACTGTATATACATAGGCTCTAAGCAGCTGAAGGTGCTCATGCCAAATACTGTTATGATGTTATCTTTTAGGGAATTACTACCTTGTGTTTTCAGAACAACAGATTTAGCACTTTTCCCAGCTGTATTGGTGCAGACTAATCGAACACCCTTGGCAATAAGAGCATATGCCTAAAATATGAAAATATATATATACGTTAATCATTTAAAACAATAACAGCTACAGTACATTCGCATGAACATTCAGCTTAGAAAACCAATTAAAACTACTGTACATTCCCATGAACATTCAGCTTAGAAAACCAATTAAAACTTCAGGTGCAAATTCACACAGAAATGATTCATTTTATTCATTAACGTCAATGAAAAGCAATCCATGCTTTAAAAGATGAAGCTATCAATAACAGTAAACAGCAAAGAAGAAATAATATAAGAAGACATAACGTCACAGCATTATATAGTTTCATGCACTAGCACAGAAATTAGTGCTTTCATTTTCAACTACCTAATTGATACAAAAGCAATGAACTAATGACAGTGACCCTGAAAGTAGTAGGCAATATCAGATAATTAAGGTACGTTACAACCAACAGAGGAAAATGCTCACATTCAGCAAAGAGATCAGCTTCCCATATTCCTTGCGTATATTACGGCAAAATTCTTTGCTTCTGACAGGTAAATTAGAGAACAACTTCTTAACAGTAACAGTTGTACCAACTTGACGTGCCGTCTTTCTCTCAGATGTTAACACTCCAGTATGATCATAACTCAGGTGTGTCGCTACCGACTCATTTATCGTCCTCGTTTCAACAGTCAGATCTCCCAATGCACAAAGCGAACTCAATGCTTCCCCTCTGAAGCCAAATGTGGCCAAAGACTGAAGATCATGAAAATCCGCCAGTTTTGAGGTGTGATGCTTAAGTGCAAGGACCTGTAAAAATAAATCAGACATTGGAATTATATGCGAAATACAACCTCAAGAGAAAGAAAAAATGAAAACAGAAACAAACACCTTGAAATTGTTCGGAGAAATGCCGCAACCATTATCGATGACCTGGAACCACTCCCGGCCGTACTCTTTCAAAACGATCTCGATGGAAGTGGCTCCAGCGTCCAAGCTGTTCTCTACCAGCTCTTTCACCGCCGACGAGAGGTCCAAGATCACTTGGCCGGCGCATATTCTGTGAACCACGCCTTTGTTTATGGCTCTAATAGTCGGAGAATCCACTGACTTCGTTTCTTCCATGCCACACTCTTTAATCGGAGGAATTGAACATTACTAATCAAACCCTAGAAATCAAACGAAACAATTAGCCGGCCAAAATAAAGATAATTCAACAGGAACTTCCGGAATCGGGTGATTAACTAAGTGAATATGTAGAGATTTTGCCGCCAAAAAATGGGTAAAGAAGACAGCTGCTCGGGCTATTTGGCTACGAGCATTCAACTACACATGTCCATAGGTCAGGTCGGATCTGGGCTACCATCAAGCCGAGCCGGCCTTTCTTATAATGACCCGTGGGTCAGTCAGCCGATAGGCTATGGCTCGGCGGGCCATGAGCCGACTGGGCTGAACCAACCCGTCCATTTCTTTTTGAAAAAAAAATTCAAAACGACGTCATTTTAATAAAAAAAAGATGTTTCTGAAAAATGGGCAAGTCGGGGGTCGGGTTGGGCCGAAATTGCTATCTCTACATTCAACGTTCCGTGGGTTGAATAGCCGGCATACACTTACCGTTTAAACTTTATCCTGCTTCTCTTTTTATTATATTTTTCCTTTTCTTTTTTCAAATAAATGAACAAACTAAAAATCTTTACTTTATTGGTGTAATTTTAAACTTTAAATTTTATATATAAATTAATATTTTTAAATTTTTTGATTGACTAATTATCAATATATTTAATTAATTATATTAATTCAATTTTTAAAATTAAATATTGATGAAATTTATATCATAAATTAAGAAATTAGAGTTTTAGGCTTTTAACACTCCTTTCTATTCTCTGCTCTTCTAGGCCTTAGCTTCTCATTATGTCTTTCTTTCTGATCGTCTATCGCTTCTCGCTTCTCGCTTCTCGCTTGATTTTCTAGTTGTGAGCCTTCGTCATATTTTTCTGGCAATCACGGTTGCTCTTGCTTCACCAAATTAACCTCTTTTTGTTCTCCATTAGAAAGCATACAAGTCAAAAACACATATTTTTTGTTTCCAATCGAGGAGACCCACGTTTGAGGCTAGTGATTTTGCGATGATGGCTACTTTATCAGAGATTTTGACAGAGCAAGAAAGAAAATTGGAAGCAAAATCGATACTTTATTATAATAGTATAGAGACTTTAAATAGACAATACAAGCCACGTATGAATCTTAATTATTTAAGATAAAAGATAATTCTTAGCCTAAAAATCTCTTAAAAAATCTCAACTACTTTGACTACTTCTTTCCTAACAGAAACGTGAGAATTATCCTTAATTCCAGCACTCCCCCTTCATTCGAACGTTGAAACTCCCAGTTGAGCACTGAACTCTTCGTGTTTTGCTTGTGACAAACTATTGGTCAATAAATCTGCAATCTATTCGTCGATTCGACAATTATCTAGCTGAATTTCTTCTTTGGCAATCAACTGCCTTATGAAATGATGCTTGATTTCAATGTGTTTTGTTATGTTATGGTGCACTAGATTCTTTGCTAACACCACTGTTGACTTGTTATCGCATTTTATACTGGTAGCTTTGGTCTGCTCTTGCCTTAAGTCACTAAGAATCCTTCTCAATCATACCGCCTGACAACTTGCTATGGTAGCTGCCACATACTTAACTTCTATCGAAGATAAGGCCATTGTGACCTGTTTCTTCGAGCTCCAGAATATTGCAACGGTGCCAAGGACAAAACAGTTACCAAATTTACTTCTCCTATCTTCCACAGAATTGACCTAATCGTTGTCGGTGAATTCTTTAAGGCCGAAGCCCTCTGTCTTGCAAAATCAAATTTTATAGTTCTTAGTTCTTGCCAAGTAATGTAGAATTCTCTTTACGACTTCAAAATGATGACTCATTGGACTATGCATAAATCGAGATAAGACACCAACAGAAATGAGTAAGATAAATTAATCTTCCAACCAAAATTCTTGTAGTCTCTTGGTTCTATCAATCCCGTGTTATCATCTGACTTCAATTTCTCATTGATATTCATTGGCGTTGCAACAATCTTGTACCCCTGCATATTGAACTTCTTTAATATGTCCTCCACATATTTCCTTTGCGACATGAATATTCCTTCACGAGTTTGAATGGTTTTAATTCCCAAAAAATATTGCAACTCTCCCAAATCAGTCATATCAAACATCTTTTTCATTGATGCTTGAAATTCACATATAAGCTACAAGGACGAGCTAGTATAGATCATATCGTCAACATAAAGACTCACGATGAGTAATTCAATTGTACCTTGTCTTTTTACACAAAGAGTTGGCTCATAAGGACTCCTTTTAAACCCATTCTTGTGGAAGAACTCGTCGACCTTACTATACCAAGCATGTGGTGTTTGTTTAAGCCTGTAAAGAGTTTTTTGTAAACGAAGTACCTTTTCTTCCTTGGTCTTACTTTCAAAACCTAGTTGCTGGCTTACATATACCTCCTACTTTAATTATCCATTTAGAAAAACATATTTAATATCGAACTGGTATACCTTCCATTGCTTTTGAGCTGCTACCGCTAAAATTATTGGCACAGTGTCAAACCGTGTTATTGGAGGGAATGTTTCTTCGCAGTTGATTCCCAGTTGCTGTGTAAAACCTCTGAACGCCAGCATAGCTTTATGTTTTTGAACACTTTTTTTTGCCAAATACTTTGACTTGAAAATCCACTTTAAACTGATGACATTTTTACCTTTTGGAAGATCAGTTAACTCCCACTTATGATTGTGTTGTATGGACAGTACTTCATCTTCTATTGCATCTCTCCATTCTTGCTTTTCCATAGCTTCTTCCACTATTATTGGATCCCTAGCAAATAAAACCAATGGTGAAGTAGCCTCTCCCTCAATTTCAAATCGACAAGGAATTCTCCCACACTCACTTTTGCGTAGCTAAGCTGACCCTATTAGAAATGATCTTTTAGGAAGGGACTCTTCGAATGAATTGTTTTCTTTTTTGGAGTTGAAATTTTTGATCCTTCGGTCCTTCCAGATCATCTTCTTCATTCTACAGTTATTTAAAGATAGTTTGTTCTTCTTTAGTCTCAACTTAAGGAGTTTGGTTACTATCTTTGGCTTCCCAGTCCCAACTAGCCTAATCATCAATTACGACATTGCGACTAATGATAATCTTCCTACTTAAGGGATCATACGACCGATAAGCCTTTGAATAAGTGCAATAGCCAATAAATATATGTTTTCGTAACTTCCCATCTAGTTTAAGTCATTCAGTTGTAAGCAAGACATAACAAATGCACCTAAACACTCATAGATGACTTACCGAGGGCTTGCTTCCACTCCATGCTTAATAGGGAGTTTGATTCCATATTGCTTTAGTCCGTGAAGTATTTAAAACGTGTACAGTAGCAACAACTACTTCGCCCTAAAAAGAATCTGGCATTCCTTTTTGCTTAAGCATGGATAGAGCCATCTCCACGACGGTTCAATTCTTGCATTCAGCTACACCATTATGCTTGGGAGTGTATGGGGTTGTGAGTTGCCTCTTTATTCCCTATTTATCACAGAAAGCATCAAAGTCTTTTGAAGTGAACTCATCTCCACAATCAGTATAAAGCACTTTTATAACTTTTCCACTTTGTTTTTCCACATGTGTCTCGAATTTCCTGAAGCACTCAAAACTTTCTGATTTGTGCTTCAAAAAATATACCCAACTCATCTTGTTAAAATCATCAATAAATAGGAGGAAATATTTGCCGCCAGTTAACAATTCAGTCCTCATGGGACCATATAGATCAGAATGGACGAGTTCGAGAATATCTTCAGCTCTCTTTGATTTTCCTATCAAAAAGGAATGCTTTGTTTATTTTCTGACCATGCATCCTTCACAAACCTTCTCCAATGGCTTAATAATGGGAAGATTACTCACCATTTGTTTGTTCTTTAGTAGTTGCAGCCCTATAATGTTCAGATGGCCATATCGTTAAGTCATAATTCACTTTCTGTAAGAGTCTTACTCACTATGGTTGTTTCTGTTCTTTCAGTAAAGTCAAGAGCAAACATACGATTTGATGACCTATAAGCACAATCAAGAATTTTACTAGTGTTTTTGTGTGTCATCGTGCATTTACCATCATCAAATACCACCACGTAACTAGATTCAATCAATTGATCGACGCTCAATAAGTTATGTGCTAGACAAGGAGCGAAATGAACATCCTTAATGAATTTGTTTTGGTTACTTATTGACATCTCCGTTGTCCCTTTGCCTTCAATTTGTTGTTGTTTATCATCTCCGAGCCGCACTTGTGATTTGAAAGTCTCATCGAGCCTTTTGAACTTTGAATGATCTCTAGTCATATGATGAGAACAGCCACTATCTATGTATCGGATGTTGTTCTTTTCCTCCTTTACTGTAGTTATTGTCATAAACAAGAAGTTATCTTCCTCTTCTTCAGCATAATTCGCCTTTTTTGGTTTGGACCAACAATACTTGTCAGACTGCCCATATTTGTTACATTATGAGCATTTAAGTGTATTGTTTTTGCCTCGACCCCTTCCTCGATAGCCTTCTTAACCTCTTCCTCTTGCATATTGATTTGAGAATTCAGGCTCCCCCTCGATTTGAAAAGCCCTTTTTTCTTCCTTTCCATTCGATCGATTGATTCATGCCTCGTAAGCTTAAAGTGATTCCATCAACTCATCAAACAAAAAAGTGGATAGATCTTTTGATTCATCGATCGCAGCCACCATATGATCGAACTTGGATGGCAAGCTCCTTACTTTAACAACCACTGTTTTGTCTGATATTTGATCTTCATAAGATCTCATTTATCCTACAACAGATAAAACTCTTGCCAAAAATCAAGCACAGATTCGTTATTTTTCATGAAGGAAATTTTAAAATCACACCTTAGTGAATGTAATTTGACAACAATTACCTTGAAGGAACCCTGATATTCAATTTAAGTATGGTCCATACTTGTTTGGCTGTGGTAGTTGCTACTATCCTTGAAAAAATCGACTCATCTACTGCTTGTTGGATGAAAAAGAGTGCTTTGGTGTCTCACTTCTGATGCTTTTTGTTATAAGTCTCATCTTCTTCGTTTTCTTCATAACCTATTTCGTCATAGTTCCAGAGATCTTGGGATCGAAACAATGTCTTCATCTTGATGCTCCAAAATTCGTACGAGTCTCCTTTGAAAAGCGAAATTTGTGGCTGAGAAACATTAACACCCGCATTGGCAACCATGCTTTTGTGTGAAATTGACTTGAAATAATTCCTAGTTCTGAAGGAAACTGACTTTGATATCAATTTTATTAAATATTTTGACAAAGCAAGAGAGAAAATTGGAAGCAAAATCGATACTTTATTAGAATAGTTTAGAGGCTTTAAATAGGCAGTATAAGCTACGTATAAATCTTAACTACTTGAGATAAAAGATAATTCTTGTCTTAACTACTTGGGATAAAAGATAATTCTTAGCCTAAAAATCTCAACTACTTTGACTACTTCTATCTTAATAGAAACATCAGAATTATCCTTAATTCCAACATGCTTGCAGTTATTAGGGTTTGGCTTTCCTAATTTAAGATTTGTATTTCTGCTGTAAAATTTTGTTCTGAATCTAGACATCCAAGTTTGTTGTTTTGTCCCTTTTCAAATTACAATTATTGTTCTGTTCCTCTAAAGTTAAATATTTGACTTTTTTCGATTTTTGGACATTAAAACTTTTTTGTGCTCAGTTTAATCCTTCAAGGAGTGGAAACTTCATATAAGTCTAGTTGGTTTGACTATTAAATGATTGTCAAGGACTATTGTTTGGTCCTAATCGTTGATCATGTTCTTAGGATAAGCTTAAGATTACTATATTGATTGCTTCCATGGGCATGAAGGGCAAAAGACTAAGGTGATTTGAGACATAAATTTGATAGAAATCATAGGTCAAAGAGAATGACATTTGTATAATATCTCATTTTGGCCTTAATATGACCTAATTGTACTTTGAATTTGTCTAAATTTACTTTAGTTTGAATTATATAGTCAGAATCAATCAATTTTGGGTTAAATTCAAATTAAAAATAAAAATAGGGTAGTATTAGGATTATAGGTAGCTTAAATTCGTTCCAACCCGTTGTCCATTCTAAGTATTTTTACACATAATATTAATAATATTAATGCATCAAGCCAAGTGCAAAGAAGTGGGCAGAGAGTAAAGAGGAAGGATGACTAGGGAGGGGATAAAAAATTGACATAAAAGAGAGATATGGAGGTGACGATGATGGTCTGATAAGTAGTGATGGTAAGAAGAGAAGGAAGAGGCTAGAGGGAGAGCAACTTCCAAAATTGTTAGAGTAAGAGGTGGAGGATGACGAATTAGGGTTTGGAAGATTAGGTATAATTTTTGTTTCTTTTTTAAAAAAAAATTAGTCATTCAATTTTTAAAATGTTTATTTTTAAACTAGTATTAACATATTTCGAGTACTATTCGGTACTCGTTGGTATTAAAAATCAAAACAATATTATTGTGTTTCATATCTTCTTCTAATCAGTACGATCATGCAAGATTGATGCTGGAGCAGTTAGGGAGGCTCTGTCAAAGGCAAAATTTTCATAACGTGAGATTTTTGTATTTTTGGTGATTTAAGGCTATTTTTGGAACAAAAATAAGTGAAAAAACTCTAGAAAGAGCCCAAGAAGGATTAAGAAGTATTTAATGCAAAGAGAAACTGTAACATCCCCTCACCTATTGCCATGAATAGGAAGTGTATAAGTGTACAGTGACATATGCATGCATTCATATATGC
>JAOTAY010000004.1:8077339-8100284 GCA_025629805.1 Erythroxylum baracoense
ATCTTTGATTCTACGGGTTGATTTTTTTCTAATCTCCGCCCCAAACGGGAAATTCCTACGAGGATCTCCAAACTCCAAACCCAAATTGCTATCCCTATTTATAGGGTTGTTTTGATGTTTTTTTAACTAGGAATGGCAATTATGGCCCAGCCAACTGGGCCCAGCCCCTTGTCTGCCTACGAGGGTCACGGGCTGACTCGGCCCATCCCGTGGCTCGCTCACTTTTTTGGAAATGAAGTCGTTTTGATTTTTCTTTAAAAAATTAATGGACAGGCTGGGTCAGTCAGGCCCACACGTGGCCTGACAAGCCATAGGGCTGGCCACAGGCCGGGATGCCCATAGGCCGATCCCTCAGCCCAGCCCAATCCGACCCATTGATATACCTATTTATAGCTGCCTAACTCTGGCGTGACCTCACCTTATGCCACTAATCTAAGGCACTTGCTCTTTTCGAGCCTCTTAAATGACTGGAGTGGCATATAACTTTAAATTTTTATGTCAGATGCTAATGTCGGCATATCCGAGTACGAACAAAATTATTTTCTTATGAAAATCAACTTATCATACAAAGTTCGCATATACTTACTTTCTGTTCTTAGTATCTCTTCCATGTAGTTGTGTGAAATTAGACGTAGCCAACTGTGATGCTTTGCGAGGATATATAGGAATGAGCGTATTGTTTAGAAATTGTCGAGTCGAATACATGCAACTTAAACTTGACGTTGCAGGAGATAGTGCTTGGAAGGGGAGCTAGTGCTACAGAAGATTACTGAAAGACAACAGCTTACACTAAGTAAAAGGTTTCGTTTCGCCTGTTTTGGTAGAAACACATAATTTTAATGCAATACAAGTGCTAGAAAGGTCTACTGGCGAATCTAAAGGGTTAAAACAATTTTGGAGAATCTAAAGGGTTACAACTTCTTGGATAAATAGTATTCTTATTCCATAAGTAAAATAATTAGTATGTACAAATTGAGGCACAAACAACAATTAAGATGAACACCAAACGAAAAAAAGAGGGGAGCATTCAGCTACACCACCCAGGTTGCCTGATTATAAATACTAATTGTTAAAGATTGAAGTTGTTTGGTTCAAAGTGAATAAATAAATAGAGAGTAAAAAACCTATGTATGCTACAAGCGGAGCCAGCAATGGACTCCCATGCATACTGCTCATCATCAAAAGGCGGTACCTTTTTCCCTTTTACAGATTAGCAAAAGGCAATTGAATTGGCTGTACACAGAGATTCTTACTTCCTTCTCCTAATGTCTTCACTCTCCATTTCCTCCCCTCTACATGAAGTAGCTAAGCGATGACTTCTTTCTTGATCCTCCCTCGCCATATAAATCATTCCATTGCAGCAGCTCACTCATGCTGCCTGACTCTGACGATACGCTTGCACACACCTGCACCACAAATGCAATAGTTGTATATTCATCATCTTTTATGCCTGTGCTTAAACTAATTCCATAAATGAAATGAGGGAGACCTGATCATGGGCATATCTAAAATCCTCCATCTTGAGGGGCCGAATGTCCACACTGCTGTACAATCGAGGTAATGGTTTGTTCTCCGCTGATGCCACCGCTCTCTCCTAAAAAAAATAAAAAAAATCAGTGGGAGCAACCATACACATTCCTACTATGCTGCATTTCAGAATCCAAAACATTTGCTACAAATTTCCAAGGAAATCCTTAAAAACTAAGCTACTTTTAACACCACATAATGGATCCATCACATTGTTCCAACTTTTATGCCTAATAATAGGACGAGAAATCCATAAAATAAGCTATTATAAAACAAAAATCAAAGTTAACGATTGTTACTAATAACCTTCTTTTCCTTTTCCAATATTTCGCGAATGGGACAATGTGCTGCAGTCACGCAAAGATTCTGACAAAATAAACAGCAAAAATATTCAGAATCTCAAAATGGAAAAAGTCACATATTAGAGAAATGGAACTGCAGGAAAGAGGGTAAAAGAAAAAACTTCTTACCTTCAAATCACTTCCCGAATAACCATCTGTCATATTTGCCACTGCTTCCAGATCAACATCAGGAGCCAAATCTTCTTTGGCCAGAATGACTTTCAGAATCTTTTCCCTGTTTGGTGCATCTGGCAAGTTGACCATCAATCTACAAACCCCATTTGTACAAGTCAACAATGTTGCTATTGCACTAGGTGCAAGGGGAAAGAAACAGAGTAAGAATATGAGAAAAATAGAAAACCTCCTTGGAAGTCTCCTTATAACAGCCTCATCAAGGTCAAAAGGTCTATTTGTAGCAGCAAGGACCAATACTCGTTCTTTATCTTTTGTACGCAGACCATCCCAGTTCACCATGAACTCATTCTTCATTTTGCGCATAGCCTCATGTTCTCCTGGATTTTCTCGTCTTCCCAACATGCTATCCACCTAAAGCAAAAGGCCAATTGAGGAAATGAGCATATTAGAGTGAATTAGAACATCAGACTCTAAAAGCCGCATGGACAAATCCTGAACAGAAATCTTGGCACTCTCATGGTGCATATGCAGTTTGCATGGAGTATATTCGACAGAATCACAGAAAATAACGCAGATAGGGGACATAAGAAACAACTAGAGAAGTATCAAAATGCTTATTATTTGAACAAACCTCGTCCACAAAAATCACGCTAGGAGTTACTTTGCTAGCCAAAGAGAATACTGCCTTTACGTACTTCTCTCCTTCACCAAACCACTACAAACAAATAAATTTGTTGTTTAACAAGATCCAACAGCTAAAAACATAGGAAGGAAAAGCATAATCCATAAAATAAGCACCTTTGATGTAATGCTAGACATGGAGATGTTTATGAAGTTCGCACCAGCCTCAGTTGCAACAGCTTTTGCCAGCATTGTTTTCCCCGTCCCAGGAGGCCCAAAGAGCAATATTCCCTTACAAGGCTGTTAAAGAAAGCAAGTTCCATAAAATTATAGTACCTTTAGACATCAAAAACAAGAAATATTAGCAAAGAAATGAACGGATATTAACCTTTGTCAGTTGCCCTTTTCCAAACAATTCAGGCCTCTGAAGAGGAAGCATTACAAGTTCCTTCAAGGTGTCCTTCACAGTTTCTAAGGCTCCTATGTCATCAAAAGTAACTCCTATCTCATTTGGAGGAATTACATCTGCTAGAAGCTTCTTCTCGAATTCATTCTCGGTGATAACATCCTGTAAATGGTTTTGACTTAATTTAGTACCAATTAAAATGACAATCCAAAAAGAAAAGTACATCTTATATCAGGTACAACAACTTTCTAGATACAGCCGGCCAATTTACCTTGAGTATTTTCTTCATGCTCTTGTTTTCACTTTGTATACCCTGTAGAATGCTCAGACCATAGCTGATACTGCAAGATAGGATAAAGAAAATAATATCAAGAAAAGATAAATCAAGACTTCCAGGTTAATGATGATGGTGAAACTGGAGTAAATGAATAACCTGTCAGTAGATATCAAAAGTTTCGCATCTCCATTTGAGGTTGCAGAACAATTCATAAAGTAGTGGCTTAAAGCCCATCCAACTACTTTCTCAACATCTTTAAAACAGAAATATGACAGTGGCCAAAAGTCAATAACAATACCAGAAAAAGCTAAAATTGTAAACAAGACAGGCAAGATTCGAGATTCAAGAACACTGACTTTCAATAGCAAGTGCTTGATCTTTAATGCACAGAGTTTCAAGGTCAGGGCAACGTAAACCCACACGACTTAGTACCTGATATTTTTAAGGGTAATAAGTAAATACTTGTAAAAAAAATCAATACGTTTTCCACAAACGATTTCATAATTAAAAGTTCAGAACAATGATACATTGAGATTATACTTACCGTACGAATGCTAACAATATTGGCCTGTGCTTTCAGAGTTTCAACATCACGTTCCAACTGTTGCTTCCAATCCAAAAGTAAAGCTTCATCCTGCAAAGTTTCGCCAAACCAGAGGATCAGACATTGAAGGAAAGATACTAACTGTAATTAAATACCAACAAAGTGCAGGTCTTTACCTGAGGTAACTGTATCGTCACTTTGTTAGGGAAAAGCCGAGAGAGCTGTTTCATTGTTTTGGATGTCTCTTTGCTCTTATCACCCAGTCTACCAAAATTATCCTGAAAAAGATAGTATGACCACAATTACAGTTATAATGAACAACAACCAAGATATCGGCAAGTTTTTTCATTCTGTCTTGCTATAAATCACGTTAATTTATATTATTAACGAGGTAACTGTAACACAAAAAGAGTACTTACTAGAAATTTTTAATTAATTCTTCAGTTACAGTGGAAATGTCATAACTGAACACTATCATGTACCCAAAAAAAGAAAGAATTCAACAAATTGCCTCAAGGTCCCATACTTGATGACAAAATGTACTGCAACTTTTCAGTACATGCCCAATTTCAGGGATTGACTGAATCTCAAATCAAATCTATCTTACGTTCGTGGATTAATAAGAGCTTGATTTTTGGACAATTGACTGTACCTTCATTCAAGTACAGTAATATCATGAGAAGGTTTGAGTTTAACCCAATATCGTCCAATTTTACAACCATTCCCTTTTATATATGACATAAGTGATCGCAATTACTGCACTTAACACAAACGTGCAATTCTGCCCCTAAGATGCTCAAATAACTGTAAGGTCAGAGTTATAACACTACTATCCTGCTAGATACCACTAACTGACATGCATGGACACTATAAATCGTGTAAATGAAGGCAGAAGAACAGAACCAATTGATTAACTTCTTAGTTTACGGAAGATGGGGCCTATTAGGCTGATTACAAAGTTTAACGTACCGAGAAAGACAAGTCAAGCAAAGCAGTCTGGTTACTTCCAAACTTGGTGAACAAAAGACCACCAGGATGTGACTGCAAAACATCAAAAGGTCATCAAATATTTTAGGGCATTCTGCTACACACCTAACAAACTCTACTTTGAGATAACAAATTTGCATCTAACATCAAGAAACCATAAGATATTACCTTTTCCTTGCGATTGTCCATCTGGGTATGGGAGCCAATCACAATTACCCTGTCCGGCAAATTTTCAAGTTTACTCTTTAAGCCAGAGTAGGTATCTTGATTCCCCACAATGGACTTCTCTATATCTTTGAGAAACAATACCAAAGGAGTGCTTTTACTTTCATTTAAAATAACCTATAAACACCAAAATACTCCAAAATTAGCACCAAAAGATTGGAAAACAAGTTACCATTTAAGATTAGTTCCTTTAAAAGGAACACATACCTCAAAGAGTTCATTGACAGCAAGCCTGTCATCCTCACCACTCGAATTATCCAACTGAAGTGAATTAGCTGTAAAATAACAAAGTAAAATGTGAAATTTGATTACAGAAATAGAATAAACGAAAAAAAAAAGTGAAATGTTACCAGCACAGAAGAAACCATGATCTTCCTCACAAACACCACCGAGATCAGTGCCTTCAGGTATGGATTTATCAAACCTAACCCCAACTTTTGAGGCTCCATTTCCTTCAAAAGCAAGGACTACCTTACCACAAAAACCAATGCTAGGGCCCCTTCACAGACAAAAAGGAGAAGTTTTGATTACAAAAAAGCCATGGCAACATGAATTTGCATGAAAGGATGATGCAAAAACTGAAGTACGAGAATAAAAAGAAAGACCTATCTCACATAAATTCATTACATACATGATATGCCACTACAATTTTAGTCAAAACAAACACATTTGAAGACCCCGTTTGAAATATTCATTAATGGGGGTACAGCCAAAGTGGTTAAATACAGAAATAACTTATGAATCAAAAAGAGGAGAACAAACCTCAAAGGCAAGATCCCAGATGGTTTTGCAGCTCCCACAAACTTGACCCTGTCACCTGCAAAATTCGCAATTTAAAAATGCTTTAGCTATTAAGTAGGAATTACTAATGATACCGCAAACTGAAAATAATGGTAAAATAAATAAAATACCCAACAGTAACACTGCCAAATTAAAATGCACTAACCTGTTTTAAATATGTACGATTTGGATGATGCGGTAGAAGTTTCCTGCCTTGGTAAAGCCTGAGAGTTCAATGTGGAGCCACCAGTAATGTCTGCCTCAACACTGGAAGTAGGTTTCTTATGGTGTAACACTGCCTGGCCAGCTCGTCTGGTGATTGCAGATGGCCTTTCAGCCCTTGAACTTTCTTTAACAGAATCAGCTTCTCTCACTGCTGAGCCCTGCAAAAATATAATCAAGCCATGAAAGAAGAATACAGAGACAACCTGAGTAAAAGGGATTTGTTTATCCAGAAAATCAAAGTATGGATGCAAATTTGGCAAACAAACATGCCAACTAGTGTGAAACTTACACCAGGCAACACAAGAGAATCAACAACTAAAAGTCTAGCACCAACATCTTTCGCAAGGGCTTTAGCCAGAGTCTCCTGATAGATTTCCGACCCTGTCAGATAAATTACCATAGGATAGGAAGATATGAGTATCGGTATTAATGGCATGCAGTACATAAAATAAGAAAAAAAAAACATATTGACAGAAGATTAAGCATACCTGCAGGACCAGAAAGTAATATTCGAGGAGACACAGAAGGAAGATCACAAGCAAACTTTGCAACTTTGTTATTACATTTTAAATGAACAAATGCAGCACCTTTCAAAACTTTCTGTGTTGTATCACTGTTAAAAATCTTCATATCAATAAGTTACGATGAAAATCCTCAAGTCAAGCATAGTGAATAGAAAGACAAGGAAAGGAATAATTACACATAAGCATGTTTGCACCTTAAATAATATGGAAAATTTTCAAACGAAACATCAATGTTTTCAGGACTAAGAATTCCTTGTCGTACACTATCTTCGTATGCTTGGCGTCGAGTAGACATCAGAATTGCCGAAGGATCAAGATCCTTTAGCAGTTCTTTTATTTCCCTTCGCTCATCAAGTATCTTAGAAATGCTGCTGTTTAAATCAAATTCTGAGGATGAACCAGTAAGAATTCGCAAGAGAGGCCTTAATTCATAGGTATTAGCATGGACCTTTCCAGGTCCAGCCTCCATGGGAGTGTCAAATCCCACACCATCAGCAGCAGCATTTACATTAGCAGCATCCAATAGAATATTTTTCTCCCTTGAAGTAACACCAGTAGGCTCATTGTCACTGGTGTTATCCTTCATGTCGACCTCTGGAACATGATCATCAGATGCACCACCAGAAGCAGGAACCTCAGCATTCTGTTGCCCATCAACACTACTTTTGGCAGGTGGGGGAAGAAGGGATAAATCTTTTTGAAGATTAGACAAAGAAGCTAATATAGATGCTCCTGCATAAGCTGAGCAATCTCCAGATCTAGCCTCAGTATGGATCCTTTTTCTAGGAGCTCCTTGGGCTTCTAAGATGCTTAAGGAGGGAACACCTGGAGCACCTAAGTTATCATTGGTGAGCTGCTGAAAAATCTGTTATATCATTAAGGAACTTATAAGTTATTGTAAAAGCGTAAACCAGGATAAAGAACACAGAGAAGAGAAAATCCATCTCTTTTCTTCAAAATCGTACCACCAAAAAGGAAAACAAATTTAGGAACCAACGATAAAGGATACATAAGCATGTTTTCCACAAGGGCTAAACACCACCTCGTCACCTCCAGCCAATATTAAACTTGCATTCTTATGGTACATTTTACCATTCACTTGAACAGATCCTTTGCCCCCAGTGACTTCCAATAAGGCCACAGATGCACCTCCACGCTACAGGTTGACATCGGCAAGAAAAACGCATCATTATCAAATGCAATTTTTGTCATGGAAGTGACTTTGGTTAACTCAAAAAATCAACAACGACAAACTTTATAGTATACAAAACTATATAGGTACCTCAATATGTCTCAGTTTACACAAAATACTGCTGATGCCTGGATCATTAAGCCACAAATTGCATTGACGACTTTGACCAATGGTAAAAAGTGTACCACACAATAGCAGGTGAGGATTCTGTAATGCAAACAAATGGAACAATAAATTGTTTAACTCCAACAGAAAAAATCATCCAAATTGATACGTTGCCCCAAAACATGGAGGTCGACACTTGTTCCATATCCAATATCAGATACAAGAAAAAACGGAAGTAAAGTAATCAACCAGATTAAAACAGAGAAGAGAGACATTCATTTGGCTTTGAGCAACCACAGTTATAATCATAATCCTAAAAGAACGGCGTGCATCTTAACCTTTCTGTATTTGATGTCACAACAATGAAACTTTAAAGATATAAAGAATATAAAAAAACATGCAATTCCAAAAAGAATTTAAAATTATAAAAGCTTTATCAGCACACACACACACAGGTCAACCACAACATCATAACAATCATTAACCTCAAAACAGAGAGATGAAACAGGAAACTGCAAAAAATGCAAACAAACCCAAAGTATTCATTCATCCCCTCTTAGAAAATCGTATGACCCACTCTTGCCTAGGAAACATTAATTGACCAGACTAGACAGCATTTGAAGCCCCACAACAGAAGCTTCAATGACGATTTCCCATCAATAGTTCAGAATGTCACATGATGCAGACATGAAGGAGACCTCACTAGAAAGCACTTAAATGGCTCATGACACACAATCCAAGGCCACAGGCACCTCCCCAGCAACCCTCCAAGCTGCAACAACATCCAGACTATCATGTCTCAATTCAACCTGCATGAAACGGCATCCCGATCACGCAAAGAAGACACCAACGGGCATCAAGTATGTTTTATCTTACTCTCACAATAGACAAGGTATACCCATCTCATCTGGTGTTCCCTAATCCCACCCCCCAATTCCAAAATGCTGCTGGTTGTAGATAAGATAAGTTTACCAGTGAAACCTTGCCTTTCTACATTGATCAGAACCATAACGTTTTGGTTGAAAGAAATTTTCAACGTGGTATTTTAAGCTTGCTCAGAAGAACTAGCAATCGTGTAAGGCAAGGCTATCCCAATGTCTCTATCAACAAACCTCTACAAAAGCTCCCTAAACATGAACCATAAAAGGCAAACTGTTCAAAACAGAGGTTCATCTCATTCTCAATTCCAGAAATGAGCAAACAAGCAGTGGATGAATCTATGTCGTTTCAACACATTGAACAATAAAGATTCCACATCATAAACTTAAGGAACCAAGCAATTGCAAGCAAAACAAATTAATCAATCTACCACTAAATACTAAATTCAACAAATTTATGAGAAACACAAAAAGACAAAAGAGTAAAATTTGACACGACATTGTGCGCTACGGGCCTGATAACTTATATAGCGAGATAGAAACAGTTAAACAAATTTATATTAATTTGTCCAAAAAGAAAAGAGGCACTTCGCACAGCTTGAAACACCCAAACAACTACCATCTGCATAAAAAGAATAAATTGCTCCTCAAACATACAAGGATCATCAGAGTAAGCGAACTAGTAAAGAAAAAGAAATAAGGCAAACTCCTACCACCTGGGAGCACTGAGAAAGCAGCTTGCCCCATGCAGCTTTGGTATTCAACTTCACTGTCTTGATTGACCGCTTTTTAAACCGATTCGAACCCGCACCCGCAGCCTTGGATTTCTCTGCATTCACAGCAGTTTCAACTAAAATCCCAAAAGCAATTCAGCCAAAAGAAAACAAAAACCCATATAGATCTACCAAATCAAACTTTTAACGCCAAACACCAAAGAAGGTTAAAAGAAGCGAACTTTTATAAAAAAAATCACTGCATGCAACCAAGAACTAGTCTAATATCGCACCTAATGATTGCGGAGCCACCAAGTCCTCGTCCTCGTCCTCGGCTTCAACGACGAGCGGAGATTTGTCTAAGTCAGCAAGAACAGGATTTTCAACAACAGTAGCTTGTAGATCAGAGGCCACCAACTCAGATTCCTTCGCGGGACTGATAATTTCCACCGGCGGCACCGGCGCCGCATCCGTCGACGTCGTCGACGACGCCTCAGTCGTAGCGGCCGCCGTCTAGGGTTCAATCAGTCATGCAATCAGAACCAAAAGCCCAAGAAAATCACCAACAACTAAGCATAAACACGAAAGCACAAACCTTTGATCGTTTGAAGTAGTTCGGCGGAGGAGAACTAGGGGACGAGGAAGAGCGGAGAGGACGCTTGTTGGAGGAGGAGCTTCGTCTGGTTTCGACCATGTTGTTGCCGGCTGTCGTTGGCTTTGGCCAGTGTTTGATGATTGATGTTTCTCTCTCTAGCTCCCTGATCCGACAACAGGAGCAAATAAAAAACTGAAACAAAACCCAAGGTTTGGCTTGGGGCTTGAATGATTAAATGCTTTGGAGGGTTGGTTGGTTGGCTGGTTCTATTTATATAATATAATATCTTCCATTCTCAGGAATAGATTTATAAGTAAAATACAGATTAGGAAGTGGACTGTTCGGCTTTGGGCGAAAAAGGCCTGTGTGACTTGGAAATTGGAAGCGTTGAGACTTTCTTTTTTGTTGGGAATAATTTTAAATTTTGCGTCCGTTGAAATACTAATTTAGTACTTCCTAATATTAAATTCTTCTATTATTTATTATTTATTAGAATATTTTTATTCTAAATCTCGGAATCTATAACAAAATTGATTTAAATTATTGTATATTATATCATTGTCATTATCAATACCTCACCTAGTTGTAAGCCGCAGTCGGATAATATGCCATTTTACCCTACTTAATGTAACATTTGGTCATCGTGCTAATCAAAAGAAAAGAATCCTCGGATATCTCAACTTGAAGGTTGAAAAGACAAACACAACGAGCAAAAAAAAAAAAAAACAGGAGATTGTCTAATTTAATGAAGAAAAATAAACAAGATGCATTTTTCGTGCAGCTGAAAGATTAAAGTTTTGTTAACAAGGAAGATTAAGCCATATTAGAAAGGGGAAATCATAACGAGGAATGACTTAAATAGCGTAAATTTTTTACTTAAGACTCTTTTTTTAGGAGGTTTTAAGTTTTAGCGATAATGTGAGAGTTGAAACTACTAAAAAATTTGAGGACTGTTGAGAACCTGATGTTAAGCAGAACCAGTGATCAATCAACAGTTAATCAATCAAGTATATAACAACTCTTTATGTGCAGAAACACACAAACAATATAAAAACTTGCGTGATATTGGAATTTCAAATTTACGTCCGGCTAGAATACCCAATGTAATAAATAAAAAAAGAAAAAGGAAGATGCTGGAATTGACAACTACTACCGAATTCGAAAGGGCACGCAAAAATGGATATTTATCAGATGTTAGCAGATATGCGGCTTTTAAAGCACTGCAACTGAGACTCGATTCCTGATAAGTCAAACTTGTCAAGTTCAAGCACCAAATTGGACTCATCGCCAAACTTGTTTCTTAACCATTTCCATGTATTGTAATTTTGACCCAACATGCATCTCATGTTTCAACATCTAATATCTGAAAAAGTCTAATAAATGACTATTAACATTTGAGGTATATAATTAAATATTAACTTTTTCTTGTATATATAATTAGGTGTTCATTTAATTACGAAGATAAACATCTTTTTTGTTTGATAACAAATTAAAACTTGGTTGCTTTTGAAAGAGAATAAGAGTTGTATCATCACGTAAAATTACCATTTTGTAAAATTTTTAAATTTTTTTCATATTGAAAATTAGGATTTTAAATTATCATTTTGTAAAATTTAGTATTTTCAAATATATTAAATGTTAGTGAAAATATATTTTATTTACTATTGTTTATAAAACTACTTTTAGGAGTCCAAAAATCAAGCTTATATTAAAAGCATATTTTAATTATTTGAATAATATTTTCATAACTATAATTTAAAAGAAAACAATAATATGTCTAATACGTTTCTTTGTATTTTTAAAAGGTTTTTTTTTTGCATTTTGAATTATAATCTGAAAAAATTTTACTATAAAATAATAATTTGTCCACTTTACCTTTTTATTTAATTTATCATTTTTTTAAATCTGAAAAATTATGTCTCTCTTTTCAAAGTTATGCATATATTGATCGCTTATATGATTATTTTATCAAATATTTTAAGTTAATCATGCCTAAATTTACGTAACTGTGTACATTCCGGGAGCAACAAAATTGCTTTTACTCAGGACACTTCTACTTGTAACAGATTTTTAACAACAAGGTCAAGCATAGTCTAAATTGTTGTAAATGCACATGCACTCTAAATAGATATATGTGTTGGGAAACTAATCGTGATCGAATCATGAGTGTAACGGAAAAAAAAATTGTTACGGTTTTCAATCGAATCTCAATAATTGAATACTTAAAAGTACTTGAATTATAAAATATAAAATTGTACCTGATTTGATATTCTTATTAAAATCTTTTTAAAACTTGTTTGATATGTCAACCATGAGCTTTTCACACATCCAGCTTTCAATAGTATCTAAAGAATAGTAAAAAACACTCAACTATTTGAGAGGAATTAATAAGAGTGTTAGCTTCCTCATGCTTATTCTTATATATAGAAAAAAAACACATTATTTGATTTTTAAAAAATTAAATAAATCAATTATAATTAAAATCAAACTTTAATTATAATTAATTTAATTTTAATAAAACTAAATATCTCATTTTTAATCCTTAAAGTTTCTCAAAGTTTATAATTAAGTTCAACTTAATTGAAATTGATTTTTTCTCTTTTAAAATGCTCTTTATATGTGACCCACTAAATTCTTAATATATTGATAATGATTATAAATTATAATTCTAATTTATGATTAGAATTAGATAAAATAAAACTTCTTTTAATTTATCTTTAATTTTTCAATTAAACAATTTATAATTATATAATAATATTAACGTTCAACAGTATTTCATGACCACTTAAATATCAGGAATATCAAAGTGGTTTCACTTAATATGTCCATGCATGGTTATGATGTATAATTGAATTCTTTCGTGATCTAATGTTTTAATTGGACATAATATGGATATAGTGTCTACTCTTTTGGATCTAACCATATCCGTTCTTGCTAATTAGTAATTGATTTAAAATTAATATTTAAAAATACCTTTTCAAATGTCAATTCACTCTGATCAAAGAATTCTTTAAACCACTACTAATAAAGAACAGTAGAATATTCTCTTTAATTACTTTAAAGTGACAAATTCTTTATTGACTTAACTATCTCCATATGCTTCATACGGCATCCAAGTAGTACCGACTGAATTACCCTAAATATGATAGGTCATAAGTAACATTAAAACACAATAATTCTCACATAAGATACTTTGTTAATCTCAAGTCTACAGATTAGTTATACAACCATTATAAAGAGAAAATCCAAGACACATGAGTAATGTTCCACTTGAAATCCTCATAATTTGGTTAGTTTAGTAAACTTATTCTCTAATAAGCACCAAAACATTAGTTTAAATATCTTCATACTTTAATTTATGAGATCAATTACTTTCTTCATAAGAAAGAAACATAACTTGTGCTAGTTTTACCGTTTCATCAATATCCCGTCTTAATGAAACTATAATTTGGAAATAATACATAAATGCAAATTGAATCTCATAATTATAATCTCTTCATAATTTCAATTACACAGTAATTATTCCAGGGATTTTATCTTTAGTATTAAACATCAAATGTAACATATTACATAAAGGTAAAGAATGCCTTTATTAATTAAATAATATTGTCGCACATAAAATTGTAACCAACCAATTATTTGCAAGGTATAAACTAATAATCTCTCACTTGCACTAAAGCCAATCATTTACGTATCTAATACCATATTCTTCCATATGATGATCATGTCTTAAGACAATGACTTAGTGAAAGGATCTGCAAGATTCTCTTTGTTGAGAACTCGCTCCAGTGTTATGTCTTTTTGCTCCACTATCTCCCTGATTAAATGAAACTTCTTGAGTACATGTTTGGACCATTAATGAGACCTTAGTTTCTTTACTTGTGCAATAATACCATTATTGTCACAATACAATACTATAGGCTTAACATTGTTAGGAACCACTCCAAGTTTAGTGATGAATTTGATATAAGCCACTTCCTTTGTTACCTCTAACACTAAAATATACTCTATCTTAGTCGTAGAATCTACAATAGTTGGTTGTTTGGAATTTTTCCAACTTACCACACCATCATTCATAGTGAAGATATACCCTAAATTTGATTTACTATTATCTAGATATGATTGAAAACTAGTATCTGAATACCCTTGAATTCTCAGTTCAGCTCCTTTATAAACCAAGAAAACATCTTTAATCTTCTTAAATATTTTAAGATGTTTTTCACTGTCGTTTAATGACACTCACTTAGATTGGCTTAAAACATGCTCATTATGCTCAAAGTATAAGAGACATCTAGACTAGTGCATAACATTGCATACATGATTGATCTAACTGCGGAAGCATATGGAATATAATGCATTTTGTCTTTCTCTTATTATGTATTAGGACACATACTCTGTGAGAGAGGAATCTCATACGACATAAGTAAGAATCCCCTTTTGGAATTCTTCATGCTAAACCTCTTTAGCACTTTATGTATATGGATTGGGATAACCCAAACAACCTCTTTGATCTATCTTTATAGACCTTTATTCCTAGAATAGGTTGCTTCTCTCATATCCTTTATAGAGAAGTCCTTGGATAACCAAATTTTTACAGACTGGAGCATTGGTATGTTGTTTCCAATTAGCAATATGACATTCACATATAGCACTAGGAAAATGATTGTACTCCTAATAACCTTCTTATAGACACATGGTTTATCCACATTTTTAATAAAATCAAAATCTTTGATTGTCTCATCAAAATAGATATTCCAACTCCGTAACGCCTACTTAAGTCCATAAATCAACTTTTGCAACTTGCATACTTGATTAGGAAATCTCTTAGATTCAAAACCCTTATGTTGTGTAATATACACATCCTCAAGCAAATATTCATTGAGAACTGTTGTTTTGACATTCATCTACCAGATTTCATAATCATAATATGCAGCTATAGTCAATAAGATCCCTAGGGATTTAAGCATAGCTACTGATAAAAAGGTTTCATCAAAATTAACTCCTTATTTTTATTTGTAACCTTTAGCCACTAACCTTGCTTTATACGTATGTACATTACCATCCATGTCAGTTTTTCTCTTAAAAACCTGCATGCATCTAATAGGTACAATATCATCAAGTGCATCCACCAAAGTTCATACTTGGTTAATGTACATGGATTCCATTTCAAATCTCATTGTTTCATGTTATTTTAAAGAATCAATGTCAGACATTGTTTCTTTAAAAGTAGTAGGCTCATCATGTATAAGCGATACATTATCCTTCTCCTTTTTAGTATGTGGATTTAATCTAATGGGGGGATGACATATCCTACTAATGTATTGCACATTATTTGTCTCTTAAACTCTCATTTGTAAATCATATATATCAACTTAAGGTTCTTGTTCCATTTGGATATGAATTTATGGTTCTTAAACTTCTCTAAGTTCTACCTCACTTCCATTACTTTCCTTGGGAATAAATTCTCTTTCTAGGAATATAGTATATCATGAGATAAACACCTTTTACTCAAAAGGATGGTAAAATTAATATCTGATACTCTCTTTGGGATATCCCACAAATTTGCATTTATCTTTAGATATTGCACACTTCACATAAGCATCACATCCCCAAGTCTCTAAGTGTGATAACCTTGGTCTACTACCAATCATATCTCATATAGTGTCTTGTCAATCAATTTAGATGGAACTATATGTAGAAGGTAAGTAGTAGTTTCAAGGGCATATCCCTAAAAGGAGATAAGAAGGACTGTTTGACTCATTATAGAATGTACCATAACTAATAGAGTACGATTTCTTCTCTCAGATACTCCATTATGTTATGCACTTCTTAGAAGAGTCCATTCTAAGAGAACCTCATTCTCTTTTAAGTAATCAAGAAAATTGTGGTTCAAGTATTCACCACCTCACTCTGACCCAAATGTCTTAATACTTTTACAAGTTTGTTTCTTAACCTCAAGTATAAATTATTTAAACTTTTCAAATGATTCGGATTTGTTTTACTAAGTACACATAACCATATCTAGAACGATCATCTGTGAACGTTATAAAATATGATAATCCATCTCTAGCACAAGTAGACATAGGGCCAAATAAATGTGAATGTATAAGCTCTAATAACTCATTGGCACGTTTTCCCTTTCCACTAAAGGGTAGTTTGGTCATCTCTTCCAATAAACATGATTCATGATCAAAAGGATCCAAATATCTTTTTTTTAATGTAACTTTGTAATTATATTTTCATTGATATGACCTAACCTACAATGCTATAAATAAGATGGATTTAGATCACTTAACTTCATTTTCTTGCTATTTATGTTAATGATTGACCTTTCAAAATAATTTATACAAACCATTTGTCAGTAATTCAAATCCATAATAAACGTCATCTTTATAAAAAAGAACAACTCTTATTCTTAATAACAAAAACAAATCCATTCCAATCTAAATAAGAAATAGAAATGATGTTTCTAGTAACAACTAGAACATAATAACAATTATTTAGTTATAGTTTAAGACTAGAAGGCAAAGATATAATACAAGTTCCTACAGCTAATGTAACAACTCTTGCTCCATTCCCAACTAGCATGTCCACTTCACCTTTCCTCAATTATCTACTCCTTGTTAATATCTATATATTATTACAAATATGAGAACCACATCTAGTATCTAATACCCAAGAATATATAGCAGAAGTAGAAAGATTGATTTCAATTATAAACATACCTGAAGAAATAGCTTCCTTAAGCTTCTTATCTTTTAGGATAGAAAGATAAGTCGAGTAGTTCCTCTTCAAATGTAACTCCACAATGAAAACATGTGCCCTTGTCATTGCTCTTCTTCTTGACACCACCTTTTGGTTTTGATACTCTAACAGAAGCCTTCTTTCTTATTAGTATTCTTCTTGGAGCCCTTTTTTTTGCTCTTAAAAAAATCCATAACAAGAACAGGACTAAGTTCCTTCTTAAACCACCCCTTTATAGTATCGAGCATATTCAATAGTTCAAGTAACGTCATATCCTTTTAATTCATATGGAAGTTGATAATGAACTGTGAAAAGTTCGAACTAAAAGACTACAGCACCAAATCAATGCTCAACTCATGATCCATGACAAAACTTAATTAGCCTAATTTTTCAATATAGTAAATCATCTTTAGCATATGTAGGTTCACTAAAGATCCTTCTGTCATTTGGAATTGAAATAATGCTTTGGAGAATTGATACCTCTCCATCCTGTTTTGTGAACCAATCAACATCATCAATATAAGTTGATATCTCTCCCAAACCTCATTAGTCGCGTCTAAACTAAGCTCTGGTGAAACAAAAATATCAAGAACATACAACGTCTTTTCTTGTTTGAGAACAATTCTCAAGTTGCGAAACTAGTTCGAGAAGTTAGTTAGCTTATTAGCATCTATGATGCTTCTCAGTGTCATATTAGTACTCATCTTCTTTTGATAACTGAAAGACATAAAAGAGAAAGTATTAGTTTGTACCATAAAATCAAATGAAAGGACTTTAATAAATATCTGATTACTCCTAATATTTTATTCAAAATAATAGCCCTCACTAATAATTTAAGAAATTATTAAATAATTTCCTAGTGGGTTAGGATCTCATTCAAAAATAGTTGATCATGAGTTTGCTAACAAACCAACTAAATATAAATTAGGTAGATAACAACTTCATCAATCACATTTTATGTGGCTGTTAGATTAGTTAGGTGACAACTCTGCCAAAATATATCTTATATATTATTCTTAGCCCTATCTCTAAATCTATATGATCATGAGTTTGCTCATTCAAATCATACAAATTTAGTTAAGTATGATATATTAATTTAAGATAAAACATATTTGGGTTAAAGAGGCCTTGAGTTTACTAAATAAGCCTTACAATAAACAGAACTATGATTTTATTCATAAATAATGGAAGGCAACTATTACATTCTTAACGTGAACTTAATATTTAATTGAGGATTTATCATTTCAAAAAAATTTTAGTCTCATCAAAATAATATAATCAAATTATATTAATAATTTACAACCAAATATAATTATGAAAGAAATCATTAAAAACCTTTTCTTGTTTCCATTTTATTGATTTGATAACTAATTTAATTTAATAATTCAATTTCTTGAAAAATTAAAGTAAATTCTAAAATATTCCTAATAATGATATCCTTTGAAAACAATTTTCAAACATTTAGATAAATATTTTTTCAATTTATTAGGAATTTAAACCAATTTAATCTAATTTAATTTAATTTAATTTAATTTAAGGCTTAAATCATATAAAAAATATAAAAATTATGGAGACTGTGATGCACGCACCAGTAGCATCTGTTGCAGACACATAAAGACACATGCCCCATCGTTTTCCAAAATTAGGGTTTTCTAGTTATACTATTGTCGCCTCCTCTACATCTATACCGTGTCTTCCTGTCTGCAAGGCTATATTGGAGTTGCACCATCACTTCCGTCCACCTTTGGGTGTGGGCGAGTAGTACCCTTAACAGTAGTGACAATCACCATTGGTGACAGAGGGCGTTTAATCCCTCAACAGCGACGATTCACCACAAGTGAAAAAAATGCCAATTGTTCCACCAAAAACAATATCCTCATTTGTTCTAGGTTGGCATGCAAAGTCTATATTTTTCCAAAACAAAAACAACTAGAAGAAACAAAAGAGGAACATTTATGATCGAATTTTTCTTAATTATTCATAACTTCATCACAGACACACAAGCAACAATCCAAATTCAAAATTTCAGATTTTAGATTTCCAAAAGCAAAGAACATAGAAAGGAGATGTGGCATAAAATTTTTTCACAAGATAGATCAAAAAACAATTAAATAATTAACCTTAATTCAATAAAAACAAGATTTCCACCCTTAATTTTTATCAAATCAATAACAATCAAGCAATTAATTCAAGTTAAACAATTAAAGGAGACTCTAATACTACTATTGGAAAACCAACTATGATGGAATTATGAACACAGCAGAAAAATAAATTTTTTAGGGTTTTCAATCGGATCCCAATAATTGAATAACTTGAAAAATACTTGAATCATAAAATATAAAACTACACCTGATTCTCTATTCCTATTGAAATCCTTTCAAAACTTTTTCGATATGTCAATCATAAGATGTTCATGTGTCCAAACTCTAATAGTATCTACAAAGCAGTCAAAGCACACTCAACTCTTTAAGAGGAATTAGCATGAGTGTTAGCTCCTTTATGCTTATTCCTATATATAGAAAAAGCATTATGGTTTTAATTTTTATTAAAATTTAATACATCAATTATAATTAAAGTCAAATTCTAATTCTAATTAATTTAATTTTAATAAAATTAAATTTCTCATAGTTGATCCCTAAAATTTCTCAAAATTTATGATTAAGTCTAATTTAATTGAAATTGATTTTTCTCTTTTAAACTGCTCTTTATGGGTGACCCATTAAGTTTTTAATATATTGATAATAATTACAAATTATAATTCTAATTCTAATTTTAGTTCATAATTAGAATTAGATAAATTAAAGCTCTTTTTAATTTATTTTTAATTGTCCATTAAATAATTTATAATCATAGATCAAGATTGACATTTAGCAACATGTCATGACCACCCAAATATTAGGACTGTTAAAGTGATTTGACTTAATATGTCCATTGATAGTTATGATGTATAATTTAATCATTTTGTCATCTAATGTTTCAACTGGAAATAGTATGGATATAATGACTCTTTTGAATCCAATCATATTCGTTCTTGCTAATTAGTAATTGATAAAAAATTGATATTTGAAAACACTTTTTTAAATGTTAATTCACTCTTGCTAGAGAATTCCTTAAACCATTACTAATCAAGAACAATTTAACATTCTCTCTAATTATTTTAAAGTGAAGAATCTTTTATTGCTTACTCTACTATCTTCATATGGTTCATACTGTATCCAGGTACTACCAACTGAATCACCCTAAATAGGATAAGTCATAATTAATATCAAAACATAGTAATTCTCACATAAGATACTTTAGTAAGCTCAAATTTTAAGGATTAATTGTACAACCATTATAATGAGGAAAATTTGTTGACACATAAGTACTATTTCATTTAAAATCCTCCCTAGTTTAGTGAACATATTTTCTAATAAGCACTTACACATAAGTTTAAGTATCTTTATACTTTAATTTACGAGAATAATTACTTTTTTCATAAGAAAGAAAGATAACATGTGCTATTTATGTCGTTTAATCAATATTCTATATTGATGAAACTATAACTAGGAACAATTTGATAATAATATCAGAAATGTCAAAATGGTTTGACTTAACAGGTCCATGGATAGTTATGATGTATAATTTAATCATTTTGTCATCTAATGTATGGATATAGTGATTCTTTTGAATCCAATCATATTCATTATTGCTAATTAATAATTGATTTAAAATTGATATTTGAAAATACCTTTTCAAATGTCAATTCACTCTTGCTAGAGAATTCCTTAAATCACTACTAATCAAAAATAGTTTAACATTCTCACTACTAATCAAAAATAGTTTAACATTCTCTCTGATTACTTTAGAGTGAAGAATCTTTTATTGCTTACTCAACTATCTTCATATGATTCATACTATATCCAGGTACTGCCAACCGAATTACCCTAAATATGATAAGTCATAAGTAGTATCAAAATATAGTAATTCTCACATGAGATACTTTAGTAAGCTCAAATTTAAGGATTAATTTTACAACCATCACAATGAGGAAAATTTGTTGACACATAAGTACTATTCCATTTGGAATCCTCGTTAGTTCAGTGAACATATTTTCTAATAAGTACTTACACATTAGTTTAAGTAACTCTATACTTTAATTTGCGATAACAATTACTTTTTTCATAAGAAAGAAATATAATATTGCTAGTTTTACCGTTTCATCAATATTCTATCTTGATGAAACTATAACTAGAAACAATTTGAGAATATTATATAAATATACATTGAATCTCATAATTATGATCTCATCATGATTTCAATAACACATTAATTATTCCAAGACTTTTACCTTTAGTAGTAAATATAAAATGCAATTAGCAAAATACATAAAGATAAGAATGTCTTTATAATTAAATAATAATGTTATACATAAAATTGTAATCAACGGATTAGCTTCAAGTGCATAAATAAGCAATCTATGCATTAATTATATTTTAAGTGAACATGGCAAAATGCTAGTTACAACTTACAAGCTTTGCTTTTCCTATTGAGGCTAAGTGATATAAAGGTTGCGTTTGGAGGATAGCGGATCAACTATTTTTTAGTTGATTTAAGTGTTTCAGTTGTTTGACCTTTTCAAACAACTAAAATTTTTGTTTGGTAAGAAGATGAATAGTTAGCAGATTTATCCCAAACCACTAAATTTGGAAAAGCTACACAATAGCAACATTTCAAGCAGTGTTTTCTTCTCACGTGCAACAGAAATATCAATTATACCCTCTTAAATAAACAAAGCCTAATTGCAAGCCTTGAGTGCACGATTGCTACTCCTGAATATTTTTAATTTTTCTTCTTAATTTTATAAATTAATAATAACATAATTATAATTATAATTATAATTTAATTTTTTATTAAAGTAATAATTAAATTTTAATTTTAATTTATTTTTTATTAAATTAACAAATGCACGGGCGTGCACTTGCAATAATGAATTTTTAATTTTAATTTTTTATAAAATTAATAATAACATAATTATAATTTAATTTAATTTTTTATTAAAGTAATAATTAAAATTTAATTTTAATTTAATTTTTTATTAAAGTAATAATTAAATTCAAAATTTAAATTAATTTTTTATTAAAAAATATTAGTAAAATTAAAATAAAAATAAAAATAAAAAATAAAAAAACCTACACACGGATGACAAATTCATGCCCTTATAATTTTTAAAAAAAACCATACCTTCATAAGTCATTTTACACATCATCAGTTAATACTAAACAACTAATTTTACTAAACATCTCTAACAAATAGCTAATGCAATCCACTGATCAAATCAGCTGATATAATCAACTATTAGCTAACAGTTAAATACAACCAGCTGATTGTCAAAGAGGACCAAAAGTTAATTTTTATATAGTTTGAATAACGCATGATGTCAAAATATTGAAAGGCACGCATTAAAGCAATGATCTGTCAGTTTCCTGAATAACCTAAAGATTTTATTTAAAAAAAAGGTTGAGAGTAGATAATGCATTGTTTCTTTATGAAAATGTCGTCTTCAGTATAGTTTCCAGTTTTCTTTCCTCCTTTTTTTTTCTCTTAAGCGAGGCAATTCTTTGGGGCCATCTTATTTTCAGCAGGACCATACGTTTTTGCCTTTTCTGGTACGCGATATCAACCACTTGATTTTTGTCTCTCCCAGTAAATATTTTTATGCAACTCGTGCATGAGTTGTGTTGGTTCTGGCACTCTCATCGTACATCAACTAGCCTGCCAAAAGCTAATACAACTTGAACAAATTCACTTTCCTACACTGCATTATCTAGAAAGATTAAACAACAATCAAAGTGCCCCCAACTCCTTAAAGGAAACAGGGAGGAGACAAGTGTTTCGCGATCTCCAGTTTTGGTGCTCTTAGGTTTGAATTGTAACACCCCACTCCCACCGGACCCGAACCCGATATCGACAGTGATATCCGAATCCGTGCCCCGCGAGGGTGGCGGGTGTCACATCACTTAACACATCACTTAGCACTTAACAAAAGTCGGTATGAAATTTTTTTTTTAAAACACTTTACACTTATCACTTATGTGTGATCACTTTTTCTTTTCAAAAACACTTTATCTATTTAAACAGAAAGCG
>JAOTAY010000004.1:8100384-8112448 GCA_025629805.1 Erythroxylum baracoense
TGTCCTAATTTCTCTGATTTACCTCACTTGGACCCGTTCCTCTGGTCCGACCCGTTCTACGGAACCGGGATGTTACATGAATAATGCTCTCTAACACACTTTTATAAAATTTCTGATCAATTCGGCTTGTCACTCCAAAAAATTGCGGTTGCTATCGTCTGTAACAAACAAGTTATTAACCTTAATCTTAGAAGGCTATTACATTATTATGTTTAATTTTATATAGTAATTTCCTTTACTTGTTTTAACTATTAATATATTGACTTAAAATATTGATTAATTGAAGTGAGAGCAACTTGACCAAATATCATTTAAACAAAATCAGGATCAAACTGAAGCAAGTTGCAAATTCTAGTCGGCTAGGCTTAATATTTATGGGCAACCAAATCAAAGCAACCACATAAAGTGAAATTGCCGACATCAATGCTCGTGAACGCTCGGAACCTATTAAAAGAAATTGTTTTGTTTCTGTTACCCACAGTAACGACGCCGCATATGGTGAACCATAGTCTTTAGAAAAACAAATCAGTAGCCGCGTAAAGGGCATGTGTGGTCTAAAGGCACAAACGATTATTCACTTGTTTGGAATTGGAAGGATTTATACAATCGCATGTGGAGACGAAAAAGGCAATGAACTGAGGCCAAATCATGTGGATGTGTCTGGTTGGGTATGAATCATTGACATGCTGACGTGGGTCTAATTTAACAACGTAAAAAGATCTAAAAAGTTGAAGGTTGGCTACGTTGGCTGTTGTCGTTGTTGATGCACTGTTGTGGTCCCAACTAATTGGTAGGAAGTCCCATGATTGCTACACCTAGGTCTTGCCATTTTAGGTTACGGTCATGGGCTTATGAGGCCCTTTGTCGTATGAACCCAAATGGGTATCCACTTTTATTTCATGAATACCTGCTCAATATCTGTCTTCGCGGCCTCAGTTGTGACTGTTTTGTAACCTTTGTTTTCTAATACCAAAAAGGATTTAGATCCTGTGAGAAAATGGGAAGTGTTCTAATTTTCGAACATGACCATAAAAGATGAAAATTTCTTTTGCTGAAAAATACCTTAAAGGTAGGGTTGGCTGGCTGAACGTATAACCTGATAAATGACAATGGTATTAGATTTGAAGGAATTTCCAAGCGTTGAATCCAATCTTCGTCCAACAAGTGGATTTGGGTCCATTAGAATGGATTTGAGTTTTCGGCTATTGGACCATTCTTTTAGGGTTTTTATGTTTGTTTCTTCCTTCTAATAATATAATGTAATTAACGCTGTAGAGATTCATAGCAAGGCACATTGACATTGAGCAAGTTTTGCTTTAACTCTCTTCAAGAGTTTTTTAATATAATGGTTAAGGATGTATAAAAT
The DNA here is from genome assembly GCA_025629805.1 of Erythroxylum baracoense. Classification (NCBI taxonomy): domain Eukaryota; kingdom Viridiplantae; phylum Streptophyta; class Magnoliopsida; order Malpighiales; family Erythroxylaceae; genus Erythroxylum; species Erythroxylum baracoense. The sequence continues at coordinate 8,101,751 of JAOTAY010000004.1, forward strand.
TTTCATGACTTTGAATAATTTAAAGAAAAAAGAAGCAAAAGTATTCTTTTAAATTATTTATATCAAGTATGTAAAATTCTCATATTAATTAGAAGTAATAAAAATTAAACCGGTCTATATATGAAAATGACTTATTAAGACACCAATTAATAATCCTTAATTTTAAAACATTGCAGTTGAAGTATTATAGTAACAAGGCAATTTCTCATTGACGTGTGAATAATAATTTTGAAAAGGGGTTAACAAAAAATAGAGTAATCATGTTATATCATATGAAAAGAAAAAAGAGAAGTTTATGGAACATTATATTTTTATGCGTTGAAGATTAAGAAAAGTATTAATAAAAACATAAACTATTATGTGTAGATGATTACGGAAAAGTTGTGGATATTTGGATTGAGCAGCAAATAGTAGCCAGGCATTAGAGATGAGGAACATGAGGAAGCAGCTGGCAACACGTATGGGTCGGAAAACAACAAAGCATGCTTGTCCCACCCGATTACCTTGCTCAATCCTCAAAGTTATCCTCCAAACATAGTCAAATGATATTTGTTCTTGTCACAACCCTCCTCTCATAACATGATCAAAAGAGGAAATTGGGGTCGCAGTATTCATCCTCCCAACAATTGAAAAAAAAAACACTTTAATTTCTATACCTAAAACAAATGAAAGCGCACGTATATTACGAATATTAATATGTTATATGAAAGATTACACACTTGAGAACTTGGGTAGAAACCGTATCTAATTGACCCATCCAATCCATGGCTTTGTTTGTTAGCTGATTGAAATAGTTTATAGCATGCACATTTACAAGGTGACGCTTAAGGTTGATCACGCAGGTTTCAGTGGCTATAGTCAGATTGCCAGTAGATTTTATTTGACGAAATAAAATGCACAAGAGGAGGGGAGAAGAATGTAGAAGTAGAAGCAGAAGGATAAGATAAGAGGTTTAGAAAGCACAACCTATATTAAAATGTCACCTATCTATCAATTACCACTAGTTAACCCATGTCATGTATGTATAAATGTTTTAAGGGAATTTAATCGAATTCGATGTCCAGAACTTTGGTCCTTGATTTTGTTATATGTATAATATTTATTGTAAATTTTTAAAATTTAAGACCCATTTATAAAATAACACTATTATTTAAAAGGAAATTACATGTCTATATGTTTTATGTTAAATAAGCCTTTTTTTTATTTATTTAAAAGGTTGAATTGATTAGATTGTGATAAGATAACTTCAATTCTTTAAATCAAACATAATGCTAAAAATAACTCATTTTTCATTTGGATTCTTTAAATCAATTTACTAAAAAAAAGAAAAGGTTTTAGAGTTATTTTTATATTAATAAACTTTTAGATACTGGAGATGCTAACTAGATGTGGAAGAGAGTAACTACTTTTTTAAGGAATATAATTAAAAAGATCTTGGTTGTTTTTAAAGGGCCTAAGGGTATTAAGATGAAGTCTTGCTAATGGAATTAAGATATATAAAAAAGGTTAAGATAAAAAAGGGTGTCAATAAAGCTATGTTGGATAGTACCACAGATATAGAGAGAGTAGTTAATAGAAAAGTTACAAACTGATAAAGAAAGAGGTGATGAAGATAATCTCATAAGCTAAAAAGCAAAGCTTACAAGAAATTATACCAACGGTTAAAAATAAAGATATATTTAAGTTGGCGAGAGTTAAGGAATAGAAAACGAGAGACTTAGATCAAGTTTGTTGTATAAAAGATGAAACAAGACAATTGCTCGTGACTGAAAATGACATTAAGAGAAGATGACAGAGGTACTTCTATAACCTTTTTAATGAAAGCGTATAAGATAACATCTCTTTAGATGATCTTGGCACATTTGAGGGGTATCGTAACTTTACCTGTTGCTAGCAGATTACAAAGGAAGAAACTAAAAGAGCTTTGAGGAAAATGAAGAGTGGAAGGGCAATAAGACCTCATAAGATACCCAAAGAGATATGGAAAGGTTTAGGCAAAAAAGGTCTTGCTTGACTAGCTAAGCTTTTTAATACGATCCTTAGATCTACCAAAATATCGGATAAGCGAAGGCTTAGTATGCTAATTGCTCTATACAAAAATAAAGGGGATATCTAAAGCTGTAACAATTATAGAGACATCAAATTACTTAGTCATACCATGAAATTATGAGAGAAGGTGATTAAGAAGAGAGTGACAAAGGATACTTTTATCTCGGAGAATCAGTTTGACTTCATATTAGGAAGGTACACAAAAGAAGCTTTACATCTCCTTAGAAGATTAATTGAATACTACAGGGAAAGATAACATAACCTATATATGGTTTTATTGACTTAGAAAAGGCGTATGACAGGAACCTAATGAAATCATGCGGAAGTGTAAGTCAATGAAGTTTCTATGACCTATATACGAGTTATTAGGGATATGTATAAAGATGTTTAAGACTAGAATAATGACGATATGAGGAGATATATAGTGTTTTTTCTATCGATATTGAGATATAACAAGGCTCCTCATTGAGCCCCTTTTTGTTAGCAATAGTAATGGATGAGCTCATCAAGAATATCCAAGAGGATGTGCCTTAGTATATGTTATTTGTTGATGAAATTGGTTTAGTGGATGAGAAAAAAGATGGTGTCAATGTCAAGCTAGAACTTTGGAATGATACATTAGAGTTAAAGGGCTTTAAATTGAGCAAGACTAAGATTAAATACTTAGAGTGTAACTTTTCGTGTCATAGTGTGGCTTTCGAAGTAAAGATAAAGATTGGTTCAAAAGTTATCCTACAGAAAGGGTGTTTTAGTTATCTAGGATCTATCATCTAAAGTAATAAAGAGATTGATAAAGACATAGTTCACTATATCAGATCGGAGTAGTTCAAATGGAAAAGTACGTCATGAGTTTTATGTGATAAAAAGATACCACTCAAGCTCAAAGTTAAATTATGTCATTTAGCAATTAGGCTGACCATGCTCTATAGGATAGAGTGTTGACCCATCAAACATATGTATAGTCATAAGTTAATAGTCATTGAGATAAAGATGCTTTATTGAATGTGCACTCTTACTAGAAGAGATAAGATTAAGAATATACTGGTAAGAGACAAATTAAAGGTGATTAATATTAATGAAAAATTAAGAGAAACAAGGCTTACGTGATTCAAACATGTTAAGAGAAGACATCTTGACGCTTCAGTGAGAAGGTAAGAGAAGATTATACTTAGAGATTGTAAGAGGAAAAAAAGAAAACGTAAGAAGAATTGAGAAGAGATGATCAAGAATGATATGACTATGTTGGAACTTATCCAGGACATGACTTTCAATAGAAAACTTTAGCGTATTAGGATACAGGTAAAAGATCTCACATAAAGAGGTCATTTTTTATAGGTCTTTTAAACGTTCACTTTCGAGTCTTATATCTTGTATTTAACCTAAACATTTAATACGTTGTACTTCCCTCTTAATTATTTGGCCTAAACATTTCTTTACTTAGTCTAAATATTTTTTTGTAATGATTTGTTTGATTTATTTATTTATTTACTTTTTTTTGTTTTTTTTAATTATTTTATCTTTTATTTTTATTCTTTACCTTGTTCTATATTTATTGTAACATTTATTTTGTTTTTATTTTTATTTTTATTTTTACATATTTATTATTATTATTATTATTATTATCTTCTTTTATGTCTATTTTATTTTTTATTATATATATATATTACTTTTTAATGTAGATTTATTAGAAATAACTTCTCTACAAGTTAAGAATAAAGATGCGTATTATTGGACCTCTTTAAATTTTGCATACCAACGAGACTTTCCCTGAATTGTTGTTGTCATTGTTATAATAAATTTTTAGATATATATTAAATAAATAAATCAACAATTGAATTAATATTGAACTAGAATTATTTACCCCTTTAATACATATCTTGGGCCGGCACTGTCACTGATGGTTGCAGTTTGGCACGTGTTCAGTAGATGGTGAAGTTAGAAATGAAATTAATTATATTTTATTTGAAGACGTTGCAATTAAGTTATCTGTCATAAGATATTTTTTAATAAAAAACAAATAAGTTGATATTTCACAAAATATAAACATCAAAAGGCCTAAAGCCCAGTTGCCTCATATTTGATAAACCCATGCGGCTCAACTACTGAAGGCTTAAATAACACATTACCTTATCTCTTCCTTTGCTTCTCCGTCTCTCCTTCTCTCCCTCTTTCGCTCCGTTCACAAGCTTTTGGTATCAGAAACCCAATCCAATTGCCAACTTCTCTGAGCCAATCAAACCCCAACAAAACCCTAGTAGTATTTCAATTCCAGCTGTAGTTATATTCTTGCTCGATAATATCTACTGCTTTGTAGTTTAAAGACCGGAACTTTGATATCAATGGACTACTCCATGGCCCCTGCATCAGAAGCTGCTATGAATCTCTCAGGTTCTCCTAATTCTTCTTCTCTTTATCCTTCTAGTGATCCAGTTGTTGATAATTCTGTAAAAATCCATGGTTTTGAGGTTGATGATAGTAAGAATGAACCGAGTCGTGGTAGTAGCGATGGTTCGTTTGTGAGTGGTGAGAAGGAGTTTGAAGCGGCGTCGGAGATGCCAGTTGTTCAGGGAAAACCCATTGGAGGGGGTGATTTCTTTGATACTGTGGAGTTTTCGGTACCAAAGAGTGAGGATCACTTGTTGAAAGTAGGCGACGTAGGGAATGATGACGACAAAGTTGTGGGAGCGTTGAAGGATGCAGCTTTGAATGTGGATGGATTGGTTGTTGATCAGGGTACGGGAATAAAGGTTGTTGGGGCTGCAAGTTCTGTTGAGAAAAATGGAACCTTGGTTGTGCCTAGTGAACAAGAGGTGGTTGAGAAGGAAGTGAAGGAGATAGCAGACAATAGTCCGAGTGAAGTGGTGCCAGAGAAGTTGACTGGAGATAAGAAAGTGTTAAAGGATGGAGAGGCTGTTGATGGTCCGGTGGTAGTTACAGCGAATAAAGTTGTGCGTAGTGAAGGTGGAAATTTGGAGTCTAAGACTTTAGAACCAGGAAGTGATGAGCTGGTTGAGACCAAAGGTGTGAAATTGACCAGTGGGGGAGATTCAGTTGTAGAGGCTGTTCATATTGATTTATTGGGCTCAGGAGCTGCCGTTGTCGGAGATGTGGACGAAAGTAAGGATGTTGAAAGTAAAGGAGAGGCAGCTTCCATTGATGAGAATGTTGCTGTGGACAATGGTCTTGACAAGATTAGCCGTAATGCTAAAGTGGAATCCATTTTCAGTGCTGAATCCAAAATGGATGTAGTAACTGAGAATAAAGCTGCAGAAGTGGATCCCAGTGAAGGGGTTGGTGCTCCACATGTGGAGCCTAATGGAGGAAATGGTTTCCCTGAAGTAGAACCTGATGGAATTTCTGGAAATGCCGGAGATGATGTTGGAAATTCCTGGGATATTTCAGAAATTCAAGTTGGCAGTGGTGAAGGTGGACATGTAGGTGCTACAGACAGAAAAGAGTATGTAGAGACAGAAGGCGAGCCAGAAACTGATACAGAATCAAAACAAATTGATCCTGCTATTAAGACTGTTCCGGCTGATGAAAAATTAGAGGGAGGGGATGGAGATGGTAATGAAACTTCTCAGGCTGTGGGAACATATGTTGCTCATGGTGGGGAGCATTTGGAAGATGACCAAACCCAAGTGGATGCCGTACCTAGAGAGCTGGAAAATGAAGTCACTGATAAATCTGTCTTTCCTGAATATCGTGAAGGTAAAATGGAAGATGAAGATGAAGGTGAAGAAAAGCATGTTCCAGATGGAGATGGTGAAATTGAGGGCTCAGCTACAGATGGGGAAACTGAAGGCATGATATTTGGAAGCTCTGAAGCTGCCAAAAAATTATTGGAGGAGTTGGAGCGGGGATCAGGTTCTTACTCTGGTGGAGATAGTTCTCATGATCAATCGCAAAGATTTGATGGCCAAATTGTCACAGATTCAGATGAGGAGGCTGACACCGACGACGAAGGGGATGGAAAGGAGCCATTTGATTCTGCTGCCTTGGCCGCTCTATTGAAAGCGGCAACAGGTGCAGGGTCAGATGGTGGAACAATCACTGTAACATCTCAAGATGGGTCAAGGCTTTTCTCTGTTGAGCGGCCAGCAGGTTTGGGATCATCACTTCGATCTGTGAAACCGGCCCCACGTTCAAACCGGCCCAATCTTTTCTCTCCTTCTGTTGGAACACCTGGTGCTGATTCAGATACCAACCTGAGTGACGAAGAAAAGAAGAAATTGGAAAAGTTACAAGAGCTGAGGGTGAAATTTTTGAGGCTTGTTCACAGATTAGGTTATTCTCCAGAAGAAACAGTAGCAGCACAGGTTCTATACCGCTTGGCTCTTCTTGCAGGAAGGCAAACAAATCAACTGTTTAGCCTTGATGTGGCAAAGACAAAAGCTTTGCAACTTGAGGCAGAAGGCAATGATGATTTGGATTTTTCCTTGAACTTATTAGTCCTTGGAAAGACAGGAGTGGGTAAGAGTGCTACCATAAATTCTATTTTTGGTGAGGAAAAGACACCTGTCCATGCATTTGGTCTTGCCACTACTTCCATTAAGGAAATCAGTGGCACAGTGGATGGAGTTAAGATCAAGGTAATTGATAGCCCAGGTCTGAAGTGTTCTGGTTATGAGCAAGGCTTAAACCGGAAAGTCTTGTCTTCTGTAAAGAGATTTATAAAGAGTTGCCCCCCTGATATTGTGCTTTACGTTGATCGGCTTGACACTCAAACCAGGGATCTTAATGATCTGCCACTATTAAGATCTATTACTAGTAATCTTGGTTCTTCAATATGGCGAAATGCCATAGTCACTCTAACCCATGGTGCTTCCGCTCCTCCAGATGGTCCATCTGGCTCCCCGTTAAGTTATGAGGTGTTTGTTGCTCAACGTTCACATCTTGTTCAGCAATCTATTGGACAAGCTGTGGGAGATTTGCGCCTTATGAATCCAAGTTTGATGAATCCTGTATCTCTTGTAGAGAATCATCCTTCTTGCCGCAAGAATAGAGATGGTCAAAAAGTACTCCCTAATGGTCAAACTTGGAGATCTCAGTTGCTGTTGTTCTGCTACTCTATGAAGATTTTATCTGAAGCAAGCTCTTTATCAAAACCACAAGATGCTTTTGACCACAGGAAACTTTTTGGCTTCCGTACTCGTTCACCACCTCTTCCATACCTGCTGTCTTGGCTGTTACAGTCTCGTACATATCCCAAGCTTGCCACTGATCAGGGGGCTGACAATGTTGACTCTGACATCGACTTAGGTGATTTGTCTGAATCTGATCAAGAAGAAGAGGAGGACGAATACGACCATCTCCCACCATTCAAGCCTCTCAGGAAAGCACAAATTGCTAAACTTAGCAAGGAGCAGAGAAAAGCTTATTTTGAGGAATATGATTATCGCGTCAAGCTCCTCCAGAAAAAGCAATGGAGTGAAGAGTTGAGAAGAATGAGAGATATGAAAAGGAAAGGAAAGGCTGCTGCAGATGAATTTGGATACACTGGAGAAGATGCAGATCCAGAGAGTGAAGGTCCAGCTGCTGTCCCAGTTCCCTTACCTGATATGGTTTTACCACTCTCATTTGACAGTGACAATCCAGCTTATAGGTACCGGTTCTTAGAACCAACTTCACAATTCTTGGCGAGGCCAGTTCTCGACAACCATGGTTGGGACCATGATTGTGGGTATGATGGTGTAAACGTAGAACAAAGCTTAGCTGTGGCTAATCAATTTCCAGCTGCGATTACTGTCCAAGTAACCAAGGATAAGAAGGAGTTTAACATCCATTTGGATTCTTCAATTTCCGCCAAACATGGGGAGAATGGATCAAGTATGGCTGGCTTTGACATCCAGAATGTTGGCAAGCAGCTTGCTTATATTGTCAGAGGTGAGACTAAGTTCAAAAATTTAAAAAAAAACAAGACTTCAGCTGGGATTTCTGTTACATTTTTGGGTGAAAACGTGGCGACTGGTGTCAAGCTTGAGGATCAAATTGCACTAGGAAAGCGTCTGGTGTTGGTTGGTAGCACTGGAACTGTGCGGTCCAAGGGTGATTCAGCTTATGGAGCCAATTTGGAAGTGCGTTTGAGGGAAGCAGATTACCCAATTGGCCAGGACCAGTCCTCCTTGGGCTTGTCTTTAGTGAAATGGAGAGGCGATCTTGCACTTGGAGCCAACCTTCAATCCCAGTTTTCTGTTGGCCGGAGTTCAAAGATAGCAGTTCGTGCAGGATTGAACAACAAGATGAGTGGACAAATCACCGTCAGGACAAGCAGTTCAGACCAACTTCAGCTTGCACTTGTTAGCCTTCTTCCAATCGCAATGACAATTTATAAGCGCATTTGGCCTGGGGCTAATGAGAACTATTCTATGTATTAGTTAGTTACTGTTTTCATTTTTCATCGATGAATTGCTGATTACGGTAATAGACTAGTAGATATCTCGAGCGTAATTGATGTTTTCAATAAATCTGAATTTTGTTTCACGTATAATTTATGTATTCGTAAGCGGTTCAAGTTGAAGAACTGTTTCATCTATGAGATGGGTTCGTGAGGGAATTGCTATAAGATTTCATTGCTCGTTTTGGTGTTTTGCTTTCCGAAAGTAACTTGATGTATCTAAAGTTCTCTGTCGGCATTAGCCTTTGCTCATATGGTTTCTGTGTTCTGGGTCAAATAGAAGACTTGGTGGTTTCTACTATAGGAACCAAGAGAAGCCTGATTCACACGTCTCCGACCAGTTTACAGGACTTAGGAGTTGGTGCTGACAAAAAGAAGTTCATATCCATCCATCATAATTCTGCAATACCCCATCCATCCTGTTCAAACGCATCCACCAACACTACTAATCTGGTAATGACATTTAGAAATGTTTATACAACTTCCTGATTCACATGCTCATCAAATCTGAACTGGCCTTATACTGTTTCTTTCATCCCTATCCCTTCAACTTCCTGGATCTATTCTATACCAAGGCTTGAACTAAAACCGTCTGACATGCTTTCCCAGTAATGCACTTATTAAATCGTGTCTGGCCTTACTGTTTCTTTCATCCCTATCCCTTCAACTTCCTGGACTCTATACCAAGGCTTGAACTAAAACCATCTGACATACTTTCCCAGTAAGCATTTATTAAATTATGTCATCTACATAACATTCATCTTCTCCAATCTCAATCAAAACATTTCCCACTCATTGAGAGTGTTGCATACAAGAAAATCTACTCCTTTAGATGGTTGAATGAACATAATACTTGAATAGCTAACTAGCAGTCAAAATACATTGAAGCACTTGACAAATTGTTTGTCAAAAGGGAGAAGGAAAACATACTTGCATTATAGAAAGTTTGTCCGCAAACAAATAACAAAAGGAACATGAATAAACAGATTACAATTGCTCTTAAAAGTTGCCAGAGAATGAGCAAGGACTAGTACTGGAGATCTTTAGGTTGCTGGAGTGTTTTTGACTTAAACGCACCCCAATTTCAATTGTACAATGATGTGAATTCAATGTAGTAGCATGAGCTTTGCAATAGGAAAAAGTGAAGTATTCTTTGAATGCAGAAAATAAAATGTGCAGTGAACTGAGTGTATAGTGTTGTATAGACCTTTTAACTAGCAGGTGACAAAAATTCCCCAAATAGCTCTAAGATTGACATGCAAGATAAAAATACGAAACAAGTAGTCAGAATTTTCCACTATGGTACTTTTTTCAAGTGCACAAACATGCAAAGCTTGTATTCTGAAACTATTGATTGAATAAGAGTAAAAATCAATGCAACATTGCCTTATTCATTGAGAAAACACAACTCAACTAGAATCAACGCAACGAAGTCACGAGGCAGTTATTTCTAGCTTCACAACATTAATTGAAGTTCATGATACACGAGAGTTCCAGCTTCATTGCAAACTGCTATAGCTTCATGGTATAGAAACCTAGAGGGCAAGGCAACCAGTGTGATAAAGAAATTATATAAAAGAATTTTTAGAACTGACTTAAGTGCAAACAAAAATGATGTCTATTTCTTTTTAAATCTTACAACATTATGATTTTAACATCAATAAGAACAAAATTATACTCTGTCAACAGCTAACGCAAGATACAAACAGCAACTGCACAGAATATATGAGGCATTCTGTATTACAACATAGTGGCATAAGAGAGATCAAGGTAGCTCAACTGGGCAACTATGAGGATGATACCTTAACAGCTTTAAAAGCTGGATGAAGCAAACCAAGTTCATCTTTAACCTCAAGTGGATTATCTGTCTCGTTTCGAACTCTCTTTACTCTTCTACTAGCCAGTGATTTGTGTGTGAACCCATACATCTGAAGTATCTGATTGTCCCCAAAGTTAAATGCTCGATCCATTTGCTTCAAACATCTCTCGACCGAGTAGTCTCCAAACTTACCACAGGGCTTGCAACCCACAAAGTGAGTAACCAACGGCCATCTGTGATCACCCAACCCAGGATGATAGCTCTCAATCATCTCTTCATATCTGTCCACCAAAATGCCCCAGTAACCATGCAAGTAATACGCACTCTCCAGATAGACCTTTTCACCCCACTTGTCCCTCTGCGTGGCCAGTAAATAAACCATAGCCGACTGATCATCAGCTTCAAAGACAGGTCTACCCTTAAGCTCTCTAGT
>JAOTAY010000004.1:8123312-8140421 GCA_025629805.1 Erythroxylum baracoense
ATGAGCATAACCATTCAACTACCAACTTTACTTCATTAAACTCCTTAATCTCTACTCATTTGACTCATCTCTTACAATTAATTCTCATCATTCACAACAACCTTATCTTTCCCTTTCTGATAATATCTCACTTATAATTGTATCTCCAAAACTCTAGTTGTGTTGAAGAATTCAATTATGATTTTGGTGATTGACTATTGTGGGCACACCACTCTTGTGGGAAATGGCTAATACAGGTTTATAGAAATAACCCTCAAGGTAATATGCACGCTCACGTCTTATGATGACTTCGAACGTTGGACTCTGAAAACGGGGTCCAACAGTTGTGGTATCAGAGCATCTATGAGTTAGATTCCGGAAACGGTGTCTAACAGTTTATGGTATCAGAGCAATGAGTTAGACTCCAGAAATGGGGTCTAACAAACATTCTCAGACAAAATAGTCACCCAATTCACTCAAAGTGTTTAGGGTCAAAATCAATGGAACGCTTTGTTGAACTAAAAGAGGTTCCAATTGATATTTTGATGATAAAAAAGCATTAGTAATACTAATGTATTTAATGTTTTGATGAGAAGGAATATGGGAATAAGATCTTATCATGACAATGGATTATGAAAAGAGAGACGAAGTTTGCAATCTTTAATGTCAACTAAGTCAACTTTAGAAGAAGATTAAGATATATCAAGGTTTTAGTATATTGTGTATTACTTGTTATAAGCTCACCTTGATTTTTTTGATAGTTTAAAAAGACTCAACTTGTTTAAACTCTTCAGGTCACTTTATTACATGAGTCTTTCAAATTATTAAGAGGCATAAAACCTTCTATTTTTAATATTAAAGCTTCTTGATCTTCTAAACAAGCTTTAGGGAATATTTTGTGAAGTATTTAATTTATATTTGCATTAATCAAATTGAGTTTGAGCATTTAAAGTAGTTTAATTCATGTTTTTCGAGTGATTGGTCAACCTTTATGGGTTATTGGTCAAACATTATACATTAAAGTTGTTAAAATTGATGTATTGAGAGTTTGTTCCAATATTGGTTAATTTATTGGTCGAACAATGTGCCATATTATTCGATCAACATGCCTACTAGTTGACCAGTGTATCAAAGACTAGTGCATTTGGTGCCTTTAATGCATACTAGTCAACCAGTGCTCTACAAATAGTCATTGTAATGGTTAGTTCTTTGCTCTAATATCTAGTAGGAGTTTCATTACATTATAAATAAGTGTTTTATCATTGGTTTTTCATTAATAAGCATTTGAGTGCCTTTTACACACATTTTTAAGTATTTTTTAATCATTTGAGTATTCATTATCATATTTTAAGTGTGTGAGCTTTTTTGAGATTTTCAAAATAGTCAAGTGAGCAAGTTTGAGTTGTAAGCTCTTATTAGGATTCTTGTTTCTTGTATTGAAAGTGTTTAAAATGGGTTTGAGGTTTATTTTCACCTTTAAAAAAGTTTTTAAAAGGGATTCCTCTTTGTCATAGTAAAAGATTATACAAAGGTTATTTTTCTCCTTGAAAGAAGAATTATAGTGAAAACTAGAGAGTTTTATGATTGGACGTAGACTAGGATTATTTTCCAAATCACTATAAATTGGCTAGCCTTTCTCTTCCCCCACTCTTTTACTTAAAGAGATTCTTTTTTGCCAAAGTAAAATATTGTAAAAAGATTATTCTTCGTGTTGAAAGAATAATTATAATGGAAACCTAAGAAGAGTATTAGGAGTTGACGTACAAAAAGATTGTTTGCTGAATCACTATAAATTGGTTTGGATTTCTTTTCCCTTACTCTTTTAGTTTATTGTTTATAAGCATTCTTAATTCTTTTATCTTTATTTCATACTTACAATTTTATAGTTTGTAGTCATTGTTTTATAGGATAATAGCTTTTAACTAAAATCTTGTAATCACCTAATTCACTCCCCTTTTGGATGACATTAGGGAATAATAAGTGGCATCAAAGCGGGTCTATAAGACTAGTATATCAAATGAAATATCATAGTAAATATCATAATGGTTTATTTAGGAGCATCTTCATCATCCTTTAACCAAGAGGAACAAAAATATTAGCAGAGCCTTTTTTTTTAATATAGAAATGACTATATTTATTGCAAAATAAGAATGAAAAATCTTTTGATGGAACAAATGTTGATTTATGAAGTGATCTATGCATTCTTACTAAAATTATAAAAGATAGAAAAGTTCCTAAGTTAAAAGAGGAATGGGATCCTTAAGACAAAAGATTAATTTCCTTGAATAGTAAAATCGTTCATATTTAGTTTTGTGAAATAGGGAAAAACTAATTCAGTAGGATATTTATATGTGAAACGGGTCATGAAACTCTAGAAGTTACATATGAAGGAACAATCAAGTAAAGCAAAGAAAATTTAGCTTGCTAACGCACCAATATGAATTGTTCCAAATGAAATATGATAGAAGCATTTCTAACATGTCTAACAAATTTATTGATACTATTAATGCCCTCAAGCTTCTTGGCAAGACCTAAACTAATGTTGAAATGGTAAGAAACTTACTTAGGTCACTATCGAAAATATGGAAAGCTAAAGTGATATTTATACAAGAAGTTAATGATCTAACAACACTACTATTTGAGGAGCTTATTAGATAGCTTATCACACATGAAATGAGGCTCTAAAAGATATAAGAAGAAATGACCCTTCCAAAGAAAAAGAATTTAGCATTCAGATCTTTAAAGGAAGAAGAGATATCAACTACTGAAAAGTGATGAAGAAAACGTTACATTAATCACCATAAAAATTAAAGAATTTTTAAAGAAGAATTCTTTAAAAAGAAATTTCTATAAAGGTGGTAAGATAGATTCAAAATGGAAATCATAAGACAGATTCAAAATGGAAATTAAATAACATCATTTGATTTAAGTGTAGAATACTAAAATACATGAAGTCTCAATGTCCTCTCCTTAAAGAAAATAATAAATATGAAAGAAAATGATAAGAAGGAGAAGAGGAACAAAGGAAAAAAAAGAAGGAACTTCATAAATGACTAAAAAGGTGATCATTTCAAAGGAGATGTAGCTCACATGTGCTTTATGGTAAATGATGATGATGAGGTACTTGATAGGTGGAGATTATAGTATGTTTTTCTAGATGTTTAAGTGTGTTTTAAAGTATTTATTAGATAATTATTATGTGTATAGCCTTAGAATTACGTTATTGTTAGTGTTTGTAGGTGTTCTAACTGTTTTCTTGGTTTAGAGCAAGAATTGGATCTCAATTTTATGATTCGAGAGGTGTTTGATGTGTTTGAGTGTATAGAAATAGGAAATTGAAGAAAAAATAAAAATTTGAAGCATATAAGCAGGTCACAATCGTGACTTGATTGCTACAATTGTGACAGAGAGCACATATAGCAATTCTAATGAATTTTAGCTTTTCTAACACATGAGTGTTTTTTGGGTCTTTTAATGTTTAGGGACTATTTTTTGAAACCAAATTAAGTGGGAAAACCCTAGAAAAAATCCTAGAAGATTCAAGAACTATTTAAGAACAGAAAATCACAAAAAAAGTAGCAGCCATTGAATAAAAAAGGATCAAATGTGGAAAATCAAAAAGAACATGTAGGAATTCCAACTTTCAAAATCAAGTCTCTAATAGATTTTTTTTTCTTTTCCTTTAGTTATTTCATTATTCTTGATGTGTAAACTGAATTACAAGATGTTAAACATGTTCATGAAGTTCTAAATTTTAGATTACGATCTATTCTAGATTTATTTTGTGATTTTTGATTATTGTTGGTTCAATACATATTTGATGTTTGTGATAATTGATTATGCATATACTTGGCAACAAATCTAGAGAGTGAGCCAAAAGTAATATATGTAAGATTGTACAACAAGAGTTGGAATCCTAATAGATCCTTAATTATCATGTTAAAATATTAAAAGAGATATTATAAGTGTAGTTTATGCTATGTTTTGATAGGTGTTTTATTGTGTTTATAGGTGTTTATTAGATGATTATTATATGTATAGGATTAGAATTGTGCTAATAAGAGTGTTTTTATGTATTCTAAGTGTTTTTTTTTGCTTTAGAGCAAGAATTGGATCTTAATTTTATGTTTCATGAGGTGTTTGTGAGTGGATGAAAATAGGAAATTGAATAACGAAGAATTTGGATGAAAACGCGACACAAAAGAAGATTCAAAGCACAAAAGAGATGCACACCTGTGCATCAGCCCACGCATATCTCTTGGGCCATGAAAATTTGTAATTTTCAGAAATTTTGGTGATGCATGGTTTGATGCATGATCGTGGATAATATCTTGAATATGCTAAACAACAATTCCAACAAACTTCAGCTTTTCCAGCACACAAGTTTCTTTGGTCTTTTGAAAATTTTAGGCTATTTTAAAAACCAAATTATGTGGAAAACCATAGAAAGAACTCTAAAAGCCTCAAGAACTATTTAAGAATGTGAAACATTCCAAAAAATAGAGCCAATATCTTGCAAAAGTGGATCAAACAAGGAAGATTGAGAGAGACATCTAGATTTCCAGTTTTCCAAATAGAGTTCCAAATAGAGTTTTTCTTTCTCCTTTGTTATTTTCGTATAACTTGATGTGTAAAATAGATATATATTACGTTTATAATGTTCTAAATTTCAGATTAGGGTTTATTTTGTAGTTATTTTGTGAATTTAATCTTTATTGATTTAATACATATTATGTGTTGTGATAACGGTGTATGTTCATACTTTGGTAATAAATCAAGAAAATGAGTTAAAAGTAATTTGATTAATTTGTGCAATAAGAGTTGGTGAATTAATATGTCACAAGAATAACAAATCAACTATCATTAGAAGAGAGATCTTGTATGAGAATATGATTATTCAATAGATAACTTCATAACTAATTGAAAACATTAGGGAAAAAATTGTGCATTGAGAGATTACAATGCTGAAATTTTAAGACTCAATTAGGGTTAATTGGTTAGTTCTTGAGAGAAAGTAATCAAACCCTTTGAAAACCTAAGATCGATATAAAATTGAGTTAGTAATCTTTAGGAGAGCAAAATAATGAAAGAATAAATCCTATGCATCCATATTTAATCATCCTTACTTAATTTTGGCAACTCATTTGATATTTGTTATTCGGTTGCTTTTATTTAATCATTTTAATTTTTTGTCATTATTTCACTCAAATTATACTTTATTACCTTAGATAAAGTTAGGTTCAATTAGTTTTACATATTCCTCGTGGGATCGAAACATTTCGATACTATAAGTCTACGATCTACATACTTACGAATATTAAGAGTTTTATTAGAGAAACTTGCTCATCAAGTAACTGAAAGTCATAGCTCCATTATCACCAATCACATGCACTCCAAATTAAAAGATCTAAGGAGCTTTACAATACCCTGTGTGGTTGGTGAATTTGAGTTCACAAAGAGTTTATGTGACTTGGGCACAAGCATTAATCATATGCCTTTATATATCTTCATTAAATTAGGGCTAGGCGATGTGAAGCCAACTTCTATGCTTATTCAGTTAGCAGATTAATTGATAAAGAAACCGTTTGCTTTGGTGGAAGATGTGCCTATAAAAGTGGACAATTTTATAATTCTTGTGGATTTCATCATGCTAGACTTTTAAGAGGATCGAAACTGTCCACTAATTCTTAGTACACCATTTTTGAATAGCGGACAAGCTTTGATAGATGTCAATGAAGGCAACCTTATCCTTTGGATTAGTGATGAACAAGTGAAATTCAATACGAATAAGGTATCAAACAATCTAAAGGAGGTCAGTTTATTTATAAGAATTGATGCAATCAAAATTTTAAAAGAAGAAGAGAACGAGAAACAGATGATAGTAGATATGGAGCTTAAAGAATATACATAAGTATCTATTAAAAAAGAAGAAGCAGAAGAGGAGATGAGAGTGATTAAGGGAGAAGAAGGACAACTTACCCTCTTATAGGACAAACTGTTGGATTCGATCGACGATGTAGGGAGTTTCATTATTCCCTATGTTATTGACAGTTTGTTACTAAAAAGGGCATTATTAGACTTACCCTTAATTTTATCAATTATGTACTTATTATGTTGCAATTTGTAGCTTATTTACAAGCTACCAAGCTAAAACTGGGTGACATAGGTGGAAGCAAGCCACTTATCATAGACCCAGGTTGAGCATAAATGTGAAAAGCAAGTCAAACTATTGACATTAACTAATCGCTACTTAAGAGGCAACCCAAGAATTAAGATATTTTTATTTTCATTTTATTTTTTAGTGTTATGTTATTTTTTATGTTTGTTTTGTAAAGAGTGAATGCTAGAATTTTATGGCATCGAGTGTCTCCAAATTTTATCACTCATACTATCACCACCGAAACACGATAAGTATTGTTGCTATAACTTTGTATTTATTGTCCTTTATTTATCTTTATTTGTATTGTTTTTTCTCCAAATTGAGGACAATCTGTTGTTCAAGTGTAGTGTATATGCAATTGCATATGAGTTTTATAGAATATTACTTATCAATTTTGTAAAATTTTGTATATCATGTGTGTGTGAAATTTGCATTTATATATATCATATGTGCGAGAATTATACAATTTTATTTTTTTACATTGGCATTGTCATATGTGCATTGTGTGAATGTGTCAATAGCAATAATTGAATGGAATTAGTTTAGCTTTAAACATGGTCATTTAATTTTTAAAGGCATAATAACTTATGGATTTTATGTTTTAAGTGTCTTAGGGATGACTATGTATGCTAATTAGGATATGACACCTATTCTTTCACATACACCTGTTCTTTAACATACACCTATTCTTTCACTTTGTGATATTTGTTGTATACATTTATAATTATAGTCAATCGAATTGGTTAGCATTATTGGTCCCCTTTTATGAGAATGATTGACAAAGAAGAAATGAAGTTGGCTAGAAATTAAATAAAAAATAAAGAAAAGAAAAAAGTATTAAATAAAATATATATTATTTTGACCCTTTTAAAGAAAATTGGGTTAAAAATAGAGCTGGTAACTAGTTGAGAGTTGTGATATAGATGAATAACCAAAGGTATTCACGATAAAATGTTTGTTTTTGCATCAAAAGGCTAGAATGACACTCTAGCTAAGCTAAATAAACAATGTGACATAGTTGAGTAATCAAGGGACATTAATAATAAAATATTTAGCTTTGAGTTAGAAAAACTAGGATATCGTTTAAGAAAATATAAAAATAAAAAATAAAAAATAATGTTACAATAAATAAACCTATTTATCTTTTAAAAAAGTAAGAACTTTCATCCAAGGTTACTTAGTGATAGTTTACCTTTTTGATTGGTCACTAATCATAAATGCATGCTTATAAGTGCCATAGGTGTATGAATAGGGTGCTTATATTTTGATTGATATGTATATTCAAATCAAAGAACTTAAATGAGAAAGGAATAAGTTAGAATGTTCGCAAATTTTAAGTGATTGATGTTTGAGGTTCGCAAATAAGATGTTATTATTTCATTATTGTATTGTTGCATGATTGTGTGATGATGTATTTATTTGTTTTGTATGTTTGTAGTTTTTAGTTTTGATTAAGGACAAAGAAATGTTTAAGTGTAAATTATATTATGTTTTTCTAGATAGTTAAGTATGTTTTTAAGTATTTATTAGATGATTATCATGTGTACAGGCTTGGAATTATGTTATTGTTAGTGTTTGAATGTATTCTAAGTGTGTGTGGTTTAGAGCAATAATTGGATGTTAATTTTTTGTTTCAAGAGGTGTTTGATGTGTTTGTGAGTGTATGAAAATAGGGAATTGAAGAAAATTGAAGCATTTGAAGCTGATCACTTGATAAAGAGTGCAAACAATAATTTTAGCAAATTTTAGCTTTTCCAGCATGCAAGTTTTTTGGTCTTTTGATGTTTTTAGGCTATTTTTAGAACCAAATTAAGTGGAGAAACCTAGAAAGAACCCTAGAAGCCAAAATAACTATTTAAGAACAAGAAAACACAAAAGAAAGTCGTAGTAGCCATTAAATCAAAGAGGATCAAACGTGGGAGATCAAGAAGAACATTCAAGAATTCGAGCTTTCTGAATCAAGTTTCTAATAGATTTTTTCTTCTTTTCCTTTAGTTATTTCATTATTCTTAATTTGTAAATTGAATTAAGAGATGTTAAACATGTTCACGTAGTTTAAATTTCATATTACAATTTATTCTAGATTTTTTTATTTTTGATTATTTTTGATTCAATACATATTTGATTTTTGTGATAATTGATTATGGACTCACAAAGTAATCTCTATTAGATTGTATGATGAGAGTTGGAAGCCTAATAGACCTCAATTATCAAGTTAATAATCATTCAAAGAGAGATCTTGTTTGAGAAGTTAGTTATCCAATAGATAGTTTCAGATTTAATTGAAAACGCTGGGAATAGGTTTGTGAATTGAGATATTACATATATGGAAATTTCGAATTCAATTAGGGTTAATTTATTATATCTTAAGAGAGAGTAATTAATACTTTACGAAATATAGGATTAAACACATAATTGAATCAATAATAGTTAAGGAAACAAAATAAAGAAAGAATAGTTCCTAAGCTTTCAACCTTGATCAACCCCTAGTTTTAATTTGCAACTCACTGTTATTTGTTTACTTGCTTTGTTTTATTTATTTGTTTCAATTTTTGCTCTTTATTTTTATTTAAATCATATTTTATACTTTAAGATTCAAATTGTTAACCTTGATAATCCTCATGGGAACAATAACCTTATACACTATAAGATACAATTCGTATATTTGTGAAGTATTAAAGGTTTGTTAGATGTAAAACTTGCTCAATAGTACTCCTTTAGTCTAAATCATGTTATAATAATAGTGATATTGATTTGACATATGATGAACTAGTTGATAGCCTTGAAATCATAAGCATGAAAATGAAAAAGATATCTTATAAACTCAAAGAAAATTAGAAGAATGTAGATGTATGAATGAGTGAGAATGAAAAGATAAATAGTGAATTACATAATATCAAAGCTTCTAAGAATGCAACCATTATAGATAACCATGGATTAGATGCATTAAAGAATGAGAATGAAGAACTAAAGAAGGAACTTAATTATCCCAAGAGTCATTGTCTAAGTTTATAAGAGGAAGTGAAAAACTAGAAAATATGTTTTGAGCCCAAAAAGGTCATAATAATAAGCATGGAATTGGATATAGCCACGACTTTTTCCAACACTAAAACTACATTTGTCAAAGGGAAGCATGTACATAATGAAGAATCATTGCCTAGAATTTCAAATAAGCATGGATTATCCATGTATAAGCACATACATGACATATCCACTATGGTTCATGTTAAGAAAAAACCTCATTCCTTTATATTTCATTCAAAATATAGGCCTATAATTCATCACTCTCAAAGAAAGAAGAGGCATGAATTCTATACAAAAGCACATGATAACTTACAATCTCACTCACACCACATCAGGCCTTATACCAAGCATAATTCTATAACATATGTTTATATTCCTTACAAGCATCATTACAATGAAAGAAACATGCATTATTCATACAATTATGCTAGCTCTTTTGTGACTCTCATTCCATAAGTTGTCATCGTACTAGCTGAAATTATTGTGATTGCCTCTAAACGATGTCATAGATGTAACTGAGCTTTATCCTCTAAACGTTGTCACTGTATGACGTGCTAGTTATTCTTGATCTCATATGTAACTTCCTATTTAATTTATTAATAGAATTTTACTTATTCAAAAAAATTATGCTAGCTCTTTTCATTATCTAAAAAGAACATTCAAACCATTTATATAAAGAAGAAATTTCTATGATTCATATTCTCATAAAAAAATAAAGAATGCACGCGTGCACCAAATTTATAAAGTCATCACCATACCACCAATCCACCTTACATATAAAGTTCAAAACAAAGGTTAATGAGTAAATCCTCAAAGAAGGGAGTTAAAAAGAATAAGGAGACTAATAACTAAGGACCCAAGCTTATTCAGGTACCTAAAACACATGAATTGAGTTGTTTTTTGGTATATAAACAAAAGAGGAACAAATGATACATAGATAATTGATGCTCATGGAATACAACCAGTGATGCATCCAATTTTTCAACTATAAGATTCAAAGATGGAAGATTTGTCATTTTTTTGAGATAATGATAAGGTTAAGATAATTGGCTTTGTCAAAAATAGTAAGGAAGACCACACTTGTAATATACTAGTTCGATTATTGTACTGTGTAATGCATTGTACATGGTGTACTAGAGTAATTTAAGAGTTTAAATGTATAATCGAAGTTATAACAGAGATCATAGATAGAACAGAGACAGTTCTGGACTCAACCAAAAGTTTCTCAAAATTTTTTTGAAAACTTGGAAAAGCTATGGAATGAGTCTGAACGAGTTTTAAAAGCCCTAAAATATGCTTTGTAGATTTAGGTGATACTTTTGAATGAAATCCAGATGATTTCAGTGACATTTAGTGATTTCTAGATTCAATATGAAAATTCTTTTGAGCAATCAAAAAGTTACCAAATAATTTCAAAATATGATAAAAAGCTACAAAATTAGGATTGGAGTATATAAGAACTGAAACAGGTCAAAACAGAAGTTCTTTGAATAGAATTCAGGCAATCCAAAATTATTGGATTAAAATGCCCTTTTTGGAAAATAATGGGTATTGATGATATTAAACCAATTCAAAATTTTTAAAAACATCCAATAAATAAGTAGTAACCCTAATTAAAGTATCTTATGGTCAATTTGATAATGAGACGGCTGTGGAATATTTCCGAGATTTAATCTGGTTTATAGGTGTAGCAATCCATGAAAGGGGTGAATTGGTCTTTTTACATAAATGGATTTAATTAATAAATTTTAAATTACTCACATTTTTTGACTAATTACAAGACTCCATATGGTTTAAGAAACATTAAATTAGATGTGATAAGTCATTTAAGATGTTTCATGAGAAAATGACATGTGTAATGTATTAAAGTAGTATAAAAAGGAAAAAGAAGATAAATTTTGGTTCATTTGAAAGGAGGATTCATCAGAACCAAAAACAAAGGAAGAAAAGAAGAGGAGCCAAGGTTGAACAACGGTTAAGGAAGAGGAAGAAAAGTGTAGTCATTTTTTAATGGGATTTGATGGTGATTTGGAGAAATCTTGAAGTATTCATCAAATACTCAAAAGATTGGAGGAAAAAGTGGCAAGTTTACTAGTTTAAATTTCTAATTTTATAGGTTTTCTTGAGTGATATAGATGTGATTAAGATCAATGTTGTCTTGGTATTACTTTGATGTTTCTTTGTATAGAGTGAGTTGAATATGACAAGAGAGGAATGTGTAGTGGGATTATGTCTTAGGTAACAATTCCCAATGTTTTAACCATAACTCGACCTAAAGACCTCTAAATTGAGTGATTCCAATTGGAGCTGAAACCTAAGACACATTAATAAAAATCTTTAGAAGAGATCTAGACCTAATTCGGGATGAATGATATTGAAATTTGAGATCGCATGTGGTAACCGGATATTACCCCTGTGTTGAAACAGCTTGTGATATTTGGTACATTTTCATAATTTAGAAGTTGAAATGGCATGATTTTTGATGATATAGAAGCTAGAGACATAGGGAGGGAAATGTCTAGAAGACTTCAAAACCTAATTTGAACGTTTACTATGTGAACATTAAGGAACAAGTGGAGGTATGGATTCTAGACATGGGTCATAACTGTGACTCATCATGCATGATTGTGATATGGAGAATTAAATTGGGTGAGATTATGTTTTGAAGGAATTGATAAGTTAGACTGGATAAAATACGATACTTAAGTGACTTTTGAAGTTATATTTGGAAACGGTGACCAATAGGTTAGCTTACGGAAGTAAGCAGAAATATGATTAGCATATGTATTACATGATTAGATACAAATCTCGAATTCGGTTAAACCAAATATATAGTTTTAATGCCTTATTTCCTAATTTGGAAAAATGCCTAACTGAAATGCATTTTTTGTAGGTAAAGGAGAGGCATCGAACACATGACTGTGCTTGATGATAAGTTTGCAAAACAGTGAGTGTATTTTATTTGTTTTGTATGAATAAATTCTTTACAAAAGAATTAATGACATATGAGTGTATTTTAACTGTTTTATATAACTTAACTATTCGTAAAAGAATTGATGAAATGTGACCATTCTTTAAATTTAGTTTATGCAAATGGTTTAATTTGATCATGAAATGAATATTCATATTGAGTTTTGTGCAAATGATATTTTACAAGTGAATATTACTAACATAAGATTATGCTTGAGCAATATATGAGTTTTAACTTGAAAGTTAAATTTTGTATGATTGGAAGTTACATTGAAAGATTATAAATCCTCCTATAATTGATTTCGAAAATAAGTTGAATTGAAAATGTATGAGTTGCTTTTGCCTAATGGTACATTGTTAGTCTTTTATACATGTTATTATACCGGGTTATAGTGGTTAACCTATTATGGGTAAGCAATGTCGAACCAGTCACGGGTAAGCAATACAAAACTAACTCCGTGACTTGTTATGTGTAAGTGATGTAGAACTAG
The DNA here is from genome assembly GCA_025629805.1 of Erythroxylum baracoense. Classification (NCBI taxonomy): domain Eukaryota; kingdom Viridiplantae; phylum Streptophyta; class Magnoliopsida; order Malpighiales; family Erythroxylaceae; genus Erythroxylum; species Erythroxylum baracoense. The sequence continues at coordinate 8,135,937 of JAOTAY010000004.1, forward strand.
CTTCGTAACTACCAATCTATAACGGTTAACCTGTTACAGGCAAGCGATGCAGAACTAACTCTGTAAATAGTGATTAACTAGTTACAGGTAAGCGATGCAGAACTAGTTTTGTGACTTTATGCCTAGTATACCGTATGGTAAAGAAACTTATGGTGGGCTATGTAAGCAAAATCATGAAAATAGTAATGTCGCCACTATTTATGTTAAAAGTGATTTGAGAGGTATCGTATAGTACTAATGCTAATGGTTGACTTATTTTCAGTATTAAAGTTTTCAGAAAACTTATTGCCCCCATTGTTTATTGATTAAGGAAAATGGGAAATGGAAAATTTATATGATAAGTTTAATTTTGAAAAGCATTTTTAAATAGTTTTCCAAAAAAATTGAAATTATGTTGTACGAAATGTTATGTTATTACCAGATTTGATGATGCACGAATAAATTATTATGCAAAATATTTTACCATGAGCTTTATGATTATATGGTATATTGCAGTTATATTGTTATAAAAAGTTCAATTTTCTTATAAACTGATTACACTCATTGAGCTCGTTTAGCTCACCCTCATGTTTATGTTTTTAAACAAACCATCTTTGGTACAAAACCAACTCCGTGACTTGTTATAGGTAAGTGATGTAAAACTACCTCCGTAACTACTGATCTATAGCGTTTAACCTGTTACAGGAAAGCGATGCAGAACTAACTCCGTAAATGGTGGTTAACTAGTTACAAGTAAGTGATGCAGAATCAGTTCCATGACTTTATGCCTAGTGTAACATATGGTAAAGAAACTTATGGTGGGCTATGTAAGCAAAATCATGAAAATAGTAATGCCACCACTATTTATGTTAAAAGTGATTTGAGAGGTATCATATAGTACTAATGCTAATGGTTGACTTATTTTCAGTATTAAAGTTTTCAGAAAACTTATTGCCCCCACTGTTTATTGATTAAGGAAATGGAAAATTTATATGATAAGTTTAATTTTGAAAAGCATTTTTAAATAGTTTTCCAAAAAAATTGAAATTGTGATGTACGAAATGTTATGTTATTACCAGATTTGATGATGCACGAATAAATTATTATGCAAAATTTTTTACCATGAGCTTTATGATTGTATGGTGTATTGCAGTTATATTGTTATAAAAAGTTCAATTTTCTTATAAACTGATTTACACTCACTGAGCTCGTTTAGTTCACCCTCATTTTTATGTTTTTAAACAAACCATCCTTGGTATGTGTACAAGTGCTGCAGTAATTAGGACTCCTCCTCAAGATTAGTTCTATTGATGGGTACTGCTGTGCTTGTGTCATTTTGATTTGTTCATTTGTGTAAAGAATGGATGTTTATAAAGGCTTTTAAATGAAATGCTTGAATATGTTTTAACTTTTTAAAGTTTATTGTGGTGATTGTAGAGAATTATTTGTTTGAGGTTGCTTGTGAGTGGACTTGAAGTCCATAATTTGTAGTTGAGAAATTGGTGTGAATATAAAAGTGTTTAAAAAAGTGTTATGTAGGTTTTTGAAATTTGAGAATCTTAGAAAAACAGTCATTATGCTGTCAAAATTTTTAATAAAACATTAAAAAAATTTCCCACTATTTTTCACGCTTGTAAAAGTTAAAGTATAAAAAAGTTTTTAACAGTTGAACTGGTTGGTGATAGGTAAATTTTCAATTTTTAAATTAAAACCTCTTATCTTGCAAATTTGCAGATCGTTAATCGTAGTATAGATAGGTATCGTCCCATAGGGATTGGTTAGTCACCAAAATGATCCAAAATTTTTTTTGTTCAATAAACCCAAATAATTAAATTTGAAAGATCCAAAATATAAAAATTAAGAGTCATACATTCACACTTTAGGGTTGTCACAAAGGTAATAACACAAATTTAGAAAATGGTGAATCAAAGTATCAATTTAACAACTTATGATTGTCATTACCTAACTATGTATTCTCACGCTTTAGTAATGATCATTATGATTAGTCCAAATTTCCTAATTTACTGGTTCTTTCACTCTCATTACTTGAACCAAATAAGCCCTATTTAATGATGTAAATGAATTATGTAAGCTCTCACTTCCCATTTTTCACTTAACCATTAAAAGGATATGAACAAATTTTTGGACAATTGTTTTTCCATTTAAGATCTCTCTCCAAATGGCAAGGTAACTTGATATATGAAGTGTTCTTGGTGTAAGCTCACTCTCATGGCACTTACTAAATATTTCTTTACTCCATATCTCTGTGTGAGCTAAGTATGGAAAGCCATATACAATAAACATCAAACAACATTAAACATACCCATAATATTGAATAAAGTGAGGTACTACATAGTTTAGGCAATAACAACCCTAACAACTACTTAGAAATCTGTCAAAATCTCATCCAACATGTTCATAATATATCCATACATCCTTCTTAATCAACAAAATACAACACAAAGGAAAGAAAAGAGAAGAAGTAAGGCTTATATGTTGAAGAGCAAAGTTGGAATTCTATGGTGGTAGCTTTGAGTCTCCTTGAAATCCTTTGATTCCATCTTGAATTCTTTTGGTTTTTCTCTCAAAATGCTTTCATCCCTCTCCCTTGGATGTCTGGCATGACTTCCTCCTTTTCTAGGGTTTAAAACGAGTTTTTATACCCCATTTAATGCTTAAAATGACGTAGGAAGGAGGAAGTTGCCAGCTGGAATTTTCCAGAAAACTTTATTTTTTGTCTTGACTTCTATCCGTGACATCTTATTCATTTCTTATCCAAACTGGGCCATTATTTCACCAATTTGAAATTGAATTTCTCCTCTTTGGTGATGGGTCGGCCCAAGAAAATTCCAGCTTTCCTTTGGGTCATATGACTTGCTTTCTCTTTGGTTCTTCTATCCTTCCATCCCTCAAAACCACCTTCAAACCTATTGATTAACATCAAAATTAATTAGATAATCATGCCCAGAACACATGCAATTCATACCAACATAATGTAAGAAAAATATGTGCAACAATTCCATGCAAAATTCATGCAAAACCTAATCTTAAAAGACCTAATTCACACACATTCATGCATATTCACATACATTTATACATAATCATGCAATTATATGAAACTAAGATAAAACATAAGCTAAACAAGTTAACAACAATCAATTTATCACAATTAACTAAGAAATTATCCTAAGAAAAGTATGTACAAATGCCACCTATCATTTAGCTATTGGTAATCTATGCAAAGTCTCATACTACCATCATTTTTCTTCAAAAACAATACTGGAGCTCCCCAAGGTGATGTGCTTGGTCTAACAAAGCCCTTTTCTAATAACTCATCTAACTACCTTTTTAACTCATGTAACTCAATAACAACCATCCTGTAAGTTACAATGGAAATTGGTACAACTCCAAGCATAGTATAAATGGTGAAATCTATCTTTGGTTGAGACGATAAACCTGATAAATCATCTAAGAATACCTCTGGAAATTTCCTCACCGTAGGAATATCCTCTAACCTAGGGCTCACCTCCCTCATATCTATAATATGAGCTACATATGTCTTAAATCCATCCAATATCAACTGTCTAGCGATCACGACCAGGATCACACATGTTGGGACCACTATACCATCCCCCACAAATATCACTTTCTATTTACCTGAAAACTTAATCATCACCTCCTTCACATCATAATCTGTTACAACTTAATGATGTGCCAACCAATCTATCCCTAGAATCACACCAAACTCCCTTAAATCTATCATTATCAAGTTAATTGATAGCTCCATTCCACCAATCCTCACTGGCATCGCCTTTCTTGCACTATTTACTACCACACAGTCCCTTACTGGCAGTCACACTCTTAGGTCATATCCTAATGGACTAATCTCCCCTGGAACTCTAGAAGCAATCTCTAAAGAAATGTAAGAATTTGAAGATCCTGAGTCTACTAACGTATAAACAATGGATCAAACTCAAGCAAGGATATACTATACGACGATGTCATTTCTGGTACAATTATTATTTGATATTAACGTTTACCAGAAATGAAATCGTCGTATAATATATCCTTGCTTGAGTTTGATCCATTGTTGAGGATGTCCTACTAGTACCTATACCCACTGTGGGTTTGTGTCTAACTCCTCTACCACCGCCTTTACTACCAATTCTATCCGTACCTCTACCTATACTAAAGGCACCACTTTGACTATTTACTATCTCCTCTGCCCTTACTCATGAACTCCTTTTTACTGTCAGATAACTCCTCTGTAAGTGCTTCACTCTCCACAAATATAGCATGCCAAAATGATCCCAATGGGTCTCAAATATGGTCCTCTGTGAACTCTCCTGCAGGTAGCACAACTCTGTAACCCTCCAACCCCTAGCTATCCCTTATGTCGAATCCAACTAATAGTGCACTAGTAATGTTATTGTAACAGCCCAGACCACCCGCTTGCAGATATTGTCCGCTTTGAGCCTCGGCCTCGCGCTCTCACGGTTTTGTTTT
>JAOTAY010000004.1:8150174-8161308 GCA_025629805.1 Erythroxylum baracoense
GGTGAATGATGTAGGTTTTGAGGAAGCTATCACCAAAGAAATGTGAAAACTTCTATTTTCATTCAAAATAGAAGTTGATGATGAAAATCACGATTCACAAGAAAGAATTGTGGAAGTTACACAAAAAAGTTTGATTATATCATTTGTGTGATTGTTGGTCGAAAGTTATTATTAGAACTTTTATGATGATGACTAACTTATGAAAGAGATTCGTTAGATGTATGTAATGAAGGATAGGAAATTTTTTAATGTATTTTTAATTAATAATTGCTTGATTTGACATTATTTTGGCAGTATATAAGTAAAAGGATGTGATTTTTTCTAATGATTGGATCTTATAATGAGTGATTTCGCTTCATAACTCACTTTTGATGTATTGAAGAAGAATATAAAGACAATAACAATATCAAAGACGGTGAAAAAGATACAATTTGGTGAATATGAATATAAGAACCTAAAACTTGTCATAGTTGTCCTTATCTTCTACTTTTCCATTTGGTGTGTAATTGTGCTTATTCTGAAGCTAAAATTGGTTTATTTGAAGCATGTTCAAGTGCTCAAAGAGTTGCAAATTTTAATGTGAATATTACTATATCAACTTGAATAAATGCATTTTAGTGTTGCATATATTAACCAAAATTTGATGAACGAACATGTTCAAGTGCTTAAAGAAATGATGTATGAATATACAGTGATAACATTGGTTGCTTTCATTTGATGGAAATGTTTATTCTAAGAAACATTTCGTCAAACAATTCATAAGCAATCCGAATTATCACTAACTAATAACAAAACAACTGTATATTTTCATTATTTACCAACAACAACACATTTAAACAACAAATAAACCAATAATTCAACTAAAAAATGCATAAACCAACAATCCAAACAAAACTCACCCACCCACCGAGGCACGGTCATACATATAAGCATCTAACACGTTCGTTTTTTGGAGACAAAATAAACCCAATAGTTTTGTTACCTGAAAATGATGCATGATGGACTAAAAACGAAGCAAAAATCGAGGGTGGAAGCACTACAAGAAGAGAACTGACGGTGTTAATGGTGGGAAGAGAGAAAAATAGAAGAAGGGAGGGAGAAGAGGGGGGGCTTCGGGTCTCATTAACTCTGCCAATAAAACGACATCATTTGGATTAAAACCAAACGACGTTGTTTTATTTTATAACAATTTGACAGTTACCGACGAAACGACATTTTTGTCGGTATTTTACTGACAAAATTGTGGTCTCGTTGGTATTCAAGATGCTAATTTCCTCGTCAGCTATTTTCACCTAATTTTGTGACGGACTTTCGTGTTCTGTCGCTATAATACGTCAGAAAACTTGTGGGGATATTTTCCCTCCACATTTACTGACGAATGTTTTGGCCGTTAGGAAAACAAACTTTTTTCGTCAACTTTACTGAAGAAAAGTCCATTTCTGTCCCTAATTTACGACAAAATGTATTTCGCCGGTAATTTTCTGTTGGTAATTCGTTATTTTCTTATAGTGAGACCTAAGCGAATATTTATCTTTAGACCCTACTCAAATCAATAACATTTCTCATCTGAATTTGCCACATCCTCCAATGCATACTTAGATAATGCAACAAATTGAGCCTCATAATCTGCCATCGACATCTCCTCTGTCTAAACCAAACTCATGAACTCCATCCTCTTTCAATCTTGATATATCTCTGGAGTGAATTTATTTGTAAACTCTCTCTGTAACTCTTATCAAGCCATCTCTCGTGTCTTATAAGATCTCTCTAATAACTTCCACCAAGTTAGTGCATTGCCTTGGAATAAGGAGATGATGAATTGCAACCTTCGTTTTAAGGTATACTCTAGATGGTCTAAAACTAACTCTATTTTCTCCCACTATGCCTCACCCTCCCCAAGATCAGTAGTATCTCGAAACTCTATTGCTCCCATCTTACAGATCCACTTAAAGTTGCGATTCACCCTAGAATCACCTCGAGCTAAAGCCACAGTAATAGCCTGTTGCATCATCTGAAAGAACTACATTATTTATGGTGCCATTGGCACCTCTCCTCCTACTCAATCCATTTAGGCATCCCCCTAACTAGGCACATCTGGAGTACATATCAAATTATCTAATTCTCTAGTCGACTTTGGGCCAGTAATATTCTCTCCTAAAACTATCCTAGATAAGAAAAGACCATATCATTAGTCTTTTTTCACTTAATATGTCCCTAGAAAATTAAACCTTTTCTAATACCACCTAATGTGATACTCCCAAAATTCTTAAACCACAATTATCCAAATTGTTCCTAAAGCATATAATTAATAACCAAAATCCTCATTAGTTCCAAAAAAAGGATGTTTGTCAGTCACAAAAGTATTCTATACAACACAACTATTCGAACTGTTACATTTAAAAAATATATACAATAAAATAACTTTACTGGAATAATCTGTTGGCCCTACCTTATCTTCACTTTATCATTCTTGTGTGTTAGGGTTATTGGCAATCTCTCTATCTCCTAAAAAAAGTGGCAAAGGGTAAGCTACCTACTAAGTAAAAGTAACTAACTGTATCCTTAAAATCAAATAATTCATTATATAAATACTAAAACAAAAAATAGTTAGGTGATTAAAGCGTACGTATAATACTAAGATACATAACCTTACTTAGAATATCCGAACAATTAACAGACATCTAAAATTTTATCAAAGTGATGATTAAGACTAATATTATATTATTACAACCATTATGTTTTATCCCAAAATTAACTGAATAGTCTAAGACCTGCTTAACCTAGTAGGCTTACATTCAATGGTTTGTCAGCTCATCTCTACTCATCATAATCTCTCACCAAGTGGAAACGTAATTAGATGTATAAATATAAGTATAGGGTACCACACTTTCTCAGTTTAATTTGGTACTCCGGTACTATTTTAGTACCTAGCCATCAACATAGGATATCCCTAAGTCTTAGGATATCCTGACACCACTTTGTACCTATCCATCGACACAGAACATCCACGGGACTCAAGATGCCCTGATACCTGCTCCACGGACAGATATCTAGGTATCACTTGCTCATATCTAAACAACTTATCAATCTATGACCATCAAATGTAACATATTCTAAGTAAGCCACAAATTCACGATTTACATCATTTATTCACAACGTATTATCAACCAATCTCTTCTTAATTAACACAAATTTTGTCGAATTAATAAGCGATACACCTCATAATACGTAAGAAAATTTAAAAGCAAATCACCTTATACTTTGTTAATTATTTGTGAAATAAAATAAACACAATTCATATAATTTAGAAATCCTTAAATGAAATTGTTAGTCATTATTTTAGTTAATTACTAATTAAAAATATCAATCACTATATAATAATTTATTAATAATGAAAATAATATTCTAAGAGTACAATCTAAGATTATCCTTACCTCAATTTTTTACTCACTTAATTAATAGTCTAATTTACTCTTTAATGGAACCTAGACATCATAAAATTCCATTAAAATAATTTAAGAAAAATTTTCAACTCAATTTCACTTAATAATCCAACATTATCCCACTTCCCACTTTATTTTTAATTATTAAAAAAATTGTTGCTACCGTAACCATCATATTTACTAAAATACCCTTAATTATTAAAAGTTCTATTTACCCTCATTTATTTCTATTAGTACAAAAAATACCCTTCCTAGAAGTAAATTCCAGTTTTACATTTAACATTTTGCATTTCCTATTTTTCTCTTTAATACAACTTAAAATTTTCAAATATTGCCATCTTCTTCAACCTTTCCTCTTGTCCTACCTCCTTTTCTTTTCTCATTTTCAGCCACCTTTTTCGCCAGTTTTTGTCTTTCCATGACTTGAATTTATTGTCCCACATTATCATAACATACAATTCAACTATAAACTAGTAAAGGATGACAAAAAATCACAATAAAAGGCATATAATAGTTGTTGGAACTTTACTTATGTGCTAAGGGATTTCGAAAATTTTAACTTCCACAATTTCCTCACAATTTGTTGTAAATCAAACAAAATGGGGGAACACATGAGAAAAGTTTCACATGCAAGAGAAAGATGATACATTTACACACTTATCAGCTAAAAAAATGGAGAGAAAAATGAAGAAGACGGTACATTTACACTGTTGGTTTTTAATATTTTCAATAACGGTTTACTATTTATAATAATAGTCTTACGGGCTTAGTTAGTTGTTAAAGTTGGGTTGCTGGGTTAATTAGTTAAGGTTGGGTTCCTTTTGTTTCCTTTGTGGGCTTTACACTACAACTGTTGCTGGTTGTATTATAAAGGCAACAAGCTGGATTAGGAGGGAGGTGGATTCTCTTTGGTGGAGTGGCTAGTGTAATGGCTCGATGGCCAGGCACGACAACGACAGGCGTGAAGGTAGTTGGCAGTAGTTGAGGCTTTTAGCAATATCTGTGACTTGTGTGCACAACTGTCGCTAGCTGAAGATACTAGCAAGTGACGACAGGAGCAGGCAATGCCAATGGCAACATGGAGATAATGAACAGCTACTAGCAGTAACGTCTGGGGGTAGTTGGAGCATCGAGTGGCAGAAACAGCTTGGGAAAAAGGTGACAGCTAGGTTTTCTTAGAGACTAGGGTTTTTAAAAGGATGAAGAAGGGTAGTGTTTAACGTATCCTAAGTCTGAGATGAGGATGTTTGGTCACAATATTAAATTAACTCAAAGGGTCAAAACAAGGCTTGTTTGTCTATCCGATTAAAGTAATTTAAAGCCAAGATAAAAGTTATCTCATGTAAGTTTAAGTTTGACTTAAACTAAGAAAAGAGAGGACTTATATGACTTATAGATTAAAGTAATCCTAAGGGTGAATAAATTTTTTTAAAATTTGAAATAATGTATTTCTAAGTTAACCCAAGATCTAAACATAATTTAAAAGAATTTTAAAATTCTAAATCAATCCCAATTATTTTCTTAATTTGATTAAGATTAATAACTGAATTGATTCCTAATTTAAAATTTGAAAAGTTGTTTCTCTAGAATTATAATTGATTATTTTCAATTAGATTATAATTAATTATTTAGACTCTTTTATGTTTTCTTAAATAATTAGCAAACATGTTTCTTAAATAAATATATTTGTTTCAATTTGATTGAAATAAATTATTTTTATTATTTAATGATTTGATTAAAATTTAAGTGTTGCTTAGTTACAATTATGTTTTTCTATTGTGGTTTCAATTTATGTTTTTCTTTAAAATATAAACAAAAACCTGTTTGATTGATAATGCTAATGTATTTATAATTTTGTCTTAAATTAATGGGTCCTACTTAACTAAATCTATATCATTTGGAAGAATGTCATATGAGTTTAGAGATAGGGTTAGGAATAACATATAAGATATGCTATGATAAGAGTTGTTACCTAATGAATCTAGGAGTCACATAAGATGTGATTAATAAGAATGTTATCTACCTAATTTAACTTTATTTGATTTGTTGAGTGACTCAAGATCATCTAAATTTGAATAAGATCCTACCCACTATAGAGATTAGAGTTTTTTTTTGAATAGTCGTGAGGAATATTATTTAGAATAAAATAGTAGCAGTAACCCAATATTTGATTAAAGTCTTAATCTTATTTTGTTGTAAAAAACCAATTACTTGCTTTTCTTACATTTATATTATGTTTTGATTAGAAATTACCTTTGTTTGGTATAGTTAATACTAAGAGTTAGTGGATCAATATTATTGGACATAGGTTAGATTTAAAAAGATTTCTTAAAGATAAAAAGAAAAATTGTATGTCCATCATTCAATACTACTATTAATCCCTGTTTAGCATTTGGTAACAAAGTTTTAAGGACATTTCAATATCATATAGACAATAAAATATAATTACATTTTGAGTCGAGTGATATCTCATAAACTTTAATGGCAACATATAAGATGTATGTCATCTTGGGTAGGGTATCGATATTCTATAGGGATTTGGAAAGTATTCTTATTTCCCCATCTCCTATCGTTATTGATCTAACCATTTCATACATGTGAGGTTGTGTAGGTTGGAGAAGGGAAGCATTAAAGAGCATCCAGAAAAGAGATAATTCTCTATGGGGCTCAAACCAATCAGTCATAATCAAAGTGAGGTTTTTAGGGGAAGATTTTTAACTGCTAATTTTGATGTATTTGTTTTCTATGACATTAATTATATCTTTTTTTTTAATTTTCATGTACATGAACTATTTAAAGTATTTTTCATGCCTTTAAACTAACTTTTCTTGATTGAAATCCTTGTGATTATACCAAACTATTCTTCTAGCAAAGTGGTGTAACTCGAAGGGGTGGGATGACCATTCTTTGATTCCTATAGAGAAAGGTGGTCCACTCATTCTAGCAAAGCCTTATAAAAGCCCACTATAAGAACTTAATTATGATATAATAGCACGATGTAAGACGCTGCATGAAGCAAGCTAGAAGGTATATTATTCGACTCAATTAAACCTACTAAAAGCATAAACACAGGCTACAATTAAAGGTATTGGCTTAGGTGATAGTAATTGTCATATGAAGAAGATACTTGCATGACTTTCTTGCCAATACAAGATATGATAACAGTTATATATATATTTCTAATTCATATCTTTGTGTATTTGATATTGAAATTGGATTCATCATTATTACAAGGTTCAAGGTGATAAGGAATATGATATTGAATAAAAGTAGTTGATCCACATTTAAGCAAAAACTTATATATATTAGGTCAAAAGAGACTTATGCTTCATATAATGGGTAAGAATACAAAGTTAAATAATTGAGATTATCCTTTTATGCTATATTGGTTAAATCAATATAATGCGAATCATAAAGTTAAATACAAGAATATTTATATCCTTTTAGTTATGAATCATATGAAATTTGTGTTAAAGGATAACCAAATAAATCTTTAGCAAATGACAATGGTAGTGAATTGTTAAGTCTTGTACATATAATATATGAGATGTAATAATAATTTATAAAAGGATGATACATATATTTTACAACATGTACTAACGACTTCTTGTGATATAGCCATATATATTAAATGAAACAATGATTTAAATTTTAAAAGTTCAAATTATTTAAATATAAGTAGAAAGAGAATACTGATGTACTTCGATGAGACAAATATATTATGATTTAAATTTTCTTAGTTATCTATAAGGAATGAGATTCTTTAATAAATACCTCCAAAAGTAAATTCTATAATATTATCAAATTGCATAAAGAGGAAAATATAATATGTGATATTGTATAATGTAGTATTTATTTCTTCTGTAGCTATATGTAGCACAGCAATTTACCTTTGGTAGTTTCAATTAAATCAATTAGCAATATCTAATATAAGATATAATATGGTAAGGCTTTTAAATAATCAAAGTTAATGATTTTGGCATATAATCCTTAGTTAAAATATATATTATCTATTAACTTTAGAACTAAATCAGATGATAAAAATTTGGATATAATTTTACAAACCCTATTAATAAAGTGTTTCTTTTAATGAACATTTATAGGATAATGGTTTTCAAGATAAGTAGTGGAAGTAAGAAGAAATTTGAATAAGTTCAAATCTAATGACAATCATTAAATTGAAACTAGTGTCTCTGTTCATGCATCTGATGTATAGTTGAAAGGCTCTGCGATGTTGAGGATTCACTATCATAATGAATTCAAAAAGTTTGTTTTGAAGATGTTTGTGAATTTACGATATTTGCAAGAACGTTAGTATAAGTATAGTTGTAATTTTTAGTAGGAGTGTGTGAAGAGTTACTACTAATAAAGAACAATAATTCATATTTTTAGTTGTTGAATATATGATAGGATAAAAACAATTCTTATTAGATGTAAAAAGACAACAACTTAACTATGAGAATTTGATTTATAGAGATAGATACAGAAGTTGTTTATGTAAGCTAAGTCCAAGTAGATAGATAATAAACTAAAAGTATTTAGTATTTGAGATATTTAATACTTGTGAAATATTAAAGATGTCTATTATTCTCTGTATGAATTGATATCTATGTTCAAAGTTATATGGTTATTAACTTTAAAAGTAAATCCTTATTAAGATATATTTTTTATAAAAATATTATTTTGAGATTGAAAAGTTTCCAATATAGCATTTATTGCTAATCAAGCCAAATTACATTTTTTATTTAGTGAAAATGATTAATTGGATTAATAAATTTATTATTGAACTTAGTATAGTTCTTTAAGTTGTTAAAGATAGTAATAAACTATGGAAAATTAAAGCTATCAAGCATAGAAGTTAAGGTCTTATCAAAGATTAAAGTATACATCTAGGTAGTTTTTCTTAATTACGATGATAATTTAGAAGAAAGTTGTGCGATTCGAACAAATGCTTACTATAGAAAATCTTGTAAAATTCTCTCACTAAACTAATATCCCAGTAGTACCATGATCATCATGATATGGTATAATATACTTAAAATGATTGACTTATTGCAAGTGGAAGATTGTTGATTTATGTCCTGCAACCAATTAGTTAGTCGTAATTTAGTGACATAATTATTTAAAGGCATTCTTTATCTTACACACACACACACACACACGGACACACACACACGCACACACATTCATATGTATATGATAACGTTTATAAGATAAATGTACATTGCAAATGAAATTAGTATATAATCATTACTATAAGAATTATATTGTATTTATGTATTATCCCCAAATTACAGAGATACTTAAAAAAAGCGTGGGTCTTTATTATAGAATAAGTTCACTGAACTGATCCTATATGAAAATTATGGAACATTACTTATATGTTTATGAAAAATTCTCATTATGATAATTATATAAGTGATTATTTGGATTGAGATCTCCAAAGTTTCTCATATAGGGATTGATATTATGTATATGACCTATTCTAGGTAATGATAACTTAATTGGTAATAATGAGATAGTTGGGTGCTCAATATAGGATTTAACACCTTAAAATGATTAGGAAGAATTTTTCATTGTTCTTGATTAGTATTGATTCGAAAAATCTTTGATCAAGGTGGAATAAAATTTTAATAATAGTTTTCAAATGTCATTAATTGAATCAATTAGTAATGGTGGAGAACTAATATGATTGGACTCAAATAGAGTAAACAGTAATTATATGTTTAGCATCTAATCAAAACATTTTATGATAAAAGTGTTGAATTATACATAAAAATTATGCATATAAAGGTTATCTAAAATCGATTTAACATTACTAAATATTTAGGTGGTTATGATGTGTTGTTGAATGCTAATCTTGATCTATGAGTATGAATTGATTAATTAGAAATTTAAAGATGAATTAAAAGAGTTAGTTTTCTAATCCCAAATTGATTAGGATTATAATTTATATCTATTGTTAGTATATTTAGGAACTTAATGGATCACACATAAAGAACGAATTGAAGAGAGAAAAGGTATTTCAATCAAATTGGACTTGAATGTAAAGTTTAAAAAACTTTAGGATTAAATATGTTATATTTAATATATGATGACTAATTTGAAATATTATATCTTATTTAGGTCTAATTGATATTTAATTAGAATTAGAATTAGAATTTACTTAACATTAAAATTATATTTTAATTTAATTACTAAAGGTCTAAAGCTTATGATAAATATACTTAGGATTCAAGGAATTAGCACTTCTTGTCTAACATTTTCTACAATAGTTGTAGAGTTCTCTCAACATGTTCTATAGATACCATTAAAGGTTATATACGTATGTGGCTACGGTAAACGAGCTGAGTCAGTTTTAAAAATCTTTTGAGGGAAACAATAAGATGAAGATCAAGTTTCACAGCAAGATATGCTTTATTACATTTTATATGTTGATCATGTTACAAAATTTAAGTAATTTTAACTTTCAAAAAATCAAACCAAAAAGTTTCTTTCTTATTTTACTGTGCAGGAGAATAAATCTCCCCCTAATTTCCTAATACCAATTTTACGTATAAAGAAATGATCAAAACACAATTTTTATTATTTCAATGTTTAGTTAAATTCTTGCGTATTATCCTTTTCTTTTCCCTTCTAAAATGTCTGAAAATATATAATTACATACTCCATAATAAAAAAAGATAGATATACAATCGAAAGAGAAATAATATAAGTCCAACAGCATGAATTGAAACTTTGGGGGGGGGGGGGGCTTGGTTCACATAGGGCAATGAGAATGAAAATAGGAATGAATATAATGAGGAATGAGAATAGATATAATCATTATAATTATAATGGTTGGTTAAGATAAAGGAATGATTAACATTACCATTGATGGTGGTTGGTTTGTTAAAAATGTTGTGAAATAAAAATTTGTTAAAAATTTGTTTTATGTCAAAATTTAAATATATTTTAATTAATTATATTTCATTTATATACCCTATTTATAATGGTAGAATGTTTAAAACCAAGTATATTGTGGTATTTCCTTTTCGATAGCTCTTAAAGAAAAAAATACTCCAGTAATTTCTTGCATTAACATATCATTAATTATATAATATTCTCAAAATATAGTTTAATCATTCAAAATATCATACAATTCATTGACATAACCATAATATCCACCATTCCATTGCTATAGTAAAATCAAGAAACATAGTTTAATACAATTTCCATTCCTCTGATAATGCAAATGTTGAAAAATATCACAGCTATACATAATACCTTAACCAAAAGCCTTCAATTGATGCAAAATAACCAGGTTAACTGTAACACACCACTACCATAGGACGTATGCCCGAAATTCTTGAGAATATCCAAGCACATACTTTACGGGAATGGCATGTTAGAGTAGTCACATTCACTTAATATGGCATCATACACATCAGAAGTAATCATAAAAACAACTTATCTCATTTCATTAACAAAACATGTTTTACACTGTTATTTCATTACAAACCATTCATATATTTACATTACAAAAACAATCTGTGATCACACTGTTTTAAACAAAAGATTCTACATGAAATGAAAACTATACAAAATACTTTATCTAAAATCCTCAAATGAGAGCTGACCAGACCTTTGAGCCATATCTTGATCCAAAATGGACAGTACTAAACTTCAGTTAGCTTGCTCTACTAGCAAGG
>JAOTAY010000004.1:8171000-8181314 GCA_025629805.1 Erythroxylum baracoense
TGTTTAATTTCAAATTCCAACTCCAAAGAACAAGCCAATCATACGTGTATTGTCATAAATATGTAACATTTCATCTAAGGCATATTTTAGGGCCTTACAAAAAGTGAGAGAGGTGTAAGTAGAAAGGAGAAATAAAATGTGTGAATGCAGAATGAAAGAGGTGTGATGAACCTTTCTATGGAGAAGAAGATGTTATAACTTTTCAGCCTATTCCTACCTTTTTATTTGGATTAGTTAAAGTTAATTAAGATTAATTTAAGGTTTATTAGGGCTATCTAAATTTAAGGATCATTGAAATAATATTCAAATTTTAATTTACGACAGTAAGATCATAGTGCCATGTGTCAATGTAAATCTTATATTTGTTTAGCCTATTAATATAGGCTTTTCATTTCCAAAACTAAGACTCAAGTCGGAAGTACCTCAGAGATGTCTCATGATCCACTTCACAACATTCCAATTCTCTCTTCCTGGATTTAAGAGAAATCTACTGGCCATACCAACTGCATGAGCAATGTTTGGCTTTGTGCATATTATGACATTCATGAAACTTCCTACTGCTGAGGAGTAAGGAATATTCTACATGTCTATCATCTCTGCTTTTGTAGAAAGATTATGTTGATTGCTTAACTTAAAGTGGGCTACAAGAGAGGAACTAACCACTTTAGCATTTTCCATGTTAAATCTTTGAAGCACATTTTAAATGCACTTCTCCTAAGATAGATATAACTTCCTTTTACTTTTGTCTCGAGTAATCCGTATACTAAGAATCTACTTTGCTGGTCCTAATTCTTTCATAGCAAAAGACTTGCACAACTGCTTCTTTAACTTGTCAATTCTGGTAATACTTTTGCCAATAATCAACATATCATCAACATAGAGCAGTTAAATAATGAAATCATCCGCAAAAAATTTCAGTATAAAATACAATAATTAGAAGTCGTTTTTTTATAGCCTTTCACTATTGTCTCGGTGCTTGCTTTAAGCCATAAAGAGTCTTCTTTATCCTAAACATATAATCTTCATTCCCCTTGACTTTGAAACCCTCTGATTGCTCCATATAGATCTCTTCCTTCAAATCACCATAAAGGAAGGCAATCTTTATGTCCATCTGCTCAACTTCTAGATCAAGACTTGCTTTAATAAGTTGAGGATAACTTAAATGGATGATATCTTCATTATTTCTGAGAATATTTCATTGAAAACAATACCGTTTCTCTGACTGAATCCCTTGACCACCAGCATGGCTTGTATCATGGCTGTGATGGGTATTCTTCATGTTTTAACCTGAACACCCATATATTCTTCAAAACTCCTTTTCCTCTGGAAAAGTGTGATTCTCAACAAGTGAGTTCATCTTTTCTTTCATGGCGTCGACCTACTGTTCCTTGTGTTCATCTTCCATGGCTTCTTCATAATTCTTAGGTTCTCCCCCATTAGTGAGTAATATATACTCATTGGAGAGTATCGAGTAGAAGGTCTTTTGTCTCTACCAGACCTTATGAGTGGAGCTGGATCCTCTGCTTCTTATGCCTGGTCATCATCACTATCATCAGCTGCTACCAGTAAAGGAACATCCTTATCAGTTACATCTTGGTGAGTTTTCTCCTCAATATTCTTGTATGTTGGTACCTTGCTAACTGTATCCAAATCAAGCATATCATCAATATCTTTGGCTGTTGCATCTTTTGCCTTTTGGAAATCCTTGATGGTCTCATCTTTCATGAACACAACATCGTGACTTCGGATAAGCTTCTTGCTAACCGGATCATAAAATCTATAACCAAAATCATTAAGGTCATAACCTAGAAAGATGCACTGTTTTGTCTTATCATCAAGTTTGGATCTCTCGTCTTTAGGAATGTGCACAAAAGCCTTGCATCCAAAGACACCAAGATGATCATATTTGACATCTTTCCTTGACCAGATTCTATCAAGCACATTACACTAGAATGGAAAAGAGGGTGAGAGATTCACCACATGCACTGTTGTATTCAATGCCTCACCCCAAAATTGTTTTGGCAACTTAGCTTGTGATAATAAGCATCAGAATCTCTCCTTTAGATTTCTATTCATCCTTTCTACCAAACATTCAATTGTGGTGTCTTTAGCGGTGTCTTCTGATACCAAATGCCTTGCTATTTACAATACTGATCAAATAAACCAAAATACTCTCCCACATTATCAGTCCGGATGCATTTCAGTTTCTTCCTTATCTCTCTTTCGACTGAAACTTGAAATTGTTTGAAGAACTCTAACATCTGATCCTTCAACTTCAAGGTGCAAGCCTAGATCTTCCTTGAGTGATCATCAATAAAAGTCACGAAGTATGGAGCATTACCAAGTGACTTTGTCTTCATCGGACCACATACATCAAAATGTACCAAATCAAGTACATTTGGTTTTCTAAGGGGAGTTGAACTCTTGAAAGCAACTCAATTCCGCTTTCCTGCTAGGCAATGAACACACTTTCTGAGACATGTGCTCTTGACACCAGATAGATGTCCTCTCTTAGCTAACACTGTTAAACCCTTCTCACTCATATGGCTGAATCTTTTGTGTTACAACTCAATTGCATCTACATCTTCCATATCATTGATACTGTTACTGGGAGTGATGGCTTGCATCATGTACAATGTCTATGGAACCTTTGGCAAGTTTCCATAAATTGTTTTAGAATGTGCTGCAAAACCCTTCATCATCAAGCTTTCCCATAGATATGATACTGACTATGATATTCGGAATACGTTTGAAATTTTTCAGTACTAATCTCGTGCGGTTATTGTTCTCTAAGCAAATGTCTACAATGCCAATGGCATGTGCGAAGCCATTATTTCCCATCTTCACACGCCCATAATCTTCGGATGTATAAGATGTAAATAGTGCCCGTTGAGCAGTCGTGTCAGTTGAGGTGCCACTATCAATTACCCAACTCTTTTCTTCTCGCAGAATACTAATCTCTTCATCACATATCACAAGTAGATCGTCGGTGACGGTAATATGATCTTGACTACTGAAATCATTCTTCTCTAGTTCCTGATTCCTCTTGCCTTCTCGTTTTAGCTTCCGATAGTTCTTCTACATATGACCTTTTCCACCATAGTAGAAGCATTTAATGTTGGCAGATTTGTTGGGCCTGCTCCTGGATCTGCCTCTCTGGCTTAAACCTCTGCTTTTACTTCTCCCCCTTGTCTCTGTGATTAAGACATTAGACTCGAGAGATGAGCCATGAGTCTTTCTTCTAGACTCCTCTTCCATCGAGACTACACCTTCAAAGGCTGCGTTGAAGATTGTTATTATGAACATCTCCTAGGAACTCAATAAGGATCCTAAAATCCATAATTCAAGTAGCTTATCATCGTAAGTGAGCCTCATGGTGGTCATCTGATTAATGATCCCTTGATAAGTATTCAAGAGATTGGTCATCGGTGTTCTATCTCGATATCTCAAGTCTATGAGTTGTTTAATCAGGAACTTTTTGTTGTTGCTGAACTTTCGAGCATAAAGGCTTATTAGAGAAGTGCTCCAAAGGTAATCGCCTTTAACATTTATTGTACAAATCTTTAGGATTAATAAAAGGAAATTTTTGTTAATTTGATGTTCATGTTCTTTATGAATTGATAATGATCTTAAATCGAATTAATGAAGTCCTTGATACATTACATAGTATGAAGGAAATAATGATGAGATCATAATAATGAGATTCCTATCACGTGTAATTATGTTAGTATCTAAATTATCCCTAGTCATAAGATTAATGAGATGGGACATTATTAACCCAGACATACTAACACATGTTATATTCCTTGATTGGATCAAGTAGTGGATCTCGTAAGGTGTAAGCATGAGTTGTTTCGAGTTAACATGTGGATGCCTACTAAGACTAGTAAGTACATTAGCGAGTTGCCATGAGACAATCATATGGATAATCTATTCTAATGTCAATGATAGTCTCATTATAGCAATGGTGAAAATATCCTTAGACTTGAGGTGCTCAAGGATATCTTGGATACTGATCATGTTCTTTGACTCCATTCCTTGTTGCTCTCAGAGGTTGCTCATTGGGTGGTAATTGGTTACAACTTGAGGTATTTAAAGGTAATTGAGTAGCCAATAAAGGATTCACTACTCCTGATAAAAGGAGATGATACCTGCGACCTCTTGTTGGGGTCATTAATTGGGAATCTCTGACCAGAGTAGAAATGTCATGAAGATAGTCTTCTGTGACATATCCAATTGAGTAACGAGCCTTGGGATAAGAATTAACATCACTTGGTCTAGATGTGACGTAGTCAATCTAATGAGAGTCGACACTTTAACCATGCTCGAACCAAGTAGGGTATAGATGGTAAAAGGATGAATTGCATGGTAACATTGTCTATGGAAGGGTTCTTAGTCAAACCACTAATTTTTTGGTCAATTGGGAGTTATAATGTGTTGCTAGATACCGCTCATGACTTGCTTTAATTAATTGTTAATTCAAGTGACCAACATAACCAGAAACTTAATGGGTCACACGTATTGGAGATGCGACCAACGAGTAAAATGGATTTGGATAGTGATCCAAGATATGAGAGAATGTTTTAGGATTGTATCATGATATGATCATGGTAAGAAACGTTGCGAAGGAATGAAAGAAAGCAAGTGTTGCATGGCTGCAAACCTACAAAGTTTCCAAATTTCCAGCAAACGTTTTAAGCCAAATTAAGTGGCATTTATGGCCACTTAATTCCCATTATTCCTCCATTCATGATGGGGGTTTGAGGAGGCCAAAAGTTGGCGGAAACTAACTTATTTTCATGTATAGTATTGTAAGAAAACTAGTGAGAAATGGGAAGAGTTCATATTACACACACTTATTCTCTCAACTATTCTCTCAAGAACATATATCAAAGCTAGCACTTAGTGTGTGTGTTCTAATCATTCTTTCTAAGAGGTTTCAGGCTTTGCCCTTCGTGTGGATATCATTAGAGATGTCCTCATTTGGTCATTGTGGTTTATGACAACCCGAAGAGGTGAAGACAACGAAGAATGAAGGATTTTGTAGAGTACATATCTTAAGTTCATTTTGTTTTTTTATTACATCTAATGGCACATGTTTGATTCTATATTTTCTGGGTTTCATTTTATTTTTTGCTGCATATTTTGATATGTGATGCATAATCGAAACCCAACAAGGCACTCGAGTTTGGTCTTTAACTTGTTCACTTCCTTCTCGCAGAAGATATGATTTTGGACAGTATCGTCCACCTAGTTTCTGATGAATCCATAGACTTGTCTATGTAATAGACTCCACTCGATGTCAGATTTGCCTTCGGGTTTTGTGATACTGATCATTCTACTTGTATTGGCTTCTATCGTTATCATTCTACTTATGTTGGCTTCTATCGTTACAAAGGACGATTGACTTAATAACCGTACACATGAATAGTGACAATACACGTAAATAGTAACAGTACACGTGAATAGTGACCAATATCTTCAAATAATGGTCTAACTTATTTTCTAACATGGAGGATCTACTATTCAGTGGCAACCAAAGAGCATATGATAAGTAGACTTGCACACCCAAATTATGTTCTGATACCAGTTTGATGGAGGATCTACTATTCAGCGGAATAAAATCTCTCCCACCTTTTGTAAACATGTGTGAGGAAATCACCAAGCGGAGAAAACTACAGAAACTACAAAATAAATTAAAAAAACACATCGAATTTTTACGTAAAAAAACCTACCTAATATGGAAAGTAAAAACTATAGGACTGTAGTCCAAAATATCTCCACTATTTAAAATAATGGGTACAACAAATTTCCTATAGATAAAACTAGAGGTAATACAATAAAATATTCAAGAAATTAAACTCTTTGAAATACAAAGAGAGTGAAAAATATCTCACAAATAGAGGAACGCTAGTGCCAAATTATTAGGCACAAAACTATGATTTATAATAACCTCAAAACCTAAGTCTTGGAATATTGCTGATAAAATATCAGCTAGATCGAATCACGAATAACTTTCGATTGAAAGCTTAATCGAAGATATATCACTATCTATTTTACTAAGCTTGTATTACTCTGAATACTTTGCTTGAGATGCCTAAGTATTCCCCTTTGGTGTTTATTTATAGGGAGAAGTCTATGTAAGCCTTCCTTCCACTTTCAATATGGGGTTTCTTAAATCGAGGAACTCACTACAACAAACGGATTATTTGGCAACGATTTTATTGGCGACGAAACTGTTTTCGTTGCAAAAACAGAACATATTGCAACGAAACAAAATAAGTGGTCACTAATACTTGTCGTTTATCGACGTAAAATTAAAACGTCGCTGAAAGAAAATATTTAGCGATGAATAAAATTAATAGTCGTAAAATGCTTAATATTTGGTGACGCTGAAGCCATATCGTCACTAAATGTAGAACAACGGGTGACTTTTAATGCTATTCGTCACCAAATATGTAACTTTAGTGACGAACCTTGTCAATCGTCACTAAATATGTAGTACATTTCACGAAGATATGTTTTAGCATCACTAAAAGTCCATATTTGGTGACCAAAATCCTGTTTAGTCGTAAAAACGTTAACATTCCGCGTCGATCTTTACTAAGCGTCACTAAATGTCCAGTATTCAGCAAAGATGTTTTGGTAACCGTCACAAAATGTCCGACATACAGTGGCAAATTATGTAAAACATCGTTGAATGCTTGCAATTGGTGACGATTTTATAAATCGTTGCTAAATGATTTACATTTGCAAAAATTTTAAAGCTAACATTTTTATAATTTATCATAGTTAATTAAGATATTTTTTATTCAAGATTTTATTTGAATGTTTACAACGTATTATTAAAAAAAAGTCAACATAATTTTAAGTGTTAAACGGTAATATTAATTAATCTTTAGTATTTACAAAATTGGCAAAATAAGTTATAAAAAAATTAATTAATTTTATGAATATAATACTATGATATAGTAGAAAGTACAGTTATAGAACAATACAGTACGAAGTTTTCTTAGAAGTTACCTAAATCATATAGTTATAGAATCAGAACAATAATAGTCCACAGTTAATAGGTCACAAGTTGACCTTTAAGTAGTAGATATATTGTTTGACAAATTATTACAGATACAACAATAAATAAACTTTAAAGTTGAGTTTAGTTGATTGACTCACTAACTGATAATGATATATTTATTTTTTTGGATTCCAAGTAACATGTGATTCAGTAAAGGTAAATGAGTCCCTGATGTTTGGATTCCCCAGAAGGGTCCTTGCACGTTCAAACGCACCAATTGAAACAGTAAAACTTGTTCCCTCAATTGTAAGGTTTTTCACAGCCTCTTGCAACAGTACTTCTGCTATAGCTAAATTTGTAAAGGATGGAGTGAATAAGTCGCTAGATTTAGTACCTAAAACACAATCACTATAGAAGTTAGATATTGTCATGTTAGTAAACCATGAAATGAACTAAAATTAGAGTGACATACGTGCATCAGTAGACGAAGTATTCGAAATTGATGAATTATCCAAATCAACTTATTTTCCTTTACAGACTGTTGTGACATCGCTCCCGCCTCTATGGGCTACATGTCACCTTCAAGACTGGTGGAAGCTTTAAAGAAGCATGTAGTATAAACCATCTAATGTGAATATATATAGTAGCTTCATAAAAGGAAATGAGACGTACATAATAAAGAAAGTGACATAGTTCGGATGATATTAAAAACCTTAAAGCAGAAGATCCGCCATGGAACGCAAATGACGATTTCTATAGAAACTGGAGATTTCTTTTTAGTTTTGGTTTGCTCAGCAGGGACAATTTTGCCACATTCCCCCCAATGGTATGAATTAGGGCCATTCAGAACTAGTCTCCATGTTGACAATCCTTGATGAGATTAAACGTTAAACGCAGGTAGGAAGATAGACATTAAAAAATAACAAAGATAGGCAGTAAATCATATTCAAAACACAACCATAAACACAACTCATACATCAAATGCATAATTAAGAACTAACAATAAACACCTAGAGGGTTTAGTGAATAATCACTATAAGTATGAAGTCACATGAGGAATAAGTACTAGACAATGTAACTTTTCTGAGATTAAGCACCCTAAATTAAGACAGTAACACAAAAATGAGGTGCAGTCTACATAATTTGAGTTGTCTAAGAAAATACGCATGTGTTTCACAGGAGTAGAGTAGAGCCCAAAGTCACATATGGCAAGCAAGATGCATTTACATAAGTTGTTCAGTACGTAAAATCCAGAAACACATAAGATACGAAAGTTCAGTAACAGTGAGGTAAACAAAATTATTATACACAAACAAATAACATGAAAATTAGAAAATATCATATACAAAAGACAAAGAAATCAACTTTAGCACCCCAAAAAAACCTATGTATAGATCTACAGAAAGAACGTCCAGATCTACCATAGAAGTATTAAAATCACAACTTTTTTATTTAATAACGGTTAAATACTTGTACTCGTTGAAAACGTTATATTGAGAGCCAAATGCAAACATCACAGAGCGTCTACCTAAAAGTAGACTACAACTTGTGACAAACCCAGTTTGACAAACAAAGACTCGATCTCGTTAGTTAAAGATGTAGAAGAGCTTGATAACCATACATGAAAATATAGCAGATAATAAAAAAGATGTGACAGGAATACCGACCGTGTTTTGATGAAGTGAATGGTTTTGCTATATGAGAAAGGTGTCGGCGATAGGTGATAGTAGGAGAGGTTTTTGTTGATTCAGAAGGTCGCTTGAACGAGAATGCTAAGAAGGCTTTTATGTTGTGTTTATTTGAAAACCTAATGCAAAACGACTTCGTTTTTGTAGTGAAGGTAAACGACGTCGTTTATTGTTTGTTGTAGTTATTTGGAAGTAGTCTTAATTTATTTGCTATGATTTGTTGTATTTAGTCGATAATCGTCAGATGTAGTAACTAATAGATTGTTCGTCGCTAAAGGCCGACGGCTCATAAATAATTTTAAATAAATTTTTTCCTATTCTAAATAAAAAATAATTTGAATTAAAAATTAAGTGATTCATTTCAAAATTATTCTGAAATTAATAGGTTGACTGTTGAAATAAAATAAGATTATCTCCAAATTATATATTTTAATTAATATAATTTAAAAACTTATTTTAATAAGTAAACATTTTAATTTTTTAATTAATATAATAAGACATTGTAATATAATTATAAAACTATTTGTAACAAAATATATTTAAATATTAGTCATTCCGATCCTAAAAATTAAGCAAATGAAGAATAATTGCATATATAATTGAGAAGATATATTTTTGTTTTTGTTATTGGTAATAGGAAAAACTAATATAAGAAAATACTTGGGTATTTGCGATGTTTATCAAAATTCGTAGCAAAATCATTAAGATTAGGCGACGATTTAGAAGATTAGTAGGAAAATGTATTATATTTTGTGATGATTTATAATTTTCGTAGCTAAAGATGTCCTTTTGCGACGAATATAGTATCATCGCAAATTATGCCATATCAGAATAGTTGTAACTATGTCGTTTTTGCCTTATGCCAAACCTGCTTGTGACAATTGTTATATATCGTAGCTAAATGTTTAGCTATTAACAACGATGGGTATTTTCGTTGCAGAATGTTGCAATGCTAAAAAAAATTTAAGTGGGACGACGTCATTCCCCCTTCTTCCTCGTTTTTTCTCTTTTTTCTCTGCTCTCTACTTTCGTCTTCTTCACCAAGTTTTCGTTTGTTCTTGTCGATTTGGAGTTCCATCAACGCTTGCGTTGTCTTGTTTACGACATTGGGTAAGTTTTGTTTCATTTTTTGTGGGTTTGGTTGTCACATTTGCAACACACGTACTGAATGTGCGTTTTGTTCAAATTTCTTCGATTTGTTGTGTTTTTTGTATGGATTGATGACGGTAATTGAGGGGTTTTTGTTGATTAGTTTTAGGGATAATGAAGAAAGGGAATTGAAATGTTGAATACGTGTATTTGCTTGTGTTTTATGTTATGCTCACAATGTGTTCAATGAAAGTCCTCAACGAATTTTTGGATATATTGAACATAATTTGTGGTTGCTTTCTCTGCATAAATTCAACTTCAATTTGAAATTGCCCAAAATGCTATAGAATTGTTATAACTCTAAAACAGAAAATGCATAAAGTAAAAACAGAATTTACTTTGTTATTACTTTATGTTTATATTTTAACAATTTTAATCGGTGCATTCTTTATAATTTAAATGCTCGAAATTAGGTTTGATGATAATTAATGCATAAGACTAGTTTTAGTTTGAAAATAATCT
>JAOTAY010000004.1:8182630-8194829 GCA_025629805.1 Erythroxylum baracoense
AATTATAATAATTATAAATTTCAAAATTAAAATTTGTTACTAAATAATACAAGCTATCAAAAATAATTCGTCAAAAATGTCTTAAAAATTGTAATAAATTAAAATAAATTCTTTTATAAAAATTATAAAATTAAAAATTAAATTTCGCCACTAAATACTGTTAGCTACGAAATGAAATTTGCCATAAAAACTAATTCACTACGTATAAACAACGTCGGTAAAAAGTTTTTGCTACAACCAACATTTCGTGGCTAAATCTTTTTGCTACCAAACAAAAATCGTCACAAATTCATATTAGCTACCAAACCTACTTTGTCACAAAAGCTTTTTACCTATATTTAAAAAAAGTCTCTAAAAACATTTCCCTACAGGAATAATTGGTAGCTAAAACTTTTTTACTATAAAAACCAAATCGTCACTAAAAATAAATACAGACGCATAAGGTTTCGTGGGAAAAGACTTTTATCTACCAAAAGAAAACGTCACGCAAAGACATTACCAACGTTCCTTTCTATCGTCGGTAATAAGTTTTCCCGACGAATTATTTTTGTCGCAAACATATTTTCGCGACGACTTCTGTAAAACATCGTCGATGTTATTTTGCTATCGTGTAGTGACTTCTAAGAACAACTTCCCCCTAATTTTCTACAAAACAAACATAAGGAGGGAATCTACGAGAAAAGTGTCACATGCAGATGAAAAATGATATATTAAGATATATGCCAGCTAGAAAAGTTGAGAGAAAATGAAGATGAAGATTGTTTGTTGGTGTTTTCTAATTTTCCAAATGTTGTCTTTTATACATCTTAATAGTTATGGACTGGGCTGTCTTATTTTGTGGGCTTTACAGACAGACTGGGAATTTCCGGTTGGATGACAAGTTCAATTTCATGCTACAGTCTTTTCTTATCTTCAAATTATGAGTTTGATCCATTTGATAAGTGCTATATTTTTGGGGACTCACTGTATTGTGCTTGCTTACGTTTACGTTGCTTATGGATTTTGTATTGGAAGTAGCTGTTGCCTCTCTGGGCCAATTAGTTCTGTTAGTGCATTGTTTTGAACGCGGATGTTACTGCTTTGGCATATATTTCTATAATAGATGCAAACATTTTTGTGCATATTCCTTAAACTGTTCAACCATTCAGGCCTATATTTTCTGTATTAGATGCAAACATTTTTGGGCATATTACTTAAACTGTTCAACCATTCAGGCCTATATTGATTGATGTTCCCGAAGTCCACAATTGCACTAGTCGTCCCATTACGATCTTTTGTCAATATTCCTTCGTGGTTAAACTTTGGAAATATTTTATTTCTAATGGTTATGATTTTGAGGATTATTCTATTGGAGTTGATTACAAAGTGCATCCATAGATTAGACATGGCAATGTTGATGGAGTTACCAAGGCAACTCGAAATATCATCAAACTGGCATCTCTTGGACGCAGGATCTGACACTTGACGTCTCTTTTGATTTTTTTCTTTTTTCTTTTTGTTTTTGGTGGAAACATAGAAGGAAGTTTTCTTCAAACATCATGAAAGAACAATCCGGTTGAATCCAAGCGTCCTACGGAAGTCGTAATATCAACAGGTAATTCAGAAAATACTATCGTGTATTCATAGGATCGTAATGCTTTCCACTGTATGCCCAGTGCACGTGTAACGTAGTTAGAGAATTTGAAGCTCCCTAAATTTTGCTGGAATTTGGATCTGGTGAATATCTCCCAAATTGTTGTTCTTTTAGCTACTCTTGATTCCAAAATTTGTCAACATCACTGTTTGACAAATCATAAACTGTTATTCCTAGTTATAGATTCAAATCCTTTTTTCATAGTTTTACTTTAGAAAAGGCTGAATAAGCAGAGGGAAATGATAAACATCATATACGGAAAAGGATGACAAGACCTATAAATCTCTTTTTCACAACTGCCATCGTTGATCAAAAGATCGATGCTTTCGATAATATTTAACTGAATTACCTCACGCAATAAAGCGTATATTCCAAGCCCACCTAGATAAGGAACATAACATGACGAATCATATTTCCCTCCAAATTCGCAACATATCAAAGGGCAAATGATATAGCAGATTATATTAGTATGTGCCAAAAAGGAGAATTACAGATTAAAAGAATTGTTAGGATATCTAAAAAAATAAACCAAATAAGGAAGAAATTTGCTCTGTGATTCCTTAATTTCCACCTTCCTACAATTTTCTGATACGAAAATTTGCCAAAACTTGTAAAACTATAATTTGACGACCTTCTCTTCTCAAGAAGAAGAGCATATCCTGTGATCTTCCCTAAAACATATACGACACGAAGAGAACCAGAAAGAATATGGAAATTGGTGCTTGGAAGTAAATAAGAAAACAGTAGTTAGGGAGTCAATGCTCAATGATTCAAACTAAACAAAGGAAATGAAGTTGATGCCTGATTAGGGGTAGCTAGACATGAAACACTCATCAATATTAATATCACATGATCACGTCAAATTTATTGCAATTATCAATCATTACAAAACAAGAAAACATGTAAGAATATAATTTAAAACCCGGAACAAGAGGGCGATGACATTCACTACTCACAATGTCCTCAACTCCGGCAACGAGCTATAGCGCTGCAACCACGGCTGTAGGGGTTGGCCTCAGCCCCAGGTTGGCAGTTATAGTAAGACGCACCTCTCCGAGAACACGGCACCGTGTTCCTCTGCAGAGCTCCGTAGCTTATGTAGTTTGAAGTCGCCAATATCCTCCTGTTGCTCTCAGAATCCATGTCGAACTCATTCTCCATCAGGCACTCTCCGACCGAGCCTTGGCAACGGGAAGCTCTCGTTGGAATCCATCTCAGCTCGTGACCGCCGATTGCCACCACCCCAGGTAAGGAGATGACAAGGAGAGCCGAGAGGACGAGACAGAGAATCCGGAGAAAATTGGAGGGGCAGGCCATTGTTGTTGCGTTTTGTTTTGGTCCTGTGGTTACTCTTCTAATTAAC
Source organism: Erythroxylum baracoense (assembly GCA_025629805.1). Classification (NCBI taxonomy): domain Eukaryota; kingdom Viridiplantae; phylum Streptophyta; class Magnoliopsida; order Malpighiales; family Erythroxylaceae; genus Erythroxylum; species Erythroxylum baracoense. Next base: position 8,185,627 of record JAOTAY010000004.1, read on the forward strand.
CCTTATAGCGAAATTCTCAATGGGATGGAGAGGGGTCGGCAAGTTGTTTTTGTATTAGTTGACAGGAAAGACAACGACCTGCTTTTGTTTTTTTAATCTCTTTTTCTTTTGGTTGGTGTCAGGATTTGTGTATCTCTTTGACGCCTTCAAATTGCAGCTAATATATATATCCACAGAGTCGCCTAAACACGGAAAGTGAAATATTATTCAGTATCTTGTCATTTGGGAATAGTATCAATTTTTCAGGATACTTGCAGCAGGATCAAGGCCAGTGATGAAGGAAGATGATACGAAATGATCAATTGCCTTTTCTTTTTGCCACGAGTTGCTTTTACAACAATAATCTTTCAAATATTGGAAGTAAAATGCCGTTATCGCTAACAATTTCAGTTAAAGGAATAAGTTTCTTTATTTTTCAGGCTTCGGCTTTGTTAATTCACAAGTGTAATTGATAATAACTAGTTAGATTTTGCCAATAACGTATTCTTAGTCCTTAACTGGTGTTGTAACTTAATAGTAAATTAAGGATTCTTAAATTCTATATTTTGTGAGGTTCACTTTACTTCATATACTTTTTTTTAGTTAGAGGAAAATCCCTTCTGGAGGGCCCAGTCAAAAACATCTCCCGTGCAATGGAGGGCCTAACAGGTAACATCTTCAACGGGAAGGCCCAATGAGCAATGCCTTCAGTAGAGGGCCCAACAAACAATAACCCCAGTGGATAAAACCTCCGGCGGTCCTAGACTCTTACGAGGATTATAGCAACGCGGCATAGAATTGAACCTTGGACGTAACGCATGCTAAGTCTTGCTCTCAACCATTCGGCCATACGCTAAACTTTACTTGTGATTAATTAGTTTTTTGAGTGTGTGATAATGTTGCAATTGATAACGAGGTTAAAGAACAATTTAACATAGGCAAGGTCTTTTTTTTATTATAATATTTGAATGTGTTTACAGAATGATCAAATTATTTCTAATTAAAGTCTAGTAAAATGATTTGTATGACTAAAATATTATACATAACTAAAAAGTAGTATGAAAAATTCAACCACCTAATTCAACATTTTAACTTTAAGAATCATTTTTCTATATTTCAGAAAAAATGGTCTTTCAACAGACCAATTCAGATATTATAAAAAAGATAATGATTCATGTTAACCTGGTTAGTGATCTTTTAATATCAACTAAGACATTGTTAAAATCTTAATTATCTTTTTTATATAATGTTAACTGATTAAAACTTAATTATCCCATTTTGAATTGACAAACCTGCACTTTGTGTATGTAATCATCACAGTCGTTTCCTCGGACAGTTTAATCAGGATGAAGATTATGACAGACGGTCTTTCCCACACAAACTTGACCAGTTAATATCACGATGGGCCAATAGATTTTGCTTATCTAAAAGTCAGCCCAACAACTTTCGTCAGTTCAAATGTCTTTATCTCAGGAGTGCTTTAAATAATGAAAGAAACGTAAAGTAAAACCTAACCCTCCAGTGGGAGGAGTAAGTAAAATTTTTTTATTACATGAATGTACTGGCTAGTCAAACACTTCATTGAAATTAGCTTAGAGAATTTTAATTTCTCTTTAAACAACTTGAAATTCAGATCCGTTCTGATTGTCTTGTAGAAAGCTGGGCCACTAAAGGTGACCGGTTCAAAACCTGCCAAGAGGGAAAATCATACTTTTTGTAACTAAAATGGAGCTATATTCTCTACACGAGTCCTGGTTTCTATCGCCAAAATAGCCAAATCATAAGTCATAACACCACTACGTCCGCCTGGTTTCTGATAACCGAATGTAACCATAGTTGTCTTTGATTGTTCGTGTTTTTAAAATAGCCATTACATGTTTTTGTCCAGTAAGCTTATGACATTTTAAGCCCCACCTTTATTTGTATCCAGCAAACTACGTGCATGCTCGATCAAAAGCGGTGTCTAACTGGAGAAAAAGTTCTTTGGAGGCAACCATCTAAAATTATTAATTATTTTATTTGGAAATGCCAAATATTCTTATATTTCCTATTCTGCCACCTACAACTTCCCCTTTGGCCCTCCGCAATCACAAACACCAACTCCTGATTTTTTATATCGTGTTTTGAGTCTGAACAGGTTCTGGCCAACAACAACTGCAATTTTCTAATCAGTTTACATTAAGAAAATCTGGACCAACCACGAGTTTATTTCAAAAATTTGTTAGAATAATTATTAATATTGATCGTCTTTATCATTCTAACACGTAATGGTGGCCATATTCCTGGCTTGTTATACTCTATAAACTTTTTGACTTTTCAATAAAACACACCGTTCAAATTCAATGCAATGCATTTTGTAAGAGGATCTTTCTACATAATTAATTGGTAATTGGTGGTTATTTGAGACTATTAGTTTTCATATTAATACTTTTTTGAAAAAAATTCACATTGATATTTTTAATAGATATAACAGAGGTTAAAAAAGTCCTATTTAAATGTTTTATAAGATAATAGGCAAATAATTTATAATATAATATAAAGCACCCCCCTCTTCAAATGTTTTCTTCCTTCATCTTTTTGTTTTACTTTTACACTACAGAATCTTAAATAAAGAATTTAAATGCCTTTTGCATTTTAGACTAATTTAATTGGTTTATTATATGTTCATAATTTTGGATTTGTATGTGAATGATTGTTCACATTTTAATATTTATTTATTGGTAGGAATGAGAACAAGTTATTAGATATTAATAGCCAAGGAAAAGATAAGTGTAACATTACAAGCGGTCTCGTCTTCCCTCAATCTTGATACCTCGTCACCGATAGATAATTCTGATACCTTCACCAAACCATTTAAATGATAGCTTATTGTCACTAATAGTGTATTTTAGTCTGGTATATGTATTTGCAACTATTTATACTTGTTATTATCTGTTGTATCATTCACTGATAAATTTATATAATGAGAATATATTTTTTGATTAATGTAGTATAACCTAAAGATTATATCGTGGATTGTTGTTTAACAATTAATATAAGGATTATGTTGTGCTGTTTTTTAGTACATTTTTTTATTTTCCATATGTTTTATCACCCTAAAACTATTTTTTTTGGGAAGAAAAATTATTATAAAATTTTATAATGTTATCATCCATCTCCACTAACACAATTTTTTACTTAAATATTGCAATTAACAACTTAAAAAATCTTAAATATAATATTTAAATATCGCTTCTCTATAACAAAAAAGACCACATGCAATGAAATCCATACCAATGTAGTGTCCAAAAAAAAACTTTTATTTGACTCCTAATATTAGTGTCACCTTAATTTTAATATGTGAATATCCTACCAAAAATTAGTACAATTATACCAAACTTATATACATTTTTCCGAAAAAATCATCAACCATTAAAAACAAGTACCAACTTCACTTTTAAAAAATTCAAGATGTAGGTTAGAGATGAATTTGTTGCCTATGAGATAATTAAAAAAGTGGGAGCATAAAGTATAAAGTATTATATTTGCGATTAAGTATAACTGTTATCTGATTATAAAAATGTTGTACGAGTAATTGCATAGTTATCAAATGTGTTACTAGTTATAAAAGGTCTTCGAATTGATGTAGTCTTATTTTAGAGCATCTAAAGTGGATCACTAATATATGATGTGGTGAATTCTAAGATAGAGAGGTCTAAGGGTAGGCGGAATCTGTATTGTTGATTGTGTGATTGATTTAGCCTAGATAAGTTATCATTAAGAATAAAGGGAATGAGTAAATAAGATTAGTGGTAAGAACTATTTCATAGATTTTAGGAGTTCTAAATGGAAGCAAACGAACGTGGACAACAACCAATAAGGATAAGGTGTTGATACTTCATAGGAGTACAAAGTTAATAATCTCCAAATCATGATCAAGTTCTTACTTGATAAACGAAGGAGTTCATAGATGGAGGATATTCTTGGCATAAATTTTTTCTACACGCGTTAGCTGTTTTTTGTGCCTAGATGCCAATTATGTTATCAATATACATATACTAGATATTGTAGTCAATGCTGACTACTTTAAGTAGCATAATTAGGAAGATTTCATCTTGAGTCATCTTTGCAAACATACTCCTAGGTTCTATCAAGATTTATAGGTTAAATATGTTATCCCTTACATGAGTGGATGCATAGCCATATTAGAGGCAAATTATACGGTTGCTAAATTGAATCTTGTCAATTGATATATAGAATTGTATAGAATGTGCAATTGAATAAAAATGGCTTATTTTTAATTTTTTTACTAATATTTTATCTTAATAAGTTATGTGTTAGCCAACACTTTAATTAGACAAAGATGACAAGGATTACAAATTGGGATGATGTCAATATTAACGAGATAATGAATGCTGATTGGGTCTTAGAATAAGAGAACGAGAAATTGAAGACAATGTTATTGTTAGAAAATTTATGATAGATTACTATAAGGATCACCCAAAGAAGAGTCATGATGCAAGAAGTAGCAAGGAAAGTGCGAAAGGCTTTATGAGAGGTGATAGATGCCAAGGTAATGAGAGAATAACTTATTAGATTAATGTATTTATTTAATTTTTGGTTTATATGTGGATAGTTATGGACATTTTAATTAGTGTTATGGATGATAAGAAGTCCTAAGGTATGAGGAGGTATTGATACCTAATATTAATAGTGAGCAACTAGTCTAGAGGTATGAGGAAATGCGAATGATAGACTAAAAAAAATGTCCCAAGGTGTGAAGAGACATTAATGTTGAAGAAAGATAAGGATAGGGATACCTTGAGTAGTGTGGAGGCTATGACGGAAAAGAAAATTGGTGAAAAATTAGTCTAGAGGTATCAAGGGATGCTAATGACAGACTAAAAACAGAAGATGTCTATAGGCATGATAAGATGTTAATGATAGAGAAAGATAATGATGAGACGATCAACAAACAAAAGGAGACAACAATTAAAGAAAGGACAAAGAAAATTAAGTTGAAGGAAATATTATATATTGAAGAAACCTTTTTTAGACTTGGACTATGATTTAATGAAATTTGACATTTTAATTGAAATGTAGATACAAAGGGATTTAAAGGAGAGTGTTAGCAGTGGTATATGTATGAAATTGGTGCCATCTAGGAAGAAATCTAAATCTTGTAGGAAAACTCCAACTTTTGAATCTTTGTATATTAAGAACCTCTAAAGAAAAGATGGTGAAAAAATAAGGTAATGTAATTATTACGTTATGATAAAATTAATATTGATGCACTTACTATTGAATATTTGTTGAAAAGTTTTTGTAAGTTTATTGATAATGACATTGCTAAAAATATTAGGTTTCATCTTATAATGAGTGAAGTACTTTTATGTTTTAGGTTTAAAAACTGTATAAGTAATATGACGGATAATTTTGAATTTAATTTACAATATTTTGATTATTTACATAAATCTTATGATATGAATACCTAACAATTTGTTAACAAGTTTTCATTAATTTTTTTACTTGAGAGTGTAATTCTTAGAGTTTGTCTAGGTAGGTATGTAATGGACTCTATATTTATAGTGAGGAAGCTTAACCTGTTTAGTTATAAACAAAATGATAATAAATATTATGATGGAATTAAATATGTTGTTTTAATGTTATTAGACATATGTAAACCAAGTGTTAAAGGAAAATGTAGACAAATGTTTGTCATTTATTGATTTCTTGTATATTTTTTCCTAGTATACAAGACATAGTGGCAAAGATTTGGATATTGATATTGATGCATGCATGACTTGCTTGATAAGTATATTTTATCTATTTAAATTGGCACTTATGTATGAAATAATAATTTAGATAATAATTTGTAGTTAAATATTCTTCTTCTCATAAATTTTCAACCTCATACTTTAGAATGATTATTGGAGTGTTGGGTCATTTCAATGGAAGAAAAGGTGATTATGATATTCGATTCCAATAATGAAGAGGATGGCATTATGAAGAATTTGTATAGAGCACTAGTGGGTTGCAACATGTCGTTTGTATTATATTTCATAATATAAATTTGATCTCATTATATATAAGTAACAAAATATTGTTTTTGAGGCTGTAGGCATATGTCTTATAATAGGTGTTGGGGTCTTTTATATTGGAATATAATGATAAAGTTTTGTGATCCACTTATTATATCGCTTATATAAGATAATTCCCAATGTAATAGAACATATAAGAAAGATATTATGTTTATCTCTGCCTAAATGCAGAACCTATTTTTACTATTATATATTGTTATTAAGTTAAATTATAAAGAATTAATAATATTTTGATTATATATATTTATTGATAAACAACGCAACAATTGTGGGATTTACTTGTATTATGCCTTATAATTTTGGTACGGGGACTAGGAGCTTGGATCATGTTTTTTATAATAAGTTCATGTTCATATGTTATATATACCCTGAAACATGCAATATATTTTTGTTAATGCATATGACTTGTAGTGGGAGGAGTCGACCAAGATTCAGAAGCATCTATATGATTGGGTGATGTCAAGTGATTTCAATGATTTCAACTCCTTGCACCCTCAATACTAACCTTTTATAACCAAACTTTGAATAAAACATGCATTTGAACTCATAGACTACTGATTTTATTTTTTATGCAAGAATTTTGCTATTGTAGAGATTATTGGTAATTAAGGTAGTGAAAAAAAGTATCAGATGTAAGTTAAACTTATAATTCATTTTATATGACTTTATCTTACGTTAGTTAAGTCTTTCCATTTATATTTTTAGTACTAACTCTTTTTATGAAATATGAACTCAAATAAGGAGTATCTATCTTAATTATAATAAAAGGTAAAAAGAAAAATAAAGAAGTTATCAAGCACATATTTTTACAATAAAATGACAAGGAAAAGTCAGAACTATATAGAACAAGAGGAAAAGGTTTGAAATCTAAACACCACAAGTGAGCTCTTATTGCTTTCTCAATGCAAAATTATACATCTCTAAACTCTATCCAAGTAGTTAAAAGGTATTCTACATAATTAGCTTAACAATGATTAAAAATAAATATCCCTCTACTGTGCACTTTATAATTGAGAAAAATATAATCGACATAAGCACAAATTATTATATTTAAGAGTCAATGTTTAATAACATGACTAAAGGTGATGAGGTATGTCTATGAATTTCTTCATCAAGCAAGATACCAGCTTTAAGTTTATAAGGATGAATCATAAAATTAAAAGGCAAGTACTTACCACTAGTGCCAACTATTATTTCCTCCCATTATTTAACAAGAATATTTACAAGCTAATATAATGGTTGACTAAACAATTACTTCCAGATCCCATCTATGAAGAAAATATAATAATAAAACCAGATTATGTCAAAGCTAAGATTGATCTTACATATTCTTGATACATTTCTATCCTTCTAGTTAACAATTCTGAAAAGTAAATAATGCTTTTATATATAATAAGGACAAAATTAGAGAAATACCTATATGTATATGAGATAAATGCATAAGACAACTCCAGATTTCTACTCTCTAAACTTAGGTAGATAACAAATATTTTAGAAAAATATGAAAACAGATTAACCATTCAATGATACAATGAATTTCTCATTGTTACATTAAGAAAAACATTGGCTTCCAAAATAAAATATTTGAATATTAATTGGATTTATCAAAGTAGGAGTTAGTATTGTCTGATGTCAATTTTTTGGTAGGAATATCCTCCAAGCTAACTTTGTAAGACATAAGGATCATAAACCAACTTTTATTATTTTAGGTGTCTTAAAATTGGAAAACTCTACTTTTAAGGTTTAAATTTTAGGTGTCCACGTTAGTTGCCTATGTGGGAATACCATGATTATGTGCAAAATATACCATGTATCGCTGCATACTATATCAGGGCTCAATATACCCAATACCACAAGTTATAAAGAAAAAGTTATCTTACACAGTAAATATAAGTTACTCATTCACTTATCTAAAGGAACATAATATTGAACATGGTTTAGTGCACATCTATATACTAGATTGAAAATTAAGCCTAGGTCTAGTTTGATAAGTCTGACCTAAAGTTAATGGGTTTGGTCTGAATTGACTAAATTTTGAGTCCCGTTAGGAATGTTTTTAAAAAAATTTTAGGCTTTGACTTGGGCTCAGACTTGTGCTCCATAGCTTGGCTTAGCGTAATGTTTGACTATATATAAAAATTCCCATCTACCTTAGACCCGTCAACTCCTCTATTCTTCTTTATCACTATCGACACCCTTAACTTCTCTTTGGTTGTCTCGTAGTATATATCTTCTTTTCTCTTTTTCGTTTTTCAACTATATATATTTCATGGTTCTAACTTTTTTCATCTCTTTTTCTGACCATTTTATCAAAAAGCTGTCTTCTTTTTCATGTACTCTTTTAACACAGGTAATGAATCACAATGCATATCTCTTTATATTTTTACGCTTGAATCTTTCTCGTTATCTTGAAGTTTCATAGTGAGAAGAGAAAGTATAAAGAAGTGAGTATCTTTTAGCAACAACAAAAGAGATAGGACTTTGATTTGGATTTTGAACTCAAACAAAGAGATCTTAATTATAATAAAAGGTAAAAATAAAAATAAAGAATTTATCAAGAATATATTTTTATAATAAAATGACAAGGAAAAGTATGAACTATATAGAACATAGAGGAAGAGGTTTGAAATCTAAACACCACATGCGAGCTCTTATTGGTTTCTTAATGTAAAATTATACGTCTCTAAACTCTATCCAAGTAGTTAAAAGGTATTCTACATAATTAGCTCAATAATGATTAAAAATAAATATCACTCCATTAGGCACTTTATAATTGGACATAAGCATAAATTATTATATTTAAGAGCCAATGTTTAAGAACATGACTAACGGTGATGAGGTATGTCTGTGAATTTCTTCATCAAGTAAGATACTAGCTTTAAGTTTATAATGATGAATCATAAAATTAAAAGGCAAGTACTTATCACTAGTGCCAATTGTTATTTCCTCCCATTATTTGACAAGAATATTTACAAGGTAGTATAATGGCTGAATAAACAATTACATCCTGATCCCATCTATGAAGAAAATATAATAATAAAACTAGATTATGTTAAAACTAAGATTGATCTTATGTATTCTTAATACATTTCTATCCTTCTAGTTAACAATTCTGAAAAGTAAATAATGCTTTTATATATAATA
>JAOTAY010000004.1:8198757-8208968 GCA_025629805.1 Erythroxylum baracoense
GTTGAGATTTGAGAGTTTAATGAAGTCACTCTGGTAACAGAATGGTTAAGCTCAGGACATTCCAAGCTTGCGAAATGTAAAATTTCAAGCCTTTTATAGGGTAAAATTTGTGTTATGACTTAAGGAAAAATCTGGATTGATCTAAGCTGAATTAGACCAAGTTATCTTCAAAAAAAATTGTAGGTCTTTCTTTTAGCTTTCCAACGATATATATTATGAAGTTTTTAGACCTCTGGATCAAGAGTTATGGTCCTTAGAAAGGGAAGTGCTTAGGAGGGTAAAGATCTATCGTCTGTGACGATGTCATATCTTCTGTGATGACATCATTCGTCTTAAGAGATTCATCGTCTGTAAAGATGTATCGTCTATAAGACATATCGTCTGTGCTGACATCATTCATCTTAAGAGATGCATCATCTGTAAAAATGTATCGTCTGTAAAGACGAATCGTCTGTCATGACGTCACTTCATATGTGATCACATCATTTCGTCTGTAAGGATGCATCGTCTGTAAAGATGCATCTTCTATAAAAATGTATCGTCTATAAAGATGAATCGTCTGTGATGACATTACTTCATCTGTGATGACGTCATTTCGTCTGTAAGGATGCATCGTCTGTAAAGATGCATCTTTTGTAAAAATATATCGTCTATAAAGACGAATCGTCTGTGATGATGTCATTTCGTCTATAAGGATGCATCCTTTGTAAAGATGCATCTTCTGTAAAAATGTATCATTTGTAAAGATGAATCGTCTGTGATGACGTTATAGGGTCTTAAGCGTTGCATCGCCTTAAGTTGACTCCACTTCGTCTTAAGTTGACTCCGCTTCGTCTTAAGTTGACTCCGCTTCATCTTAAGACTTTGCTTCGTCTGCTTTCTGATTTGTCTGTCTTTTGTTTCGTCTGCTTTTTGCTTCGTTATCCCTTTTCACTTCATCTGCTTTCCACTTCATCTGTCTTTTATTTCATCTGCTTTTTGATTCGTCTGTTTTGTTTCATCTGCTTTGCTTCGTCTGCTTCACTTTGTCTATTTTTCAATTCGTCTGCTTTTGATTGGTTTAATATAATCCTATCATCTGGTCCATTTTTTGACCCTTTAGACGATTGAATTCGTCTTCAAGATCTTCATAAAAATTGTAGATATTGAAGCCCTCTTTAAAATAATCCAAAGAACGCTTTGATTCAATATCTATCGAAAGAGTTATGTCTTTTGTCCCAAGATAGGTTCAATATGATTGAGATCAAAATCTTATTAGATTCCTTCAGCCATAACTTCATTATCTGACCTCTAAATAAGATGAACCTCGTGTCTAAATAATCTAGAGGCATAGAGCTATCAAAAGATCTGAAGGAATAGAATTTTTTTTAACCGAGCCTTTAAGATGCTCAATATCAGGATGAAAGTTGAGCATAGAATATTTGCTTTAGTATAAGAAAGATTTAGAAGATAGGGCCCGATACGATAGTATTAAGAAATAAGGATGAACTGAGGATGACTAATGAGGGTTAAATGGGAATAACCTTAAATGCTAACAAGTACAAACACATGTCCTATGACAAGGAATGTTGGGCTCTGAAATCAGGGTCCAACATAGTTATGGTATCAAAATAAGAAGAGGATTCGATGATGGTTAAGGAAACCTCATTGGAATAAGTTCAGGGATTATGATTTCGCAAGAGTTGGGTTCCGAAAATAGTGCCCAGCATTTGTGGTATCTGAGCAAGAGTAGGCTTTCAAAAATGGGACCTTACATTAAGATTCGAGATATAAGTTATGTGGTTCGATCATAAAATTAAAAAAGAGGGTTAAGCGTGAGATATTTAAAAGAAAGCCACAAGATCTTCCTAATTTAAGATAAAAACCTATCAAGGTAGTTCACAGAGAAAATTAATGCATTCTTAGGTTGTCTTGATATGAAAGGGATTTTAATTGACTAATCTAAGGCTAGGAGTTATATATCTCAAAAGAGAATATAATTGTAATTTAGGAATTCTTACTAGTCTAATAAACTAGAATTATTCATTAAATCAAGATAAACTCAAGCATAGTAAAATTTTAGGAGGATTCTACATTTAATTCTTACCTATCTATTGATTATTATTCTTATTTATTACCTTGAATAATCTACTCTTATTTGTTATCTTAGTTTTTTATTTTCATTTATTCTACCACTCATTTCATGAGATTAGATAATATAAAGATGGTTAGTATTAGTAACTATAATCTTCATGGGATCAACCTATACTCACCAATGCTAACTACAAATACATTGTACACTTGTGTTAAAACTCAATTAGAGATGGTTTAAGAACTCTTATTGATGGGATATTTGGAGTGATTATTGGGGTATGATTATGTTTATTCATTATAGAGGACCTTATTGCCTAAAGGTTCAGAGTTAATGAGGAGGATTATGAATGCTAATCTGCATATACAGGAACTTGTTATGTTAGATCTTTTATCTGTCCACTATAGAAGGAGGGAAGTGTTTAAAAGCTTGTATCACTATGAGTTACTAATGAATGTTGTTATGATAATCACAAATTATAGTTGCAGAGACCTAGATGATTTGTATCATGAAAGGATCTTACATTAGCTTAATATGAACCTGTTATTTCATAAAATGTTTCAAATTAATTTGTAAATATTTTAAGCAATACCAGAAATAATTATATTCATGACAAAATTAAATGATGGCACGTAAGGTTACATATTAAAATAAATGATGGTAGTGAATTTTATTAAATGAAACTATGTAATAAATGAATGCAATGTATACATTCATAAAAAAGAAAAAAATTATTTCAAAATATTTTTAAATTTTCAAAATTGATAAGCAAGATGTACAGTTTAAAACTTTGATATATATTGACTACATTGTTTGAATTATACTTAGACACCAGTCATTAAATATTATAGCTATAAACTAAACATTGCATTACAAATAAGGAACAACTTAAGTGAAAAAATGAAATTCCATAATTAATGGAAAGATAATTAGAAGACTGTAAACTCATAAAAAAGGAAGTTCCATGTTTATGAATGGAACTCTTGAGCTTTCCTAAGTAAGTGTTAGGATTATTCTTGAATGGCAATTTGCATCTTCCCTCTACACTGCCATAGCAACATTTTAAATTAGGGTGTCATTATAACATGACATTAATATTTTCCCTCTAATATCATTCACGTATTTTTAAGAGCCTAATCAAATGTAGTGACATATTTTTAATCCTTTCTTTTCATTTTTACCTCTTAACTATTTAAATTATCCATTATTAATTTAAAAGAAGGCATCTCTTCTCTTATAGAAAAGTATTATATAATCATGTATCCCACCTACTATGAAATTCATAATTAAAAGAACATATTAATTCCTACTTATGCTCTTTACACAATTACTATACTTTTATCTATTCATTATATTTTATGCACAACACTATGTGCCTAATTGCTTTCTTTTCTTTTGTTTGCATTTTCCACTTATTTTACAAAGTATAGAAGTAAGAGAAATGCAATCATAAAACTAATGAGATAATGGAAGAGGGAACTTTAGATGTGCAAATTCCTTATTATAAAACTTCGATTATGATAAGGAATATATATCCATTAAAACTCCACCTTCTTTTATGTCAATGTTTTAGTTTGTTTAGTGTTTCTTCTTAGTTATTCTAAGTAATATTAAGATAATGGAGAATGAACTTTGATGGTGTAAATTTATGATAAGAAAATATAATGAAGAGGCAATATGCAATGGCCAAAGTTACTTGTGTTATTATTAAAAGTTTTTGACAATTATAAAATTATATACAATCAATTAGAAAATGAAACTTTTTTTCCACAATTTTTTTGTGTGCATGTAAATTCACTTAATTCAATAACAAAACAAATTGAAATTGAAATAAAAATGCCCTATAAAATTAAGATTATGATAGATAAACATGCTTCACTATTATAGTTATGATATTTATAGTTTTAATTGTTTTAGATGGTAGTATTATTTGAATTTGCTTAAATAAATTTTATTTATTTTATACATTGTAATTAATTTGGTTTTCCTTAATTATTATCCTTTTCCTCTGTTATTATGCATATGGAATAGTTCCAATTGTTGATTGTTGTACCCACTGGTGATAGTGGTTAGTTGAGGCACAAAAGTTTCCAGGTAATGATAGATGTGTTTGTGATGGTCTACCTAGCATGGTTATAGAAGCAAACCCCCAAGTTTTAATGAAGCTAAAGAGAGGATATGTCTATTTTCCATATGTATCTATAAACATAACGTATTCATATTGTGTATGTGTTTGTTTTAGAAGTTTGCTTTAGTATTGTGTTAACCAATGGTGGATGAAATAAAAATTTACTAAAATTTTCAAACATTTTCAGAAATTTTTATCCAATAACCTCTATGTAGTTAAAAAACAAAATCATCTAATATAATTATTAAAAATAAATATAAACTAAACTGATCAATGACCAATGAAAGCATAAATTAAGAGAAATAAGATACATATTGGAGTTAGAGAAATGATAGCACAAAGATAACCACAAGTCATTATACTCATAAAAAGAGAAGTTCCATATTTATAGCGGGCATACTTCAAACTTCACTAAGTGGGTTTCAGAGATATTTATAAAAGGTAACATATACACCTTCCCTCCATATTATTGTTAAAACCTTTGAAAGTTTAGTATCATAATGACATGAAATTAATATTTTCCCTTAAATTTCATTCCTGAATCCATCAATATTAAATAGTGATAATAGAGGAGAGAACAAAGATAATAGATATAGGAAAGGCATATTTAAGGCAACATAAGCAACTATAAAATTGTGAAACATATCCTTTTATAAGTGGAGAGCTATAAATCAAGAGTCTTTGAATTACAAATTGTTATTTGTTTTTGAATTTTTTCAACATGATTGACGATACATGCATGTAGTGACATATGTCTTACTATATATATGGCTAACATTAGTGTTTACAAACTTTCCAAGAACCCTGTTTGCAATGGGATTCTCTAGATTGGAAATTGGTAAATTAGAGGTTTTTCTAACTAATATTCATATAAATAAATTACAGAGGATTCTAATTTTTTAATGATAAATAAGAAAATTCAATAAAGTTACAACAGAAACAACTAACTGCTACAAAACATAGATATAAATTTATGAACATCTTTTTATCTTTGACGCTTATGCTTAGTAGGATTAGTCCCTTCTTCACAATGATATTGTTTATATCAAAATATGAAAGGTTTCAATGGTGCATCATATCCAATGTGTGAACAAACAACGCCAATGTTCTGCTCTATCTAGTACAATTGGACATCTTAATCCTCTTGCACCTTGTACTCCTCTTTAAATGTTTATTGGAGTTTCTCTACCACAACATTATCCTTTTCTTAACATCTATATGATCCTCATCTGGTCCCTTTGAATGTCCTACAAAAGTGTTTGAATAGGTGGCTAACAAATATTCATGTTTGCTAATGTCTCTTCTTCATAGAGTTATGCTAGTTGATAAAAGGTCCTATCAAATTCATCTTCCATCCTTTGGTCATTAGCATTAAACTCAATGCCGGTGTCAATATTTTAAACATAATTTCTCTAACTACCTTAAAAATCCTCATACATCATATAGATTTAGTGCTAAAGTCGGGTATTGTATATGTAATTTTCATCTAAGGGAGCATCTGAAAACCCCCCCAAGTTATTTGCTAGTTTGTTTACTTATATCCCTATATATATCACCTCCTTTTTTCTCATCCCCATTGTTTATAAGTAGATTGCAAAATACAAGCCAAATTACAATGGTGACCTTTCATAAAGCACCATAAATAAAATAAATCTCATAAATTCAACACTCCCATCCTATCCCTCATCCCAAAAATAGTATGTGTAACTATGTATAGTTTATAGATTTTCAGGCAAACCCAAATTTGGATTATTGACATCCAACAATTTGACACAATTTAGGAAATAAAACCCACAATTCACACTAAAATCGAAGGTTGACATCGAGAATTCCTTATAGGCCACCTAGAATGTAATACCATTAGGCTCTTCCATTCCCATATCTCTTTTGATATTTAAAGTTATCAAAAATTTGAGCGTTAATTAAATATAGATATCTTGATAAATTTGAAAAAAAAATTGACACCTGATTTGTAAACCATTTTATCTAATTATAAAGCCAAAACTATTTATATTAGACTATATAAAGCCAAACCTATTTGATTAAAAAATCACTTTTTTTAAGGATTTAACACCTTCTCAATTGACATTTCTTGGAGAAATGAAGGATAGGGTGTTCTGACTCTAATTATGGGCAACCTTCAGTGGTAGAATCATCCTTTCTTTATATAATAACCTGATTGTTATTGGTGGCTAGTGTATTACTTTTGTTTTTCAACAAAATTTGCATTAAGAAACAAAGTTTTACTAAGGTTCGTCTGACTGTAAACACTAACATGGTAAACGATTTACCCAAATAGGTGTGTATTTAAGTCTTCTCACAATAAGTATGTTCCCTTTATATAGATGCCCATGCTTTTTTTGGTATATTAAGAAGAAGTAATTTTTATAAGTTTAACATGGTTGACCATACTGTTGTGCACTTAGGTATGCCTTACAATACATATGGTTTCCCTAGTATTTACATTCTTGTGTTTTTATATATATTATTTGATTTATCTAGTAATGGGTTCTATAATATGGAACATGATTAACTACACACATATGCACCAAAGTGTGTTTAGCAATATGTATGATGGAAAATGTTAGGTACTGTCTTGTGTGTCTAACCATATGCCTCCAACTTTTTAATTGCATTGAGGTTCCATTTCTTGAATTTTTAAAGTTTACAATGTAAATTTCTTATAAAATTAATTTCCCCTATTAGTCAAAGTTGGGGCTACAGTAATAATTTTTGGCCATATATCTTTCTTCCTACAAAGACCCTTTTTAAAGAAAATATATTCTTCATCAAGTTGTCAACTAACCTTAAGAATTTGTCCATAGATGCAGGAGAAATTTAAACATACTAATTGAGTTCCTATTTGGGAACTTAAGATAAAAATTACTATTATGTTAGGGTAAGGTTAGCATTGTAGTTAAAAGTAAAGGAAAATTTTTAATCTTCTATAAGTAATTTGAAATGTGAACATCAATTTAATAGATGAACTAATGTGTGTTAGTAGGGATTGACCAACTGTTACTTTATTGTAGGACCAATCTCACTCTATTAGTATAGGTCACACCACAATTGAGAATAGAAAGAAACCATTTTTAAAGGAATTAAAGATTTTTGGACAACATGTGATCCTTGTCTTCCACAGAGTTATAGATATTATGATGAATCGAATACATTATTATTAGATGATACACTATACAAGACTTTATTCAATCTATTACGCTTAATTTCCCATATGGCCAGTGTATTCAAATTGTGATTATAATCAATTTCTTTTTTCCATCCTTCTCAAACCTAGATATGTTGTATCAACAATTCTTTTCAGCCATATATTAGAGTATTTCCATATTTATAACAATATCGACAGATAAGTGATTTACCACATGTCTAGTGTATTCAAATTGTGATTATAATCAATTTCCTTTTTCCATCCTTCTCAAATCTAGAAATGTTTTATCAACAATTCTTTTTAGACATATATTAGAGTATTTCCGTATTTATAACAATTCTGATAGATAAGTGATTATATTTTAGGTAAAATGTGTTATAACGTGTTATTTATTTTAATTTAATGAGTTTATCCTTATCTTATTTTTATATAATCCTGTATTTGGGAATCTTAATAGTTCCAATAGGTGATACTCAAATGTGTCTAGATCAATTAACTGAGGCCCATAATGTCTCTGAGTTCATTGCTTAAAATATTTTTGGCTAATTTCTGAAAACAAATAGAGATCCTCGATGGACTTTTTATTGTAAGATTTTTAATTAATTAGTGCTGCCATTCTATGATGAAATTTTAATTTTGATTGAAATAAGATTATAGTTGATGGACCTTGAACCTTTTGTTAGAAAATTTCAAGCAGTACATAAGAAGTGTGGATAGGTTCATGTTTTGCTTTGGTGATTTTGGTAGTGAGAGATTATGAAATGGGAAGAATTAGGGTGAAGGTGATGAAGAACACGTATATATATATATGTATGTATGTTATATTATTGATGTTCATGATTAATCGTGAACTATAATATCTTTATAGATGATATGAAGTTGAAAATGAAGTAGAGAAGATGATCTTAGTATGAGTTGGGATAAGGAAAGATTTAGAAACAAAATTGGTAGTAATCTGAAAAATGTTCACTAAGTGTGCTCCGGTCTGTTAGCTATAATTTTTTTTAGTTATCCAAATGAGATGATTTTTTACTTGGATTACACTAGAAACATATGGCTACATTTCTTATGAAGAAGTCAAATTTCAATTCTGTCTCTAAGAGTCTCAAAATTTCATGAAGGTGAGAACTGGGTGCAGTACATTGGTGGATGAATGTAAAATTCGTCTTTGGACTTAAGGGAAAAATTTGGATTGATCTAGGCTGAATTGGATGAAGTTTCCTTGTTGGAAATTGTAGATTATTTTTCTAGCTTTCCGATGATATATAGCATGAAATTTTTGGACGTCAGAGTCGAAAGTTAGGATCTTTACAAGTGAAGATGTTCAGAAGTTTGGAGGTATCGTCTGTTATGATGTCATCTTCCTATGGGTGACGCCATCTTCTTCTGTAAATCAACTCCTTCTGTAAACAAACTTCTTCTGTGATGACGTTAGCTTCCTCTAGGTGACGTCATCTTCTTCTGTAAGGATGCATCGTCTGTAAATATGTATCTTCTATAAGTCATCTTCTTCTGTAAGCTATCTTCTTCTGTAAGTCATCTTCTTTGGTGAGGATGCATCGTTTGTCAAGATGAATTCCTCTGTGAACCAACTTCTTCTGTGATGATGTCATATTCTTCTAGGTGACGTCATCTTCTTTTGTAAGGATGCATCTTCTGTGTTTTGTGTCCTCTGTGAACCAACTTCTTCTGTGATGACGTCATCTTCCTCTGGATGACGTCATCTTTCTCTGTGTTTTGGCTTCCTCTGTCTTTTGCTCCGTTTGTCTTTGTTTCCTCTGTCTTTTGCTTCGTCTGCTTTCTGCCTAAGTGTCCAAAACTTCCTCTGTGTTACTGTTCATGAACCCCTTCTGTGTTACTGTTCATGAACTCCTTCCGTGTTACTGTTCATAAACTCCGTCTGTGTTACTGTTCATGAACTCCCTCTGTGTTACTGCTCATGAACTTCCTCTGTGTTACTACTCATGAACTTCCTCTGTGTTACTATTCATGAACTTCCTTTGTATTACTATTCATGTACTTCCTCTGTGTTACTGTTCATAACTGTTCACAAACTTCTTTTATGATGACGTCATCTTCTTCTATGTTTCTTCTGTGATGATGTCATCTTCTTCTGTATTTTGCTTCTTCTATTTTTCATCTATACCTATCTTCTGTTCCATTTTTGACCCTAAGAAGATAGAATTGGTCTTTGTGGTCTTCATGAAAGTTGTAGCTCTTGAAGTCCTCTTTCTAACCATTGAAAGAACGCCTAAATCTGATACCTATAGAGAAACTTATGCAAATAGCCCGGAAGTAAGTTCAATATGATTGAGGATAAAAACAGATTGGATTCTTTTGGCTATAACTTCTTCTATAGACACCCAAATGACTTGATTCTTAAACCAGTGGACTTGTAAGACATTTCTCTACATCTCCACCAAAAATCGTATCCATCTAAAATGAATTAAGAAAGATTGAGTGAAAAACGTAGGGCAAGTACAGTGTGTGTACTCTTAAATAATATGAACTGGTGATATTCCACTAAACATACTTCAGTATTTTGATGATTTCTAGATTGGTAGAGCTCAAAATGAGATGATTTCTAATTTGTGGTGAAGTAGAGACATTGAGCTACAAATAGTATGAAGAAATTGGAATCAAATTCAGTGTCTAAGATATTCAAATTTCAGAGGGAAGTTGTACATAGTATGCCGTTATGGACAAGAGCAGTCCAAAAATATTTGAAGTATATCTTTCGAATCACTGAATTGAATTGAATGATTTTGTTGTCATTAGAAACTTGAGACAATGGGGGACATTTTTCTGGAAGAAAGTGTTATGTTAGAATGTTCAAGGGTACTGTT
>JAOTAY010000004.1:8211073-8223005 GCA_025629805.1 Erythroxylum baracoense
AATTGTGGTGACATATAAGTAAGATATGTTATGGTATAAAAGCATGAAGATGAATTAATAATGGTTAAGGTGTTTTTTATTGGATTACGCCCATGTTATGGTAATAAGCTCATGTTTTATAACCTCTGAGTTGGACTCCGAAAACAGGATCTAACAATAGTCTTGTAATTAAAACCCAGATAATATTTTATTCTCCTTAAGCAAATGTAAATATTGCACCATTATTTTAAATTGATTTTCATACGTATCTAATTGTGTGAAATCAAATGCATTAAATGGAATATATAATTTGACCGATGTTCATATGTACATTTGAACTAAATCTCTTGTATACATTTAGCCTCTTTATATACAACTTATGAAAGGAAAACAAAAAAAACTAGTTGTACAGGTCAACCTTAATAACTAACAAAGGGAGAGAAACTCCAATTTAGCATTCATTCCTCCTTAATCCTTCTAGTTTGTTCAAATAGTTCCAATTTCTTCCTTGCATTTTGTCTCCCTCCGCTTTATTTTTTTGGTTCTATTATATACATGTATCCTTGGTTTCCTTGGTAATCATCTCTTTCCATCTTTAACCTTTCATTTACTGTATCGAAACTGTCATTTGTTTCTTAACTACTCTTGCCCATAGCTTAAGTAAAATATGTTCCTTTTAACTTTCTCTAACTCTAAAACCACCTCATCTTTGAAGCACTTGCTTCAACCTGACCCAAGAAAACTTGAAATGTACTCCCTCCAAAGTTACTCGTATATAATCCCTTAAACTACCTAAAACCTAAGCCATTCCTGTCTTAGTTTAAAATGTCCTTCAATCTTACGTATTTATCAACCTCATAACCATAAAAAGGCATACGTTCCTCTTACATCTTATTAAAAATGGTTGACTCATCTTATGTCTTGCATCCATTCCTTCACTTCCTCTTCAACCTCTGATATAGTGAGAGAAAATTGCCATTAATGTGGTTAATTTATAGAAAACCTAGACTTCCATTATGAGTGACAGTGTAGAAGAAGGGAAAGTCCCCTCTTTAGCTTATTCCCACTCTACAAAATGATCCGATTATGTGCTTAAATTAGGACTGTCGCACTTTAATATACACCCGATGTTTATAAAAAAAGCACCAATTTAGGTTAAATTCCACAATGTCCCTTTAGACCACTAGAGTATTGAAGCATTAGGAAACATAGAAAGTACAGTAGTTAAACCCTATTTATGGATTTGATTTTAGTAAAAATGCAAAGGATAACTTATCAAATAAATTATGTATAACTGAACCTAGATAAACATTTTTTGAACCATTGTATGCTAAGCACTTATGATGAGGAGAATAAGTAATTTTTTGTTCAAATACCCATTCCATATGTGTGGAAGTTAGAGGAAATTAAAAAAGAAACTAATGTTTCTCAGATCCCAATGACAAATATATTTAGAATAATCTATTATAGGGAATTTATTATAAATGTATAAGAAGAGCACTCTAATAATCAGGTTAAGGAAGTACACCAACAAATCTACCATCCTATCTCATAAGTTCAACTACTTTAGCCCCTTTAGGAATAGTAAAGTATGAAATTCTAAGGCTAACAAAAATCCCCATTTTTTGGATCAACCAAGGAAGCTAAAAGATAAAGGTAACCTTGCTTGCTTTAAACTCTTATAAAATCGATTTCTTAAATTATTTTTCTAACTAAAATTATGCTTAAACACCTCAAAAACTAGAGGATTCTTTTCAATTATGCTAGAATGTGTAACCTTTTTCTTTTATAGTTTGTTTTATGTTTTATGTTTTATGTAAGGAAAAGGAACTTAAAGGATCTAAATGCTCATATTAAAGTCCCTCCTGGTTTCCCTCCTCACTCCCCACTGAGAGGTTATCCTTAAGGTGAAAAAGAAGTCTCTAAGCCTCTTAGCTCCTTACAAGCTAATGTTATCCACATCTCCACTAGCCTTGAAAATAAGAAATCAAATGTTGCTCAAGATGAAGTGAAAAATGGAGATAATGGAGAAGAAAAATTAAATACTAATGATGAAGATCAATCATCTAAGGAAGATGAATATTGGGAAATAAGCTATAATATAGAACCATACAAGAGTCATATGTTTAGGGTTCCTTCTTTAAAAGCCTAAGACTCGGACTAGAAAGAAGAACGGATGAGCTGAGGATTCCCCTTAAATCATTGACTACGATTGAAGGCCCTACAAAACACATAATATGAAAAACCTAAGCTCAAATCAATGAATGACAAAAGGAGAAGATACTACTAAACCTACCCTTAGACTCTTGATGTCCTTATGTAAACAATTAAACCATTTATAGACTTAAAATTATGTTTAAAAGTTCATAATTAATCTTTAATTTGCAATCTTGTTAGTTAATCAAATTTTTATCTTTTGTTTAAGCTACTAATTAGGACTATGTAGGTTTATCTAGCTTTTATTTCAGCTTCTATATAAGTGCATTTTTCTTATAGGTCAATGCCATAGATTTAACTTCATTATTAATAGGTTCTTAGCTCTTTTATTAAATTAAACTATTTCCCACATTCTTAAATTAATTAAAATTGTTTCCTCTCCAAGGTGGACATAAATGGTAATAAGAATGAATCAGAAATTTTTTGTATCGATAAGTAATATAATAGCATTTTACTTAACTATATGTAAATCAAAAATACAAATGTAAACTATAGTTATAAATAGTAAAATGTAATTGAACATTAATTGCAGATGAGTTTCATTTTTCTTATGACCATTTTACAAACAAAGTTTATGTACTTATGTAAAATCCAATATTACAAAATGAAAAAATTTATCATCCATTGAATTTATTTAAGTGTTCAAATGCGTAGTTTTATTTCTAAAGGCTAGTACAAGTCGTGTAAAAAGTTAAATTACTAGGCATCACCAACTCACATTGGAGGTTATAAATCTATATCAACTCCTTCCACTGTAACTTATATGTCAAATACATCACTAATAATATATTGCAAGTTATAGAGTGCATACAACAAATAAACCTAAGCCTACTATAATTGAAAATCCTCAATGCAAGTCACCATACATAAATTCCAAGGCACAAGATATATAAATCCCATAGATGTTGTTAAATGTCATCAACATACAAACACGCTCAAATTTTCAATCAATTTGTAGAATTACACTCTATACCAATTTATATAATAGGCAAAATCAATACCAAATTCATATTAATATAAACAACATGCTAATTTTACTTATAAGATTGCCTTAAGAATTTTGTTACATACGAGATAAGAAATTTAAACTAAGAAATTGTATCATCATATTGCTCACTAAAATACACTAATACTTACCACAAGACGTATGCCTACTCCCTCAGAAAAACATTTCGTAATGTTATACATAATGCAAAAAGCTTTATATTGTTAAATATAATGCATGTAATGTGTTGCGACATTCTAGTACTCTTAAGTTCTTATTAGCACCATCCTCCCCAGGATTGGAGTCAAATATTGTAATGTCCTTTCATTTTCTAGAGAAGTAGCAACACCATATTATGAAGTATAAGAATGAAAATTGGAAGCGTAACTTCATTAAATGATGTTCTACTTTTGATAAACCATTTTTTCACACAAAAATGCCAACATAAATAGACAGAATACACTTATAAAGCTAGTCGTATATTCATCAATGCCAATACTCAGTTCCCTCCTAATATTTCTTCCATACTTCACAATAATGTTCAAGAAATTAATTGAAAGTATGAATTTTTCCATATGTTAACCCAAATTTGGATTATGTCCACCTAGTTATAGTTCATCATGACATTAAAGTTCTTTTATAACATTTTTAATTAATGTCTTCAAAACTAAGCATGCCAACTTTACTCACTGAAAATGTGGAATCTATTATCTACCTAACTAGGGGAAGCCTAATAACTACACTCTTCAGTAACAAAATTGATACCACATATTTATAGTATAAGATATACATAAAACTTTATATTAAGGATAACTATATTAAATATTACCAACCATATTACTAATTTAGCTCATAAGCCTAAAATATGCAAGGACATTGCTTAATGTGAATCTAAATGTAAAATTTTTTGTGACCTCACTATCAAGACTTATAGGATTTTAGCTAACGTAACTTATAAGGTTAAATAATATTGAAAGCATACCCATCAGTGGTCCTTAAATCGTACCATAACAACAATGTTACTTGGTTCTCAAACTAACTTTTCTTCTTAAAAACTTAATTTACATGGATTTGAGAGCAAGAGTTCTCTTATGAGGCATAGATTGCTTCCCATTTATGTGTAGCATCACTCATGCTCACCTCTGAATCCTTCAGTGCCTGCATTTTAACATAACTATTAAAGTAATCTAAATATATATTCCCTATGTAACGAATCTTCAAAATTGAATATTTATTGCTTGCTTCAACTTCCTCTTCTTCTTCTTTCTAATTGATGTCTCCAACCGTCTTTTCCCACTGTCAACAATTAATTTATCTGTTATTGATGTCTCCCCATACCTCGAGACATTTTCAAATTTTTAGGTTTTTCATTAGTGCCTCTTCAGTCTTAGGACTAATTCCTAACTTTCACCTCTACTATTGATAAAATCATGGCTTAGAACATGTTTAAATCTTTTGAACTGTCATTAGCATATTATCACACCTCAAGATTAGCTCCTTAGTATTCATCTTAGTCTTTGACACCACCTTATACCTCAGGACTTCTTCTCTTATATGTTATTAAACTCAAACATCAACAATAATTCACGTATAGACCAAATATGAAACACTTATTTACTAAACATTCTTCATAAACTCATTACCATTGTGTCCATTGGCTCCCACAAAACTTTACTTTTCTACCAGCTTTCTAACCATTATGACACTTTGTCAAGAGACAATCATTATAATTAACCATCTATGTCAAACACAAATTAGCATATATTAATGAATTATAATTATTTTGATTCATTTATCAAAATGTCACCATAAATTTTACAATGTCAAAATTACCATAAGCTCATTGTATACTCCCTCCAATACCATGTTAGTTTTTGATGCCTTATCAATACTCTCATTGAAATCTTAGCCATTTTTTCCCACTTGAATGATCAATCCACTCATAACTTGTCAAGATAATAAATCTATAAATAATTTATAATTTGAATCATCTTTAATTAATTACATAACATATACACTTTAACCTTTTAACTAAAAACAATCAAGTTTCTACCATCCATCACTCACTGTTAATACAAATACATATCCACTTGTAGAAGGTGCTACACCTTTTCCCTCTATATAGCCACAATACTTAAAAGCATGTTACAAAGATAATTAAGAATGAAATGTCTGTAGCTAAGGTACTCATAATCATTAACATCGAAAAATGGTAAATAGTAGTTGCAAGCTTGTACCATAATTAGTGTTGGGACACAGAAAAGTATTTAACACATATAAAAGTAAGCTTTGTAGAAAACATTCCTCAATATTAAGGGTTTGCAACAATTTAAACACCTTCTCATAATACTACCACATTTTACACTCTTTAAAAACTGAATTTACAATAGTCATAATCATACATAATAGTTTTACTTCATAAGCAGACCATACTATACTTACTTGTCCCTATGGCATGAACTTCATCCCAGACCTACATTTTCAAGTTTCATATCAAATTAAGTTTAAATACAGTTCACTTTTAGATTAATTTGGTAACTAATTACCATCTTTTTTGCATTCCTATCCTTCTTCTTGCCTTTCTATGGATGAGAGGGTGCTTAAATAACAACTTTATCCTTCTTTTGTGGACTTTGATAATCAAAATATTAATATTAACCAAATTTGAATATAAATTATCACTCAACACATCCATTATAATAATAGTATATCTCTTAATAAAAAATCACAAGAATATACTACATGTCATAAATACAAACCCAATATTATGGGCACTAAATACCATAGAAACCTAAAATTAAGAAGACCGTATTATTAACATCTCCATACCTATCATATGTACTATAAAAACAACATATACATATAAACAACGACTAGCACTATCAACTAGATAGGGACAACAATGAATTCTTACCATATTCTACTTTGGTTTTTTTCAAATGAGAGTATAATGCACTCTATAAACTTGTTATTTATTGGCTAATAGGTAGGTTGCTTAATTTTAGATCATATAATGTGAACCAAATGAAATGAATAGATGTCCATAACTATTCACACAACATCTAGAGGAATCTTTACGTAAATTAAAGTACATACTTACACTTATAGAAGGGAAATTTTATAATCTAGACATAATACTAGGCGAGAAGACTTATCTCCAAAGCTTTTTAAGGAAGATTTGTTCATAAGGAACTTCCTTTTTACCTTTATAATTTGTGAATGCAATAATGAACGCAGTCTTCTAAATAGGTGCGTAACAATCATTGTCATTTGAAATAGTGGCTTTAACTTCTATACACATCAATATAATTGAACACACAACTATGAAGTAAACAATGTCAACCCAAACATTAATTATACATGTTTTAGTGCACAATTTTTAACAATATTTGTCCTTCATAATAAAAGGTTAAGAAAAACATATTTGAGAACACAAGTGTGTAAATAACTATGTGCAATTTAACTATAAAATAACATTGTTTTCTACAATGGCGAGTGTCAATCTATGAACTTAATATTTAGTCCTTCAATTTTCATATCAAGAATATGATTCAGTACACAATCGTGTAATTAACTGTGATAATCAAATCCTTTAATGGACATAGATTGATGCTTGATCATGTGTCAATCTGTGTATTTAATAACATAGTTGACTATATTTTTATATAGTTAATTATTTTAAATATAACCTTTAATGGACACATTGTGGTGTATAGGCATGTACTAATTTGTATCCTTCATATTTACTCGTTACATTATTTTAAATTAGTAATGGACCACATTTTACACTTGTTACTTAGTTGTAAGGTAATTGAAAAATTGTTACAAAATATCATATGAAATGTAATCACATATGTTATAGTTTGTATTGAGGCATATTATCTTAATATTAAAGTGATGACATTTTCATTTTAAGTTAAACATGAAACTTATCTATTATAGGTGGTGATATTGTTTAAACATAAGTGTGGTATTGGATGTATGAATGTCTGGTATAGTTTTAACTAAGGCATAGTTTTCTTCATATTGAGTAATGAGATTCCTATTTAAAGGTGAACATGTAACTTATTTGTTATGCGTGGGTAATGGTATTTTTTATACATAATCGTGGAGTTAAATGTATAAAGGCCTAATATAATTTTAATTAAGGTATAGTAATCTTCGTATTGAGTGATAGTATTTTTATTTTAAGGTGAACACATGACTTATCTGTTATATATTAGTGATGGCTTTTTTATATATAAACATGGCATTTAATGCACAAAGGTCTGCTATAGTTTTAACTGAGGCATGATATTCTTTACACTGAGTAATGGTATTCTTATTTTAAAGTGAAAAAGATACTTATTTGTTATAGTTGGTGGTATTTTTCAAACATAAGCATGGTCATGGATGTATAAAGGTCTGGTATAGTTTTAATTAATCTATGGTATTCTTTGTACCAAATGATGGCGTTCTCATTTTAAGGTAAGCTTGTGACTTATTTATATTGGGTAGTGGTATTTTTTGAACATAATAATGGTATTAAATATATGAAGGTCTAATATAGTTTTGACTAAGACATGGTATTTTTTATACTAAGTGGTGATATTCTCATTTTAAGGTGAATGTGGGACTTATTTGTTATGTATAGGTAGTTGTATTTTTACATAACCATGATATTGGATGTATAAAGTTTTAGCATAATTTAACTAAGGCATGATATTTTTCATATAAAGTGATGGTATTCCCATTTAAAGGTGAACATGTGACTTATATATTATACATGGATTATATAATTTGTTTTACATAAGCATGTTATTAGAAGTATAAAGGTTGGGTATAGTTTAAATTGAGGCATGGTATTTTTTTATACTGAGTGATGGTATTCCCATTTTAAGGTGAATGTGTGATTTATTTACAATGATTAATGGCACTTTTAGAAAAGAAGTATGGTATTGGATGTATAAAAATCTACTATAGTTTTAACTGAGGCACAATATTCTTTATATTAAGTGATGGTATTCCCTTTTAAACTTGAATGTGTAATTTATCTATTATTGGTGGTGGTTTTTTTTTTACATAAGCGTAATATTAGATGTACAAAGTTTTGGTATACTTTTAACTAAACCATGGTATTCTTTGTACCAAGTGATGGTATTCCCATTTCAAGGTAAATGTATGACTTATCTATTACGTATACATTATGGTATTTTTTGGATATAAGCATGGTCATATGGAGGCCTAGTATAGTTCTATCTGATTTATGGTATTCTTTATACTAAGAGATGATATTCTAATTTAAGGTTGAACATGAGACTTATCTGTTATGTATGGGTGCCGGTTTTTTTTCTTTTTTGTATAAGGTATTAGATGTATAAAGGTCTAGTATAGTTCTAATTGATGGATAGTATTTTCATATTGAGTGATCATTTTAAGGTGAACGAGTGACTTATTTATAGTAGGTAGTGGTATTTTTTGAATATAAGCATGGTATTGGAGGTATGAAGGTCTAAGATAATTAAGACATGATATTCTTCATACTAATTGATGGTATTTCTATTTAAAGATGAACGTGTGACTTATCTACTATTAATAGTGGCTCTATACAAGCATGATATTAGATGTGTGAAGTTGTAGTATACTTTTAACTAAACTATAGGATTCTTTGTACTAAATGATGGCATTTCCATTTCTAGGTGAATGTATGACACATTTATTGTGTATGTTTTATGGTATTTTTTAAATATAAGCATGGTCTTAGATATATGAAGGTCTGGCATAATTTTAACCAAGTCATGTTATTCTTCATACTGAGTGACGGTATTCTCATATTAAGGTAAACATATGACTTATTTGTATGCTTGGTGACATTTTTTTTAACATAAGCACAGTATTAGATGAAGGCCTATTATAGTTTTAACTAAGACATGATATTCTTAGTACTACGTAGTATTCTCATTTAAAGGTGAACGTGTGCCTTATCTGTGATGTATAAGTGGTGACATTTTTTAAACATCAGTGTACTATTAGATGTATGAAGACTTGGTATAATTTTAACTGAGCTATGATATTCTTTATAATAAGTAATAATATTTCCATTCTAAGGTGAACATCTAATTTATCTATTATATACAGATGGTGCTATTTTTTGTATATAAACATGGTACTGGATATATGAAGGTGTGGTATAGTTTTAACTGAGATATGATATTCTTCATAACGAGTGATGGTTTTCTCATTTTTAAGGTGAACATATGACTTATCTATGATGGATAGTGGTAATTTTTTTAATATAAACATGATGTTGGATGTATGAAGGCCTAGTATAGTTTTAATTAAGATATGGTATTCTTTGTACTGAGTGATGATATTCTCATTTTAAGGTAAACAGTGTGACTTATCTGATATGTATAAGTAGTGGTATTTTTTGGTATATAAGCATGGTATTGAATATATGAAAGTCTAGTATAGTTTTAAGCGAAGCATGGTATTCTTCATATTAAGTAATGTTATTCCTATTTTAAGGTGAAGATGTGACTTATCAGTTATGTATGTATATTTATATTTTTCAAACATAAGCATAGTATTGGATATATAAAGGCTTGGTATAGGTTTAAATGAGACAAGATATTCTTCATATAGAGTGATGGTATTCCCATTTTAAGGTAAACATATTACTTATCTATTATAAATGGTGGTTATCTCTAAATAATCGTGATATTAAATGTATGAATGTCTGCTATGGTTTTTATTGAGCCAAAGCTTTTTCTATTAGGTAATGGTATTTTTATAACCTTTACAAGTTATGAATAAAGGTTTTTAAGGTTCATATAAACTCATTCATTCAAACTAAGTACACAAAACCAATCTTGAAGTTAAAGGTAGTACAAGTCAGTACTTCATCTTTATTTTCCATCATTATTATCTAAAGCATTTACCATCCTATAGAAACAATAATACCTTTATTTAAGACCAACAGAAATAAAATTGTAATCATATTAGATCTTTTTAAAAAAAATGAAAGAATGTTTATTAACAATAGAGAAAGCTAGTAAACATTACAATGTTTTTCGAGTTACAAGCATCCTATCTTTTTATAAAATCAAAGAAAACTTCGTTACATAATAAATTGATGAGATAAACAAAGAAGCTATGTTGAAAGGGATGTGTGGCATGTTCATCATAAGTTTCATTTACTCTTCATTCTAGTGGAGAGAAGTTGATCAACTTTTTTAGTATCTAAAGTAGGCTTAATCTAGTTCAATATTTTGTCAGCTAGTAGGTGGTTATCTTATTTGGATTGTTTGTTATGTCTGCATATTCGCTCTTTCCAAATTGCATAGATGGTAGTGCAGAAAGCAACTTTGTTTATAATTTCATTCTCTTTCCCTAGACTGGAGAGACTAATAAACATGTTCAATGTTGTCTCCCATTTGTATATATATATAGCAGAATCCAACATAACTTGAATTATTCTCTAAATGGCTTTAGAGTAACTACAAGAGAAGAATAAATGGTCCCAATTTCCTTCAGTTGTCTTGCATAGAACACAAGTTGACTCACTAGGTGCAAAACTTGCAGATTTGATTCTAAGCTTGTTTTTAATCACAAGCTAAATGATTATTGAGGCTTTTGGATTAAGAGGATTTTTTCCAAAGGAGATTATACCACGACACTGCTACTTGTCTGCTGTTAAATAGTCTGCGATAGGTTTTATTAGAGAAAAATCCTTATAGGTTAGGAGTCCAGTAGATAGCATCCTCAATGCTTCTAGCATTTTGCTGGGGTCAAATTCATTCAAATTTGTGAAAGTCCTAAAGTTTCCATGTCAGTTTCTTCTTTACAGTAAAGAGGATACTTTAGAGTTCAGGGGTAGTCTATTTCACAGTTGAGAAATTTCATACCTATGAATTAGAGGACTTACTTCCATCCAATTGTCAAACCAAACCCAAGTGATTTGTCCATTTCCTACCTTGTATTTAATGTATAGATAAAGCAGGCTTCTCAAACTTAGCAACTAATTAAAGATCCATGAATATTGACTAGACATTATCATTTGCCAAAAGTTCTGATTTCCAATGTGATGATTATGGACCCATTTAGTCCAAAGAGATTTTTTGTCCATAAGTAGCCTCCAAACTCTCTTACTTAACTACACCTTTTGTATAGTTGACATAGAAATTATTCCTAACCTGCCTTGTTTTTTAGAAATTGTTATCTCACACCATTTGACCTTTTCTTTTTTGGAATTTTCAGTTTTCCCACTCCATAGAAAAGCTTTCACAATTTTATCAATCTTTTTGGTGACCTTTTTTAGAAGTACAATGTGAGTCGTCCAATTTATATGTAAATTGCTAAGTATTGAAATTATAAGGGTGAGTCAAGTTGCATAAGACAGAAATCTATTTTGCTATGTATTCACTCTAGATTTTATCCTTTCTAGAAGAGGGAAACAACCTGAATATTTAGGTTCTAAGGTGGTGATAGGTACTCCGAGGTATTTAAATGATGAAGATTGAATGTCCATACCAATGATTCTTGTTGGCCCCCCTGAAAATTTGTTTCGTTAAATTAAGCATAATAGATTATGGAATAAATGCATAGGATTGAATTGAGGGCATTTTTGGCATATAACTTATGTACCAAAAGAGCTTAAGCTTATAAGGAAGGGTAAAGTGGACTTTTGGGACTTATTAAGGGTACATTGGGAAAAAGGAATTGTAGACTTGTATCTTAGGAGAGTGGAAAACGTGTATGGTAGAGAAAAGA
>JAOTAY010000004.1:8227547-8252473 GCA_025629805.1 Erythroxylum baracoense
AATTAGAATTAGATAAATTAAAACTCCTTTTAATTTATCTTTAATTCTCCAATTAAACAATTTATAATCATAGATCAGGATTGACGTCTAGCAACACGTCATGACCACCCAAATATTTAGGAATATCAAAGTGATTTTGATTAACCTTTCCGTGTATGATTTTCTGTATAATTCAATCCTTTCATCATATAATGTTCCGATTAGACATAGAGCATAAAATTAATGTCTACTTTATTTTGAATCTAATCATATTAGTTCTTTGCCATTAGCTATCGTTTCAATTGATGATATTTGAAAACTATTTACATAGCATCATTTCACCTTGACTAAGGATTTCCTAAATCAATACTAATCGAGAACAACGAAACATTCTCCCTAATTACTTTAGGATGATGAATCCTATTTTGATTACTCAACTACCTCCATATACTTCATGCTACATCCAAAGACTACCGATTAAATGACCCATGATTAAATAGATCATAAGTAGTATCAAAATATAGCAATATCCATACAAGATAACTTTGATGACCTCCAGTCAAAGGATCACTTATACAATCATCACAATGAGAACTCAATAGACATACAAGTAATGCTCTAATTGGATTTCTCATATCGGGTCTATTCAATGAACTTGTTCTCTAACAAACATCTACATGTTTGTTTAAGTTTCTCTATACTTTAGTCTATGAGATCGACTACTTCTTTCATAAGTAAAAACAAAACATATGATAGTCTTTTTAGATTCTATTAATGTTCAATCTAAATAAAACAATGACTAGAAATATTTAAGAATAATACATAAATGCAATATGAATCTTATAATTATAATCTCATTATAATTTTATTTGTAATGTACAATTATTCCATAGACTTTATCATATACATCTAAACATGCATAAGATAAAGAATGTCTTTAAATAATTTGTCACTAAACTACAAACAAAGCGATTAGCTGTAAGGCATAAACTAACAGTTAAGTGGACCAAAATGGCAACAAATACGAGAGGCGATAACAGGAAAAAAGAAAAAAAGAAAAAACTAAGGGTAAAAAGGTAACTATAACTAAAGAGAAGGCAGAGGATAAAAAGCTAGAGAGAAACGTTTCAAAAAAGGACATTGTTATCGTTTTGGAATTCGGTTATGTTAATTGACAATATTCTTGTTTCAGTTAAAGTGTTTTCGTAGTAACAATAATAACATAACGTAGTCCTGAGTACACACTTCTTAAGACTTTTAGTTGTCTATGCTATCCTTTCTTTCAACCATATACTAAGAATAAATTGGAACATTGTTCCAAACCATGTGTTTTTCTGGGCTATATTTCCAAACACAAAGGCTACGTGTGTCTAATATATTACCCTGTCAAAAAAGTTGCAAGGTTCTTCATACAATAAACGTGAACGATGAAACCCAGCACCCTGATCACACCAGCCACACCACAAAAAAGGTTCGAATCTAGGACCGCGAGGAAGACTGGGCCCCCATTTTGCCTTCCCCACCCCCACCAGACTCAGCTATCGTGCAGTGGTTTCAGGTCAATTGGACTCAAACACTAACAACACATAATGGCCAATCTAAGATACAGTCGAAATCGAAGAAGGAGACATAAATATGGTACCAGGCAAGTTTGGTCTGGGCATTAAACTCTCCAATTCCTTCAAGAGCAGACTAGACAAGTAGTGGGAGCATGCTATTGTAGTTAAGCTTTTAGGTCGTCACATAGGTTATAACATCTTGAAAAACAGATTGTCTTCCTTGTGGAATTTAGCCGGACCTATGAAAATCGTTGGCATAGAAAACAAATTTTTCTTAATTAACTTCCTTCAGATTGACGGTTACATCACCATCCTCACGCAAGGGCCATGGATAATACTAGGACACACTTTATCTGTTCAACCCTGGACCCCTACGTTTCGACCATCCTCTGGCCAAATTTCCCATATAGTCGCATGGGTAAGGTTCCCCGATCTTCCAATAACACGCTACCACTCATCCATCCTTATGGCCCTCGATAATTTAGTAGGTCGCACTGTTAAAATCGACGCCACCATCCAACTTTCTAAGAGGGGCAAGTATGCCCGCGTGGTGGTGGACGTCGATATCAGCCAACCACTACGTCCTATCATTGAACTAGACGAAGAAAAGATTAAGGTGGCGTACAAGGGCCTACCATAAATCTGCTACTCCTCTAGGAGGGTTAGCCATGGCGTGACGGTCTGTCCCTCCCATTCCTCGTCTTTGGTGAACACTGCCACCACAAGTGTCGCCCAATCCTCAGAACTTCCGCCGCACCCACCCTCGAACACCTCCCCCCGAAAACTAAGGCCGTATTCTTACAGACCCTGGGTCTATGTCCAGCGTCGTAGTCGGTGACCCACTCACCCAGCAACGATCACAAGAAGTGACACGGCCAAACCTACCTGTACAGCAGATGCTCAAGGCTAAAGATTCCAGCTACTGTTAAACACCGGTTGCCCCGAACCTCTTACGCAAGCTCCACGCCCTCGACCAGTCGCCAGCTTCGAAGGGTTACGTAATCTACCTCAGCTTGACTCCTCCTTACAGATGTTTAAAAAAGACAATCAAGGCCCGGGTCGTCACCCATTGGGATCTTCAGGAAATGGACTTGCAGGCCAGCCCACCAAGATCACTCCCACCAGCAGACCAAGCTCCAACTCGAAGTTGCTCATGGGCTAAGATCCACTACCGACTCACTCAATCAAAAACAGAAAAGAGGCTGCCTCTCTTCAGCTCAAACTCACCCACCACCTAGCAATATCCATCCCTTCACACAATGATTTAGTGATCCAGGATAACTCATTAGCACTAGCTATGAACGAAAATTTCCCTTATGGAGCTATAGAGGAAGATATGCACACGGATGATATACCTCTACTATAGTTGATTACCCAACATATATTACCTCCATCGAAACCACCAGACCCTAAGGATGGTACACCTTCGGCCTATGACGACACAATGATAATAGATTCTCAGATGGAAAAGTAGTCGCAACATCCCCTGCAGACTGCCGATGCTAGGAATTTAAAGGCCTCTGTAACCTCTCCCGACCATTAATGGCCACCTTCCAACCTTTTATTATGTCCATTTTCATCTGGAATTGTCAAGGGGCAGGTGGTAGGAAATTTAGGCCTATACTGAGGAACTACGTCAGAATTCACAAACCCTTGCTAGTCGTGCTAGTTGAGACTAGAATAAGTGGGGTTTGAGCTCAAAAAATTATCAAGACTTTACCTTTCCCTAATTCTTATAGGTGGAAGCCAATGGATTTTCTAGAGGCATCTGGCTGCTCTAGACCTCTGATATCACGGTCAAAATCCTTCTTACTCATCGTCAGTTTATTCATGTGAATATTGAATGGGACCATAAACTTTTTGCTTTCACGGCCATTTATGGGAGCCCCACTTACTCTCTTCAACATTTCCTGTGGAAGTACTTACAAAAAATAACTAGCGTCACTACCCAACCGTGGATTTTAGGGGGAACCGTAGATTTTAGGGGGCAACTTCAATGCTAAATTAAAAAGCAACGACCAACGAGGCTATGCTAGAATTAACCCCCATTTTTTAGACTTCATGCAAAGTTGTCAATTTCAAGATATTTAATTCACCAAGCCCAGGTTCACTTAGCGCTAAGGCCCAACTCTCACTAGATTAGACTGTTGCTTTTGCTCTCAGTCTTGGCTCACCCACTTACCAGACATGACAGTCACTCATCTACCGTTTCTTAAGTTTAACCATCGACCCCTTCTGGTACAGTTTCATCAACCTAGCCACAGGCCCATGACCCCTTGGCCTTTTCGATTCCAAGCCGCTTGGTTGATCCACGAAGACTTCACCCCAACCGTTAAAGATTAGTGGAATCCTTAGACATTGAATTTTAATAGAGTTATCAGGAATCTGGGCAACAAATTACAACATTGGAACCACTCAACTTTTGAAAATATTTTTCATCACAAGAAGAAACTCATGGCACATCTTGAGGGTATTCAAAAATCTCTGAAGGCTGCAACCTCGAAATCTCTTTGTCAGCTGGAAGATTACCTTTGTAATGAGCTGGAACAAGTACTCTGTCAAGAGGAACTGTACTGGCATCAACAACCTGCTGCTAGTGGCTGGCTCAGGGAGACAGGAATATAAAATACTACCATATGATCACCACAGCCAAAAGACGATAGCTGCATATTGTCTCTTTATCAAATAAAAATGGTGGCGTTAGTTCAGACACTACTAGCATCCGATGTACCGCCATCTAGTCTTCAACTTAAAGGGTTCTTACCCTCCCTACCTATCCGAGCTACATAAGACCTCACAAGTCCTATTCTTCCTACAGAGGTTCAGACGGCCTTCTTTGATATGGCTCCCAATAAAGCTCCAGGATATGATGGATTCACCGCCTTATTCTTCCAATCCCAATGGGACATAGTAGGACCTTCTCTGATCACCTTCTTTCATAAAATTTTTCGACTCGAGGTTTTGGAATCGGAGCCTAACCGCACTATTCTGGTGCTCATACCTAAGCTCCCCTCCCCGACGTCAATCACACAATTCAGGCCTATTGCTTTGTGCGTCGTGGTTTACAAAGCCATTACGAAGATCATAGTAAATAGGCTGAAACCTTATCTCGATACGTTTATAGGCCCAAATCAAACCAATTTTATTCCAGGGGCGCTTAATTGTTGATAACATCATCACTGCCTAAGAAATCATTCACTCCATGAAAAGGAAATCGAGTAAGATTGGGTTTCTAACTATCAAGATCGATCTTGAGAAAGCTTACGATCGTCTCTCTTGGGATTTTATCCACAATACATTACATGATATAGGACTTCCTGACTTGTTGATATCCCTCATTATGAAGTGCATCTCCTCGGTCTCTATGCAAGTGAATTGAGGAGGGGAACTCAATGACTCTTTTACCCCTACCAGAGGTATTTGTCAAGGTGACCCTCTATCGCCCTACCTTTTGGTCTTATATATGGAAAGACTGGGTCACCTCATCAATCACTCCGTTGTTCAAGGCAAATGGAAGCCTATTAGACTAAGCAGACAAGATCCCCCTATCTCATCTATTCTTTTCCTATGACCTCATCTTGTTTTCTGAAGCCTCGGTTGATCAAGCTCACATTATTCGATAAACTTTAAATATGTTTTGTACCGCCTCAGGCCAACAGATCAGTCATGCCAAATCTCGCCGCTTTTATTCCAAGAATGTAAATCATGGCCTTGAGCGACGACTGAGCCGAGAGTTGGGATTTAAACCAACCACAGACCTAAGACACTACTTAGGAGTGTCGCTATTACATGAGCCAGTCTACAAACGAACATATCAGTTCATCATTGATAAGGTTCAAAAATGCCTTTCGGGTTGGGCTGCGAACCTTTTATCCCTAGCTCGTCAAGCCACTTTGACACAAGTAGTTATCTCTGCTCCCCCTACCTATACTATACAGCGGTCCACCTTCCTCGACGTCTTTGTGACGAAGTGGAAAGAATCACGCGCAATTTCTTATGGGACTTTTCCCGAGGCAATAGAAAGATACACCTAGTCCATTGGGACACAATCTGACAAACGAAAGAGATGGGAGGACTCGGCATTCGCAACATCCGTGAAACTAATGATGCCTTATTAACAAAACTCAGATGGGCGATGATCTTTGAACCAAACGCTTTACAAGTGAGAGTCCTCTCCACGAAATACAACCTTAACATTGACAACCTTCCCACCTCCCTCAAAGGGAGTAGTGGCTCTATGACTTGGAGAATCATAAAAGCCATTTGGCCCACCGTGCTCAAAGGCATGAAGTGGATTATTTATGATGGCTCTAAGGCCCATTTCTAGTTAGACCCATGGGTAGAGGACGTGGGCCCGTTCATACACCATACTCTGACTCCTATATCTCAGGCAGATCATGAACTGCGAGTTCAACACTTTGTGGATAACTCAGGTAACTGGCTTTGGGAAGAATTTCCCTTTGCACTTCCTCACCATATTTGCTTATTTATTGCAGGTATCTTACCACCCAAGCCTTACCTAGGACTTGACAAAAGGATCTGGGAAAAGTCATATTCTGACCAGTTCACCACTGCTTTAGCATATCATATGCTTATAGACCATGCCACCCATGACCCTAGCAGAGTCTGGAAGATAATTTGGCACTGGAACGGGCCGCAACGTATCAGATCTTTTCTTTTGCTCTTAACATAGGATCAGTTACTCTCCAATCAACACCATCTTCACCGATGCCTGACTACGAATGTTGAGTGCTACCATTGCAGGGCAGAAGAGTCCTCCCTTCATGTGGTGTGGGACTGTCCCAAAGCGAGAAGTTTGTGGCTTCAACTCCTGTTGTTAGTCAATTCGTTAGATTTTTTCAATCTCACTGCTCAGGAATGGCTGCAGCGTAATCTTCAAAACCACCATATAGGTTTTGGCTTAGATTGGCCCCTTATCTTTGGTACCGCTTGCTGGTTCCTCTGGTCCTGGCAGAATTCGGCTCTCTTCAACACCCAGTTTTCTTAGCCGGATTCTCCAGCCCACATAATACTGGCATATACTCATCAAATTCACAAAGCTGCGATTTGGACAGACAGGGCAGTTCTTGGCCATAGACCATGCCAAGAGCAACTGATCGGATGGAGAAAACCTTCTCTTGGCTGGGTGAAAATGAATGCTGATGGAGCAAGCAAACGCTCATCCCTTTCGGCCTCATCAAGAGGACTTATTCGGGACAGCTCCGGTACTTGGATGGGAGGCTTTGTTCAGAATCTTGGTTGGTGTCCCCCAGTTTCTGCTGAACTTTGGGGTGTGCTCTCCGAATTGACTCTAGCGTGGGACCTGGGATTTCGTAAGGTGGAACTCGAATTGGATTCGTAAGTAGCGATGAGTATTTTATCTGACTCCATTAAAAGCGCAACATCGTTAAATCCTTTAGTTATGGGCATCAACGAGTTACTCAATCGCAACTGGGTTGTTATCCCTCGCCACACCTACCGCGAAGGAAATAGGTGCGCTAACTGGCTCGCCAATTTTGCTGTTAACTTTGGTTTAGGGGTTACCATTTCTATAAATACACCCTTAGGGTGTCTCTCGATCCTCTTCGAGGTTATCGCTGGGATTAGTCTCCCTCGTTGAACTATGTAATTTGTAGCTTTCTTCTCCTTTACAAAAACAATATTAAGACAATTAAGTTTTTAATTTTATTTTTTTCAAAATGATAAAAAATTTGAAAAAATAAGAGGAAGATAGAAGACGATAAACAACTAATAAAAAAAAAGAAGTAAATATTAAAAAATTACAATTATATCCTTACTGCTTTCTATGTAATGAAATTAAATTTATTTAATTGGAACCTATTTTGCCATACTTGGTCACGGACGGTTGATTATGTAGTCGTTACCTACTAGGAAGTCATGCCAGTTTTCTAATACTCGCTCATTTCCTCTTCAAAACAACAACATTCCAACCTGGGTTTATCCCTGATAAAAGTTCTACGACCCTTACCTCCAGGACACCGAGCATGGGGTAGGTTGACCCATAATTAAGCAGGCCTAAAGAATGCGCTCATTTATGGGAAATCGTCAACAATTGTGGGATTCTTTGCCAAAACAGGTTACTTTACCTCGGATACATCCAATCCCAATTCCCAAACAACCCCGCGTTTAGTTGTTTTCAATTTAACATTGTCGCCAAGGAAAACATTGAAACCCATGATGTTACATCAAGGTTCATGTACTTGCATTATCTGTTGGTCGTTTGCGTTCTTACTAGAAGGTTATTGATAAGTCATTTTTATCTTATATTCCCCACACAATTTGCCAAAATATGACTTATATATTGAATGTCTAACCCAACTTGGTTGTCTGTTTTTTCTATTTGTGTTCCTTTTGGATTGCAAGTTAGTACTTGAATAATTGGTGTAAAGTGAGAGACAACGATATAGTAGTGGATTGTTATGTCCAGTGCTTTAGAACTTCTATTTTATAACACGACATATATGTTGTACGGATGCACCGCGGTCTGATTTATGGAGATGTAGTAGTGAATTGTTATGTCTAGTTATGCTTTAGAACTTTTATTTTGTAACGCCACATACATGTTGTACGGATGCAACGCGGTCTGAACTAACTGAGACAATGCAAATCATTTGTCAAGCCTTGTTAACTCTATAGTCAATAGTCCAACATAGAGAGTAACTAGTTCTACACTATATGCTTTGTAACAATTCTTGGTAAAAACGTTATATAAAATTAAAAATGATAGGTAAATATTATGTAATTAGCGTTACTTTTACCAATTTAATCACATTATGTGGTTATTTGTATTCTTATTGTGCTAATTAATTATCAATCATTAAAAAGATTTTATATAAGATTAATTAATATCGTAATTTATAAGTTTTTGTACTGATTCAATAATAAAATTTGATAAGTTACGATACCAAATTTTAAGTTGGTTTATTTTCAATATTTATATCTTTAAATTTTGATATATTTCCTTATCTCTAAGTGAATATTATATATATATATATATATCTCTAAGTGAATATTATATATTGAAAAAATTTTAAAGTGCATATTTAAAATATTAAATATATATTTTAAAATTTTGTGTGTGTGTGTGTGTGTGTTTGTGTTTGTGTTGCATTTCCATTTTCTAAATCTGTTTACTTAAAAATAATTGAAATTATGTGTAACTACATTTATTTCAAATTAATATATAAACTAAGTCATAGATAATTATTGGATATTAAAAATAAATATGTTATTTCTTGATTTTGTAAATATTTTAAAATATAAAATGAATTATAGACAAATATTTTTAAAAATTGAATATGTTTACTATTCTGCTTTTTTTTAATGTGAAATGAATTCATTGATGAGCTCTAAAGGACAACAATAAAGTAATAGTACAAGGTTGTGCTATAATGAAAGTATTTGATACAATATATTTACAACCTATTATTTGTATGGACTGTTATAATCAAAAGGCCAAGTTATAACATATTCCATCTTCTTCTAAGTGAGACACTCATGCCTTCAATAGCTTATTGAGCAACAACGATCTATCTAATCCAACAATAAATTCTATAAGCTAGAGCATGTTTATCAATTTTGTAGTTGTTGAATAATCTTTGATTCCTTTCCATCCATATTTAATACACTGAACAATTCAGACTTAGCTTAGGCAATGTTAATTTCTCCCAATTTTTAAATTGATTTTCATCCCACAGTAATATAAGATCCTAGTCTATAATTAAATAGTAGAGATTAATGATTTGTTGCATTTTAGCCCAAATAGTAGTTGTGTAATTACATTTAAAGAAAAGATGGTTTTTAGTTTCAGCTTTAAGACAACATAGTATACAGATCTAGTCATTGGATACCTTTAATATGTCTTTAGTTTTTAGTCTCCCTCTAGCAACTAACTAAGTGATAAAGGAGGTTTAGGCATTAAGGAGCCTTTCTAAACAATGTTGTACCAAGGAATGATAGGAATGCAAGGTCTTGAGGGCTTTTAGATAGGAGGAGTTGGAGAACTATCCATTTCTGTCAATGGACCATATTGGTTTGTTAGTCACAATGGAGTTAGGCAAGTAGTTAGGAATATGGTTTTACAATCTTTCAATACTCCTATCAATAACTAGCCATGAGTTCTAATTGATAACCTTCTTAGTTGTAGCATGGATTCGGATTCTAGTTGCGAATATAGAGATTTCTTCTCTCAAGAATAAAGGGCTTTGGTTAGCCCAATTGTTAAACCAGAACCAAGTGCCTTGACCATTGCCAACTTGAATTCTAATGAAGTGATATACAATATGGCTTTTTCTGAGTATTTGTATGAAAGGCCACGAATGTTCTTTCTTTTCACTTATTTGCCACAAGCTGGATTCCTTCAAGTAATACTCATTCATCCATTTACTCCAAAGAGCATAGTTTTTATTAAATAGCTTTAAATCCTCCTAGCCATTTGGATATTTTGAATCATATGTATAGAGACAAATCCTACTCTACCTTCCTGTTTACTCCAGCATAATTGCTCCCATTTGATTTTAGCTTCTTTGGAATTGTCAACCTTACCATACCAGAGAAAGTTCCTAATGCATTTCTCTATTTCCATGTTGATTTTCTTAGGTAAAAAGATGTGAGTGCTCCAATGAGTGTGCAGATTGTTGAGTACCGAAATAATGAGCTATCCTCTTTTAACTTGTGAGAGAGCTCTATTCTAACATACATTTATCTTACTTTTGAATTTCTCTAAAATCTAAAGATAGTCTTAAAATCCAGCTGAGATGAGGGTCTAGGGAGGTACATAGCCTTATCCCTAGCTTATAGACAAATTGTTTGTGATATACCTACCGACAGTGTGAAAATAGCCAAATATATAAATAAATAACCATATAAATATAAATAAAAGATAAAAAATAAAAAAAATATAGACAAAATTAAGAAAATAAATAAACAGACAAGAAAGAAAATAAACAAGTAAATAAAATAAACAAGTAATTGAAGAAAATAAATAAGTAAATGAAATAAGCAAGAAATTGAAAAAATACAAAATAAATAAATAAAATAACTAAAGAAGTAAGTGCTACAAACAAAAGTATTTGGGCTAAATAAAAGACACAAGAATCAAGGGAAAATGTTCAAAGGCCTATGAAAAGAGAAGGATCTCTCTATGAAAAGAGATGGACCTCCCTATGTATGGTCTTGTACCTATACCCTAGTTTTCCAAAGTATCATATTGAGGGTCAAGTCCTCGGTAAGCTCTAGTAAGGTCATATTTTTCTTAGTCACCTCTCCATGATTCTTCTTGAGTCTTCCTCTTCTTCTTTTATAATTCCTAAGTATAATCTTCTGGCAATTTCTCATTGGGACATCAGGATCTCCCCTTTTAACATATTCAAACCACCTAAACCTTGTTTCCCTTAATTCATTATTCATGCTAGTCACGTCCAAATTATCTCTTACGATTACATTCCTATCCTGATCTTTTCTTGTAAAGTTGCACATCTAATAACCTATTCTCATCTCCGTTATCATTAACTTATGACTATACACTTTTTGATGGGCTAACACTCTACTTATTAAACATGACCAACCTAATTGCTAAATCGTATAATTTACCTTTTAGCTTGAGTGACATCTTCTTGTCACATAAAACTCCTGATCTGTCCTTCCATTTAATTCATCCTGATTTGATACAATGAACTATATTGTCATCTATCTTGTCAATTATCATTGCTTTGGATTATGGATATAAGGTACTTAAACAATCTCTCTATGATATAACTTTTATAATAATCATGATCTCCATATCAGATATAACTCT
Source organism: Erythroxylum baracoense (assembly GCA_025629805.1). NCBI lineage: Eukaryota > Viridiplantae > Streptophyta > Magnoliopsida > Malpighiales > Erythroxylaceae > Erythroxylum > Erythroxylum baracoense. The sequence continues at coordinate 8,238,903 of JAOTAY010000004.1, forward strand.
GCAACCTAAAAAGTTACACTCTAAGTACTCAGTCTTAGTCTTGCTCAATTTAAAGCCCTTTGACTCTATCATATCCATCTAAAGTTCTAGCTTGCTATTAACACCCTCTTTTATTTCATCCACTAAAGCAATATCATCAGCAAACTTCATTTATCATGGCACATCTCCTTGGATATTCTAGGTAAGCTCATATGGTCGATAAAATCTGCAAGCGCACATAATCGTTCCTAGTACCTACAAATCAAGTATTCCAAGGTCCACTCCCACAAGGACTAAGCTACTCACTACTAAATTAATCCTAGTTACTTGAACTAAAATAACAAGAAACTTAAAAGATGATTGGATTAGAGTAGACAATAAATTGTAAAGACTATAAATAAACAAGGAAGAGAAATCTTATGATTTAGACTTAAGGCTTTGGGGTTCACCAATGTAAGAGATTGATTAATAAATTATGGATTTAATTAAGTGATAAGTTATAATAACAATTGCACAAATTTACGTATATTCTATCTCGAGACAAATAAACAAATAAGAATACCTAACTAGTTGATTACCATCTCTCAATGCGAAACCTAACTAGTCAAATTCATTAAGAACAAGCAATTATAAGTTATCACACTAGTTTAGGATATCTCCATCTCTAAATCTAATGTGTTTATCTTCCTAGTACACAAATTATCTTCACCTCTTAGTTCATTATATAATTCCTAAGATTGTATTTATGGTGATCGGGCATAGAAACAACAATTAAGTTCAAGAAAGATAAATATAACCAAAGAACTTTCATTCAAAACCAATAAATCCATAAAATATGAATCAATCCCCCAAATTAGGCTACATCCCTAACTCTAATTGGGATTTAGCTCAAGAAAATGATAAAAGAATCCATATAAATAAAGATAATCAACATCCAAGAAAGAGAAGAGAGAAGATTGAAAGAACACAAAACAAAATTACTTCCAATGCTTGATTAAATCTTTCTTAATCTTCTCATTGGCCTCCTTGGGTGCTTTTCTTAAGTTAAGATAGGTGACTCCCTTTTATAGGACTTAAAAATAAGTATTTATAGTGCCTTGGGATCAAAGAGATTCAATTTAAGTCAAACTGGGAAAGAAAAAATCACAAAATTGTCGCCTATGTCTGTTAGGGGAACTTTATATCCATTGGGTGGACATATGTTGTCTTTCGGAGCAAATTTCAATCCAAATGGCTAGTAAATGTCCGTTAGGCAGACTTCATGTCTGCTGGGCAGACCTTCTCAGGTTTTCTAGCTTTCCATCTCCGCTCATGTCCGTTTGGAGGGACATCATGTCCGCTGGGAAGAAATACATTAGAAATCTACAAAAACATGCAATTTTGATCCTTTAGATAGAAAAATCTCTCCTCCAAGTCTTCATAAAAGTTGTAGAACTCGGGTTCCTCTTCGAAATTGTACTTGAATGACCATAATCTGACATCCACAGTGAAAGTTATGCCTCTTGCCCCAAAATCTATCCATTTGCACCTATTAAACAATAAGGTTGAAATGTGTGAAAATTAACCAAATAAAGCTCAAAATTCTCATAGAGATAAGTGAAATTAGTTCCAATTCATCCTAAAATCATGTATAAATAATTGACTTATCATCATACATATATAACTACTGCAAACAAAAAGGAGCTAAACAAGGATCCTTGGTGTAGCTTGATATTAATTAAAAAATGCTATGTATCTCCTCCTATCATCCTTAATCTAATTTTATTACCTTCATACATATCCTTAATAACATGTATATATACAACGTGAACTTCATTAGCTTCTAAACGCCTTCACATGACTTCTCTAGATACAAGTCATAAGCTTTCTCTAAATTAATGAAACCATGTACAGGTCCCTTTTTCTGTCCCTTCAATATTCCATAAATTTTCTAAGGAGGTGTATAGATTTTGTCACGGACCTCGTTAGTATAAAACCAAATTGGTTCTTTAAGATATATGCACTCTTTCTCACTCTATTCTCAATCAAACTCTTTGATAACTTCATAGCATGACTAAATAGTTTAATATCTCTATAGTTGTTTTAGATGTCCTATTTGTTCTTGTAGAGGATTAGTGTGCTAAGTTTTCACTCATTTAAAATTTTGGCAGACTTGAAAATCATATTAAAAAGCTTGGCTAACCAAGTAAGATCCTCTTCTTTTATGCTCTTCTACCCCTCTGTTTGCAATTCATTAGGTCCTACTACATTTTCATTCTTCATCTTTCTCAAAGCTCCTTTAATTTCTTCTCTCGTGATATACGAGCAACAAGTGAAGACATGGTATTGTTCAAAAGTGCAAAGATCATCTAAGGAAATGTTGTTACCTTTGCCTTCACTAAAAGCCTGTAAAAGTATTTTTGTCATCTTCTCTAGATAATAGATATCTTTCTCATCTACAAGCACCTTTCCTACTTCATCTTTTATATAACAAACTTGATCCAAGTCTCTTACTTTTCGTTCTCTAACTCTTGCCAACTTAAAAGTATCTTTTTTCCATTCCTAGTTTCCAATACTTAGTTAAAGACCATACAATTAAAATAGTTAATTGTATATATATATATATACCTGGAATTATTTTCATTAATATATGTCTCCTAGTAGAAATAGATTTATGTATAGTTATGCTTCGATTTTATAAACTCTTTAAAGTTGCACTTTGACTTATACATGCATTTATTATACATTTTTAACCTTATTTTATAAATATATTTTTATAATTTTAAAAATACTATAAAATTATATTATATTTTTATTTTATAAATACATTATTCATAGTAACTTATAAAGTGATAATGTATATAAATTTCAAAATTATTAGATTACATTAAAAAGTAAAATTTTATCATATATATAAATTTATTTTCACATCTAATACATATCTATATATGTATTACTTATATATATTTCTTTATTTATATATTTAAAATTATTAATATTTGATATTCTAGAATTATAATTAACATGGACAATTTAACAAATTAAAGGACGCTAGTATTGGAACTTTTATTTCTTGATGAAATAAGAATATAAATTAAAAGTGTTCAATTTTCTGAAATATTTAATTTAGTTTTCAAAATTTTTAATTTTAGTAATTAATCTTTCAAAACTCATACAACTCAAGTTAAAATATTGTTTTCATTAGCTCTTTATTAATGTGACTAACATAGAGATACCATATGACATTTGATGGATATGCCGCATCAATCAAAATTTAAAGAAGATAACATATTGACTTGAATTCCACAAGTTTTAAAAAAATTAATTATTATATTTAAAATATTAAAAATTTTGATTCTAAATTTTAAAATATTAATTACTTTAAATTTGTCATATTGAAAGCTACTACAAATCAGAAATCAGCTACATGGCTAAGTCATTTCCCAACAAGCTTTACTGGTTGAGGGGATATGACATTTGATGACATCCACATTGCCAAAAGTAAAAGAGACCTGCTTGTCGTGAGAAAGGTACTCGTATGTCTTATTAAGCACATTTTTTCCCCTCACTCCACTGTGCTCAGAAGATTGTCTCCATTATACTGCTGATTGCAAGATATAAATGCTCAACCAGTCATTTTGCAGGAAGCACTTGTCCGTGTTCCTGCTTTTGTCCTAGTGTTGTCTCTAGCTAGCTGTCAGTGTAGCGAGGCTTACATCAGATAAAAGTATGAGCTCCTTTGAGAATAGTTGCGTTTGTGATCATATTAGTAACAAAGTATATTCAATACAATTGAAATGTGCTCAGCCGAAATTCAATGTGTGTTAGTTGTAGGTTGGTTAAAGAGTGCAATCCTACTACTGCCATATAACGCATTAGATTCATTAAAATCCAAATTTTACCTGTGATTGGGCGACCTTAAATGCATTCGGCTGAAACTAATGTATTACTAAACTAAAATTGGTTCAAGGGCTTTGAGCACACCTAGTTCATGTACACATTCGATATGAGAATGTGTGGACGTTAACTATTGATAAAATAGCTGCACATGTTGTTGAAGTACAAAAGTGTAATGATGAAACTACGGTTTTTCCCTCCATTGACGACGCATCACCGATATGTACGGATAATGCATCCAACCACATATAGTATTAATGGAGGACATCATAATTTCATAGTTGGCACGCCATGTGCTCCATGATCTAGTCATTTGGAACAAGCCACTGTGAAGTTCACCTTTTCCCTGAATTGTCAAAGGCATCCTTTTTCCGGGTATAGGAAACTACTAATTCATACTGCACTACTGACTCCTGCCTTGTGATCACGATATTGTTGAAAGAAAGAAATTAAATGAGAGGAGAGATATAATCATGGATGAGCAGAGCTTCTCCACAGAGTCTTTTGATTAGTTAAATTGAGAAAGAAATGGAAAAGCAAAGCAAAGAAAAGAAAGATCATACAAACAGATGCGGCGAGCACCAGCCAAATCTTGTCAAATCATGTAATGTATACGTGCTACTGCTGAAGATTACGATTATGACGCTGCTTGATCTTTATTTGGATAAGGATATTTGCTGACATGCAGACCCATGGATCAAGCATATTAAACCTATTCGATGGTCCAGATAATTTCTTGCTTTTTTTGTTTTAACTCTTCTCTTTTTATGCTTAAAGACCGTTTTAGACACAATTAATAACTCATTTTGGCCGAGTCCTAAATAATAAAATATCTTCACGTGCTACGAAAAAGGAAAAAATAAGCTCTTGAATAGAGGCCACAGCTTCAAATTTTTTCTGGTGCTAAGAAGAATAACTTTTACATAGTGACAATGATATCATGGTACCTACAACTTGAAGAATATCTGTTACATTTATGTAAATGGTGCGCTTTCGTTGATTCGCGGAGGAATGAAGTAGTTTCGTATTCTGATTTGGATAGTAAGGAACAGATCCTCTAAAGAAAAATGGTTGATTTGTTTAGCCCTTTTCTGAAGATGTTGTTATATGCTGACTACATGTGATGTGGAACCAGATACTGATAGCCTCTATTCTCTCTACAATGCTCATAATGAATCTTTGTAAAGGAAAAGTGAACCAAATGGGAGGTACTAACTAACTAAATTTTTAATTACTATTTAATCCTTTTTGAAACTAACGGCTTTACGGACAACTTATCAAAAATTTAAAACATAGTGTATATTCTGCTGTAAAGAAAGACATACAATTAATAAAGAAACAGATAGGATGGCTTGACATTTCTACAAGATAAATTAATTAGAAACTAGGCAAAACTGTGATGTTTGCTTTTATGCTGTGTGTGTATATATGTGCATGTAGGGTACTATATACTTGTATATGTGCAAGAGTAAGCATTTTTTTCTCGATTTTCATTTGAGATGACTAATCGGTGGTAAGAAAAAAAGTTGTACCAACCTGATATTCGTAAATAAAGAAATGACATAGGACATCATAATTTTCCCCAGAAAAGCTATGAGCTGCCACATTAGAAGTGGAATAAGTACTCACCCCACCAAGTTGTGTACTGTAGTCTTCCCATCATAATAATAGATGAACCATCCACGTAGCTGCTCGTGTTATAAATAGAACCATTGATTTCAACATCAATCTAATAACAACTGTTTTCACCCCTTGGCTTAGTACTTGGTAAGTGAAAATATGGATGGAAAGAAACTGGAGTACAAAGGTGAGGAGGCACTAAAGGAGATTGAGAATATTACTAAGAAAGCTGATGAAGTACAACAAAATTTGTTGAAACAGATCCTGGAGCAGAATGGAGAAACTGAGTACTTGAGTAAGTACTTGAAGGGATCGAAAAACGTTGCAGAGTTTAAGCGTACTATCCCTGTCACTACTTACAAGGATGTATACCCTTATATCCAAAGGATTGCTAACGGAGAAGACTCTTCTCTTATCACCGGTCGTCCCATAACCGAGATGTTATGCAGGTCTGTATCTCTAACTCAAATCCAAAAGCACAAAGACACCACTTGGGATGTTAAATTGGGAGCTAATTACTTGTATTTATGCATTTTCAGTTCTGGGACTTCTGCAGGAGAGCCAAAGCTGATGCCTTCTATAGCAGAAGACTTAGACCGGCGAACCTTTTTCTACAATCTCATCACGCCTATCATTAACCAGTTAGTTACACCTTCGAAATCAATTATTGCATCCGCATGCTATTACATAATTACCAAGTTTATGTGATTGACATGAGGTCTTGTCGTCTTGACGTATATACTTGCACCTAATGCATATACGAGGTGTTTTTATAGTCGACGGATAGTTTAAAACCCTACTTGATCCTTTATCTCTTAGTATCATTATCTTGGAAAATATGTTTTCTTTCTTAAATGTGTTCACCGGCCAACTTGAAATGTCAACGTGTGGTTCGTGTTTCTAAGTATGAGGAAACGGAAGGGACCCAATGCCATGCATGCATTAGTATGGAAGTAGAGGCAAACTTTTTCCTCTATTGTTTGGAGAAACATTTTCATACTTCTCTTACCTTAGTGTCACTAATTTCCATATTTTACTAAACTACTTCTTCAAATGTGGAAGTCACCAAACCTAAACTTCATAGTAAATGAAAGGAATAGCAATTGAATTTGTCATCTTTGTTGGCAAGAGTGAGCGATTTGCTATTATAAGATCAAGCTTTTAGATCCTTTATATTGAACATATATATGTTGGTGCTGGTACGGCTAAATGAACTGTATTATATTCGAGTATAATTTGTGATTTCAGGTGTGTTCCTGGTCTCGATGAAGGCAAGGCCATGTTCCTGAACTTTGTGAAAGCAGAGACGTCTACACCTTGTGGGCTACCAGCAAGAACTGTGTTAACCAGTTACTACAAGAGCAAACACTTCAAGTGTCGAACTAGAGATTCATTTCATGACTTCACCAGCCCTGACCAAGCCATCTTGTGCAAAGACAGCAACCAGAGCATGTATTGCCAGTTGCTAGCTGGCTTAATCTACCGTCACCAAGTTCTAAGGTTAGGAGCGGTGTTCGCATCAGCTCTACTCCGAGCCATCTCATTCCTGGAACGCAACTGGGTTCACCTCTGCAATGACATTCGCAGAGGCGAACTGGATCCTTTGGTCACAGATCCCGAATGTCGTTTATGTATGTCTAGGATATTATCATCACCAAACCCTGCTCTTGCAGACGAAATTGAGGAGATATGTAACAACTCTTCATGGAAGGGTATTTTATGCCACCTTTGGCCTAGGGCTAAGTACATTGAGGCCGTGGTGACTGGTTCTATGGCACAATATATACCATCTCTTCAGTACTATAGTGAAGGCAAGCTGCCGCTAGTTTGCTGCATGTATGCTTCCTCCGAGTGTTACTTTGGTGTCAACTTGAACCCTCTGTGTGATCCTGCAGATGTGTCGTTTACCATCTTGCCTAATATGTGTTATTTTGAGTTTATACCTCTGGGAGAGAATGGAAGTTGGTTAATGTGTGTCGACGAAGAAGAAGAGGTGGCTAATGATAAGCTTGTTGATTTGGTGCATGTCAGACTTGGCTGTTACTATGAGTTGGTTGTCACTACCTTTGCTGGTAAATAAGCTTTACCTTTTCATCTGATAACATCCCCTTGTTCATTTTAGCAGCTGTTGATTAGTTAACAAATTGTTTTAAGTAAAACTTAGTGTTGTACTCTTACTAATTGCTAAATATATAGATACTGACTTTCTGTGATCCATATGGGATTAAGATTCTTTTTCTGAGTCTTGCCCTTGTCCATAAAAAATTGCCAAAGATGCTGAATCTTTCGGTTTATGTTGCTCCAGGGCTGTATCGCTATCGCATAGGTGATGTCCTTCAAGTGACAGGATTTCACAATCAAGCCCCGAATTTCCGATTCATTTGCAGGAGAAATGTGGTCCTCAGCATTGACAATGACAAAACGAACGAGGAAGATCTACACAAGAGCATCACAACTGCGAAGAAGTTGCTGGAACCCTACAATGCTCTACTAGTGGAATACACTAGTCATGCCGACACATCATCTCTGCCTGGCCACTACGTATTGTATTGGGAAATCGTTCAGCATGAATCAGACACAAAGGCTCCGACCCCACTTGACACTAAGGTCCTCCAAGAATGTTGCATTGCTGTGGAAGAAGAGCTTGACTATGTTTACAGGCGGTGCCGTGCCTTTGACAAATGCATCGGACCACTGGAGATACGTGTAGTGGAGGCTGGTACGTTTGAGGCACTCATGGATTTGCTCATCAGTCAAGGAGGATCAATCAATCAGTATAAAACTCCAAGGTGCATCAAATCTAATACTGCGCTTAAGTTGCTTAATACCTGCGTCAAGGCCTCATTCTTTAGCCCTAGAGATCCTACTTGGATCCCTTGAAAGCGTCTTAAATCTCTGGACCTGTTTCTATATATTTCCACGGTTGATCTCAATTTGTAGGTACTTATACAATTATTAGTGACTACTGGAGATTAAATTGTAACCACAATCAACAAAGGATAATGGTGTACCCTTTTCCATGCTTGTGCAATCCATAACTCTCTTCTTGCTTCTTTGCCAAGAAAAAAAGAGAGTAAATGAAACAAATTGAAAAAGAGGGTCAGAAAGAATTTACGAACCTGATTGGTTGATCAATTTGGGTCCGATTGATAATTATTTAGTGAGAGAAAATCTATTGACAGGGATTTTAAGCTGTTCTAACTACCGAAAGGAAAACAAAGGTTCGTCTGTGTGCGCCAGTGTAGGCTAAGATAGTGTCTGAGATGGGGTAATTCTCATTAATCATATTTTTAAGGTCTTTATTATATGCCATGAAAAGACAACTTAATAATCTAAAAATTTTGTCGCACGTTTTCGTCCCTTAATTGGTCATTCCGCTATATTGGTATGTGATTTTCTAGACACTCATGTCAATTTTGAGACAGGAAAGCGAGCGAAGAGAAAGTACTAAAGCAATTGCACATTGAAGATAATCTCACATACCATCCTCCACCTGTTGTCGAACCGGACATATTTAACCAACTTCTCCGCATATTGTAAAATAACATATATCTCAGTTCCTTAGTCTCCAACTCTCCTAGCCATTGGAACATAAGAAAATCATGCGAATATGCGGAGATCAGTGAGTAGTAAAGGTGTTGTCCACAACTTGCTACTTGAAACTTTTGCTCAAGTTATGCAGCAGCCAGGACTTGCCCTGCGAATACACGTAGCAAACGAACAACATTCTCGGCCATTACAAGAGATATGCGGTAGGAACGTGTTATCTGGACGATAAAGTAAATTGGTGACTGAATAATGCGATGATTGCCACTTCTTTTGGGACAGTCAAATCTACTGATGCTGCTTTTTAGATTGATGTTTGTGCAATGCTTAATATCTTCTCAAGTCTCTTTCCAATTGCCCCACCTATTTGAAAATTTATATGGGTGCAGAGCAGTCTTCAAACCTAATCATAGTCTTAAAAATGGGATTCGTTTTGGCACCATATGTTCAAGCGTGCCCTGAGATGCGCATGCATTCTTTTGGCACACATCGACTAACCAGAGGATCCGAGATCAGAGTCTTCTATTGTTTTATGAACGCAAGAGATTCGTAGTGTGAACAAACGATTCACTTTATTACGCAGAAAATATTCAGGATTGTATTGACCTAAATGCTCAAGTTGCCCATTTCTGTAGCACCTTATATATCTCACATCTTCAGCTTATAAAAATTAGTACAATTCCGTATGTCGCAGTAGGTTTTAGATACATGTTTATGACAAGAACTGATCACATATTCAGTACAAAAAAGAGTGAACTAGTTATTTGCCAAAGTGTGTCGGGGTAAAAAACTGTGATGAATCAACACTTGCTTGAGTTTGTACTTGAAAGCTGAAACTAATCAATTAAGACATATGACCTTATATATATCCAAACTGATGAAGGAGAATCGATGAAATGGGAGAGTAGTGGATAAAAATCTCCAAGGACATGGGGCCTCTTCTGTCATGCAGTGGATTGGATTCAAAAAATCTTCGATCACTTATGTCTCTTATAATTTCCAACTCCTTTATCCACTCCCCATCACATAGAGTGCTTTGTAGCGCAATAAGAAGAAAAAGGACAGTTTAACTGCTCAATAAAGTCATAAGTTTGTATTTATATCTCTCCTAGGAAACATGAAGTAAATAATGAGATTATGATTCCTCATTTGTCAAAACTAAGACGTGCCGTTGTAAAGCATTTCTTCCTTAAGGACCCTCATGCCCTAGGAGTTTCAGTGATTCAATTCCTTACCAACATAACCTTTTACCGCATTCCTTTATGAAGTTTGGTCATATAATTCTTTATAATAATGAAGCTATTGGACGCAATTTTTTGAATATATATATTAGTCAAATCTTTTGAATATATGCACAAAGTAGTTCACTATATATATTCCAAATAATTCGTTTGGATAAACTTCCAATTTGAAGCAATATAATGAGATTAATTCAATTATTTTTTATATATTTTTTGTCCAATGCTAACCTAGCCTTCTAATATTTGGTGATATTTGAAGAATTTTCATAGTAATTCAAAATCAAAATGGAGATTAGAGAATTCTCTTATATCACTTAAACCATCCACACAATGTCAAATATTAAATTACATACTGCTAAGTATCCTCATTTGTTGCTTTATAGAGATGCTTTTGCATCTACAATCAATTGCCATTAATTTTCAAACCCACGAAATTAATGCCTCCAACGACCGAAATACATAAAGAATGAGGCATCAAAAGCAGTGTCCCATGAGAAAATTGGAACTCATTTTCAATGAGAAAGGCTACAAAGTCGCTGTGTGAATGATGAAAGCAAAAAAGGGCAAGTGGTGTTTGCAGATACTTTGGTATTTAGAATTTTAGATAAGGTTGATGATCAAGTTGGGCATCGAGACAGGACAGCATCGACTAGTAGCCACTGTCGATAAAGCCTAAATTTAAGAGTTTGACTTGTTCACGTTCTATATGCAACCAGGACTAGGCTATGTGTGGCTAGAGTATTCTATATTGGTTAAATACGAAAATATTAAAGAGTTTAAAAGTAGAAAGGATTAATTATCTAAATAATTAGTTCTAGTCATTTTGGCAATAATTAACTCAAGTTCAATTCTTGTTAATGGACTCTAAACTATACCTATATTAAAAATTCTAATATAGTTTTAGAGCAAGTTTAATCCGGGTCATTAATTTCTCGGTTGTCCGTTTGAGTGTCCAGTCTCAGCAGCCCGGTCTGGTTTTCGCTGCGCTTATTTCAAGTGACAACTGGAAATCCAATCTCAGTTACACTTGAGGGAGAGTATTAAAATATCCGATATTGAACAAACGTGAAAAGTAAAAAAGTTTATAAGTAATAAGGACCAACTATCCAAATGATTAGTTTTATTCATTTTGACAATAGTTGACTCAAGCTCAATTCTTGTTAATGAACTATACATTCTATCCATATTAAAAAATCTAATATATATAATTCGTATCTGTCAAACATTTCTTTATTGAATTTAGCGATTAATTTGTAAGTTTATAACAAATAAATTAAAAAAGTTCATAATAAAGAGTAATGCAGTGCATAGATGTTCACATAGTTAAATAACGAAGTGCAACTTGGAAAGTTCAACAAATTCTTTTTAACCTTACATTAAGAGGTGATGCGGTTAGATTTTCAGTCCACTTTTTAATATATTTTATATGAATTAACAGTTAATTTAATAAAGTATTATGTTACTATTTTCGAATTTTATTTTATTAATCTTTATGTTTATATTAATTCAATGTTTAAGAACTTAAACAGAATAAGAGAGAGATAAGAAGAAATATTTACGAGATGTAGTGGTAATTTAGTCAACTACAAAAGGTTACATGAGAAGAGATAAAAAAAAAGATAAAAATTTGTTATGAATATGTAGGTGTATAGGAGTGATTTGGGTGAAATTTATTATTTAAAATAGTTTGAAATTTTAATTTTAAAGCTAGAAAACTTAAATATTGATATATAATTGATTAGAATATCTATTTAAAGTTAGAAAAAGTCACTGTACAAATCCCTATAGCTCCTCTCTTAAATAAGAAGTTATTTTCCTATAGCATTTATTTTGATATTATATTGACAAAATTTTTTTAAATTAAACTCTAAATTGATGCACTTTCCTTTGCTATAATTTAGACTCATAGGGGTGTTAATATATAGATAATTAAAGAAAAGACAACATAATTCTTCTTTAAAAAAACTATAAAGTTCATATAATTATAATTATAATTATCATTCAAAAGCAATTTTATACCATCAACTATATTCTTTAATTTTTTTCCATATTTCTTACTTGTGAGACTTTAATTTTATATATCACTTTTATTCATATCATCATATATGCTAGTTGTTAGATCCTTTAGTCCTAATGGCTAAGTCATGTAAGCATTAAAGAGTCTTGACTAATATTTGACACTCGAAACGATAGAACAAGGCAAAGAATTGTGAGTAGGCAAGAAAAATAGGCATTGTCAATAAGTTGGCATGCATCTACACATTGGCAAAAATCTTCGATAAGATGCAAGATTCGAATATAAGACCTAAAGATATCTTAAGATGGACCATAGGTTGAAAGTTAGTTAGATCAATGCATGAGGGAGACATGTGAGAGCTCTAAAACCTTAATGTCGGCTCAAATAGACAGACCATAATTAATGGACTTAACATGGGGAAGTATAAGACTGGACATTGTGCTATTGTTTGGCGGATAAGATTACAGTAGGTATAAATTAGGCCTAAAAGATAAAGACCATTTGATAGGATCATCTTAAGATAGTAAAGTTTCTTTATGGATATGGATGTATCATACCTAGTTAAATGTAATATCTTAGCTTGTTAGTTGTGATGTAGCTAAATCCTATTAGATAGAGACTGCAACATCCCACTACCATAGGGTACATACCCAAGCTTTTGGGAACATAACCCACGATAATGGTATGTTGGAGCAATAACAAAGTTAACTTACACATGGCATCATCAACATCCTCTAAAATCATTATAAGTCTTTCTTAAAAATGTTCGTTCCATTCATTTGTAAAGTTTACATTGTTTCCATCAACAAATATTTACAAACCCTAATATAGGTTCTAATAAACTACAAAATAGCAAAAGCTATATTCCTTCGGGAGTCAGCTGACAGACCTCTAATCCATTTCTTTATCCATCGAAACTTTATGTCCTGACTAAAACTTAAGTCTCCTGTCTCGTACCTGAAAAGTTAAGTTGCAATTTTTGATGAGTTTTGTGAACTCAATGAGTGAACCATCATTGATGAATTCACCAGATTACACAATACAACACATATTTCACAGTTATTCATTCAAACAGGTAAGCATTTATTTAGCAATTAGCATAACAGAAGATCATTCATTTCAATTTGCCTATCGTTCAAACATTACGTACGTATTTGCATGGGACATGCATGAGACTCATATTCGTTCTTATTGTTGTGACTGAGTGCCTTTTACAAACATATACAAAGTTTTGGCCCATAGGGCTCAATCGAACAAATTCACGGAGCATAGCTCGACGTGCAGAACATATA
>JAOTAY010000004.1:8252573-8268885 GCA_025629805.1 Erythroxylum baracoense
TAACACAAGATGTTGCTACTGAAACAAGTTATGAACCGGCTCCACTGTATGATCCAATGGATGAAAGTCCGCCGCTGTAAATGGTATATATAAAGTTTTCATAAAACATAATGAATTTAATTTAATACTTATAATTGTGAAAATAAGTATCACATAAAGTTAAACATATTTATTTTATTTTGTAATGGAAGGATGAATTAAGAAGTAATAATTTCTAATTCTTTATTTTAGTGCCTAATCTTTAAAACTTTCAATTATTTTTAAAATTTTTAAAAATTATTATCTTCTTTAAAATTTTATTAATGTGATTAGTAAAACAATGTAACGACTGATATTTGGAGGAGCTACGTAATTCTTTGTTTTTGTCATCATAATTTTTAAACCTTCTATAATAAATATATTATAAGTTATAAATTCGACTTTATATATATATATAAAGTTTTCATAAAACATAATGAATTTAATTTAATACCTATAATTGTGAAAATAAGTATCACATAAAGTTAAATATATTTATTTTATTTTGTAATGGAATAATGAATTAAGAAGTAATAATTTCTAATTCTTTATTTTAGTGTCTAATCTTTAAAAGTTTCAATTATTTTTAAATTTTTTTAAAATTATTATCTTCTTTAACATTTTATTAATGTGATTAGTAAAACAATATAAAGACTGATATTTAGAGGAGCTACGTAATTCTTTGTTTTCGACATCATAATTTTTAAACCTTCTATAATAAATATATTATAAGTTATAAATTTGAAACATAATCACTTGTTTGATGCTCAAAAATTATATATGAAAAATTTGAAACTTTATAATTTATTATCCTTATATATTAGAGTGATTTATATCATCAACATAACAAATTAAATTTAAGAAAGTAGTAACCTTAGAAATTCAATTAATTATGTCTAAAGTTCTAATTTGTTAATATTAATAAGATTTAATTTTAAGACTCATAATTGTTCTTTTGAATCAATCTAATTCATTATTTGGTTAATCTTTTTTATTTTGAATATATTAATAGTATAATTTGCATAAATCAGCCCTTAAATTAATTTGATAACTTAAATAGTAAGTAATGAATAAATATTAACTATTAACATTCTCTTATTCTATTCACTTATTTATCATAATTTATAAATCAATTGTCTAATAAGAGAGAAAAATTAGAGTGGATTCATACTTACTTCTTTAAAAGAAGAATTATATGGGAAATTAAACCAAAGCCTTTACACTCCATTATGTCTCAACTATTAAAATTAAGAAGAAACTTGGCAGCGTATATCAAATGCATAATTGGAAGTGAGGACAGAGTATCACTTTTTTATGATAAATGGAGCAACATTGGTCCTTTAATATAATACCCAATGTTAAACCATTTATAGGATATCTCAAAGCATTTAAAGGTGAATAGGTAGACAAATAATGACCATTAGAGCAATGTCCCCTTAGTCTTGATTACAACGTTACTTAGCTATATTCCTTGTGCAGGAAGGGAAGACATTTAAATCTGGCTAGGGAACTCTAAAAGGAGTTTATTAACAAATCTTGTATAAAATAATTTAAAGGCATTCTTTATCTTATATATGTTTAGATATATATGATAAAGTCTATAAGATAATTATACATCGCAATTAAAATTATAATGAAATTATAATTATGAGATTCATATTACATTTATGTGTTATCCCTAAATTGTTTCTAGTCATTGTAAAGTTTGAGAAACTTTATAAATAAATATGATATATTTAATAAATAAGGATCAATATTAGATATTAGATCTTATTCGGGCATAATCGATTTTTAATTAGAATTATTTGTAATTCTAATTAGAGTTTAATTAAAATTAGAATTTAATTTCAATTAGATTACTAAAATATCTAAAACTTGTTATAAGCAGGCTTAAGCTTTAATAGAGCTAGCATTTCTTGCTTAACCCTCTCTGTAAGAGTTACTAAGTTCTTTCAACCTATTTTATGGATACTGTTAGAGGTTAGATACTTATGCGGCTATCATGATTGAGATGGATTGATTTTGGAAATAGTTCAATGGATGTGACAAGAATATGATTAAGCTTCAGATTAACGTACGAATTAAGATTAATGCTTTATTATGATTTAATTATTAATCATTTTATAGAATTAAAGTGATCTTGGTTTTTAGGAAATCAAAATATGAAAAATTTTTGTAACTATTCCGTTAAGGTTGAGATCAAATCTCATCCTAATTTTTCAAAAGTGGTATCAAAGCTAACTTTAATTATATGATTTATACATGTTTGATTATTATCGATCTTAAAGCTTGAAATAGAAAATAACAAAACCCCTAAATAGTTCATATCAATTTTTGCAAAAGTTGCATATATGAAAAACCTAAAAGAAAAATCGAACTAGATTAAATTGGGAAATATGAAAAGTTCAGACTTATTCCTTTGTGAAAATGAAAATCTTGAAAAACTTGAACACCAGAATTATTTTGGAATTCTGGAGTAAGGTTTGAGAGTTGACGCTATGCATGTGATGTTTGAGGATTATTGTTGGGTCATATCCTATGAGTGAGCTCATCACCTAGTTTTTACGAATAAGCTAGTCCAAAATGGTGAGGAAGGTCATTATCGTAGAGTGCTTAGTGGTGGGGCATATGGAGTTGATCTTAATTGCCTTCATTTATTTAACTATTTACAAATACACTCTCCCATCTTTTTGGAAAACCTATATCTGAAGTTGGTGGTATATAATTAGGATTAACTTTGTTAACATCTGCAGAACTTAGTCTAAATGAAGCAGTTACTCCTTCTGGATACCATGATGATGAAATGTACCGTCCCTTTGATTGATCTTTGAAACTACTGACTTTGGAGTCCATAACATCAACATTTCTCAAAACAAAAGATTTGTCTCCTTAGTCTGACCCTATTTGAGCTCTTGTTGAAGCAGGTGGTCTAGAGCTGAAAGGATCGTTTGGTCCTCATAAGAGAAAAGAAGTTGAGGTATACTCCAACACTACGTCCTTGGAGAACATCGTTGGTTGTTATCTACCTAATTTAATTGTATTTGGCTTATTAAGAAAAATCAAGATCAAATAAATTTGAATGGGCTCTTAGCCCATTATAGAGATTAGATAGTCTTTCTGAATAGTAACGAGGGTTATTATTTTGAATAAAATAATAGGAGTAATCAAATACATGATTAAAGTCCTAATCTTATTTGGTAGTCATAACATATAATTAATTACTTGCTTTTCTTACATCAAAGTTTTGTTCTGAGTGGAATTTACGTTATTTAGTATAGTTGATACTAAGTTAGTGAATTAAATTTCTTGGACATAAGATATGTTTAAGAAGAGTTCTAAAAGTACGATAGAAAATTGTATGCCCATTATGTTATTTTATTACAATCCTTGTTGAGGATTTGGTTTTAGAGATATGTCAAAATCATATAGATAAAAAAATGTAACGAAATTTTGAGTTGACTAATGTCTCATAAACTTTAATGATAACATGTAAGATATATGTCAACATCTTAATAGTAAGATGCAAGAGGTTGTGTAAAGTAGAGCAGAAAGTAATAGTACCTTGTGGGAATTGTTCCACTTAATTTGGCCTACTAAAAGCATAAACATGGACATCAATTAAAGGCATTTGCTATAGGATGATAATAGTTATCATAAAAAGAAAATTGATTACATGACTTTTCTTGCCTGTACAAGATATGATAAAGATCATATGTATTTCTAATTAATGCTTGTGAATATTTAATACTGAATTTAGAATACATGATAAGAAATAGAATGTTGAGTAAAAGTAGTTGATCTAAGTTTATATAAATAGTTTGTAGGAATTACGATTCATTGTCATAGCCACAGCTCATAATGGAAGGATGGAGCAGACGAGACTTTTATGGGAGCCACAATATGCCTTCGCGAATGATGACATCACTATATAGGAGAGTGAGGTGTTCTCGTATGTTTTTGGAAGCTCAACCGATATTTAAGCAGTGTAGTGACATTGGTGGGAGTTATCAGTACAATCTTGAATGTCGACCACCTACTTATATATAGGAGCAGCCGAGGATTACAATCGACCTCAAAGTGCACCATATGAGAATAGATACAATTCAGAGTAGAGCAATTCTTATACATATTGATGGAATAATTACACTCCAACTGGATATTTACGACACCAACCATCTGCAGTTAATGAGCCAACTCTTAAAGAAAAATTATTGGAAAACCTTACTGAAATGAAAGCTGACTGATGCACATTTGAGAGTAAAGAAAAGACAAAGGTAGGTTTAATGAAAGGAGGGATATTTCAAAAAGAGCTTCCGGAAGAAAAAGAAAGTATTATAGATCGACTAATGGAATGCCACGCCTAGAGACTAGCTAGTCAACACGAATTCGATAAGAGACTTCCTTCACTTACATATGATGAGTATAATTTAAGCTTCCAATCGTCTTAGAGTGAAGGAGAGACAATGATCGATTTCATGAATGAAGATATGTTTCAAGAAGGTGAGGAGGTAATTGTTGTTTTGAAAAATATGATGACCAAGTTTATTCAATATTCAAACATGAGGCATCAGGAAATGTAGGCTTGTATATAGAATATGATGAATTAAATCGATCAACTAGTGGATATATTATCTGACGAGATGCAAGGGAGTGTACCTAGTTCTACTAAAACTGATATTATTAACTGGGATACAATTACTTTTAGTAGTGAAGAAGAGCCTCCCGAAGAAGAAGATAAAGAAACCTCCATCTAAGAAGAGAAAGTAGCAGAGTAGTAGAAGATAAATGAAGAAGATGAGTTAGAATCCTCTATCTAAGAAGAAGACAAAGAGTAATGGATAACTAGTCAAGGAACCAAGTAAGGAAACTACTGACGAGGTGTTGGTAATGACCTTAAGTATGGAGAGTTCCCACTTCCTCGAAGACAAATTGTTCGAGCCAATCAACGAAGGGAGTTTTGTTATTCCCTCTTTTATAAATAATTTGCCACTAAAAAGGGCATTATTTTTTGAAATTGGATTTATTAATTTGACAGAGTTATGAAATCCTTCCTCTGGTTTAGTACAATGGGTAATTCCAATAAGGCTAAAGTTAAATAGAATGAGGTAACTACCTCTAAAAGGCAAGGAGACTTAGGAATCATTTCAATTTCTATCATTGCAAAATGTCTTAATGTGTAAACAACTATGGTGATTATATGTAGATCATAATGCTCTTTTGACAAAATGGATCCATGAATATTATTTAAAGAATGCAAATTTTTGGCAAGCTTTCCTAAGGAATGATCTTGGATATAAAGCAAATGATGAAATTGACGGATACCATCTTCCCTTGTATCAACCATAAAATTAGTAATGGAGATAAAACTTAGATTTGGTTTGACAATTAGTTGGAAATCAACACTCTAATGCAATTTCTAGATTTCCTAAGCCCGAGTAATAGAATGCCACTAAACTTAAAAGTCTCTTCCTTGATAGTGAATGATGAACGGAAGGGTCACTTTAGAGGTTTTCAATCTCTTATGGTCTACTTCCCCTCTCTTCAAAATACTGCACATGAGGATAACATCTTTTGGGGACTTAATACGAATGGAAGCTTTTTAAAACCAATCATGCTATAAGTTATTCTCTATCAATCAGCCTGTGGTTCCTGAGTTTAAACTCCTTTAGAAACTCTCAATTGGTCCTAAAGCTTCCTTCATTACATAGTTTGTCATTAGAAATAGAATTCAAACCTGAAGTTAATGGAATGGCAGTATGGAAGACACTTGTATACTATGCTGTAATGCAGTAGAGGATATAGACCTTTTTTTTGCATCTGTAACTTTTCAAAACCAATATGGAGCAAATTCTTACTATTATTGCCTTTACAACACTATAGTTTCCATTAGGAATTAGTACTAAAATGGGTGATTACTCATACGAGAAAGATGCAACCTAATGCTATATTAATCAAAGCTGCTTTTATCATTTCCTTGGTTTAAACCCATTTAGAGTGAAAGAAATAATAGAAGATTTGCCACTAAGACCTAAGATAAATATCTAATAGCAGACAGGATCATCAATATAATCATATGGCAACTTTAATATTTTTTTGAATATGTATATTTAGGTCATCTGTCTTAAGTACTTAAATTCCTTTGCTATTTTTATAACTTCTTATAAGCTTAATGCCTTGAACTTCATATACTTGGTGTAATAGTTTCTACTGTAGTAATACTTCATTCATTTTTCAAAAAAAGTAAGAGTCTTCAAGATCATCTTATTCATATTCACTATGATGCAAAAGAGGCTGTGGAAGAATGAGAAATATAAAATGATTACGGAGATAAAAGAATAAAAGAGACCATTTAAAAAAGAACATACTAAATGTTTCTATAAGACACCCTTGCCTCTATAAGGTTGGATTCCTACAAAAGAACTTCACAAGAGGAAAGTGAGTAGACATGGTTGACCAACCTTTTAGCCTGCATTTGAAAGGCTATATTCTTATTGTCCCTTTAGTTAAGCCTTTCATCTGAAACCCTCTAAATGGTCCTAAAATTGTGTAAGTTTAAGTTGTTTGAGACAAATAAAAATTTTATTTTCCAATCATATAGGCTTTTTAGGATGTCTATCATTCAAAAACAACCTTGCATTATTAAACTAAACCAACTAAATTAAGGTCCTGTAGGGTCAATATTATGAATAATCCTAAAATAATACTGGGGGGAAGAAAATTTTCCTACTATGGCAAGTAACCATAAAGCTTGAAATGATAAACTAGACATAATGGTGAAATTGACCTGCGGACAAGCTTGTTTGATTAACTATTTCTACTATTTTATAGTGCAGGGAAAATCTATGACTACATCTAAATACGTTGTAATAAATACTAACTCCTCCTAGCTTAGGATAATAAATAATCTCTTTTAGTACAAGGTAGTGAATATAAAAACCCATAAATTATTTTCTCATTTCCAAAGGATTCGTATTTCTATACTATTGTTAAATTCTTTCAAGGATGATTTAAAGAACGTGTTCCTTACAAACACTTTACTCTGATTAGTTGACTCCTTCTGAACATAAGCCATATTTAGAGGTGAACAAGAATGCTTATTATCTTTAGCTAATATCATACTTATTTAAGATAGGAAGATTTTGATCTCTAATGTTTGATGCTATAGACCTTGTGTCATTAGGGAAGTAACCTAAAAAAATCTTACTAATACTAGCACTACTACTAAAAGTAAACCTATTTTCACCAGCACTTATCTTCCAACTAAACAAGGATAAACAAAAAATTTAGACTTAGCTTAACAAGCAAATTTGACAAGTTTGAAAGAAGAAAGGTGCATAATTATCTAATATTAAAATATAAAAAATTAAGCTACACACTTTTAGAAAAATAAAAGGATAATAAGAGTGAAATTTGAAAAAGAAGACATTTCATTACCTCACCTTTTATAGAGATAAGCAACAGTCAAAATTTTATCATGATAAATATTTTATGTCGAGGCATATACTCTCTAAGGACAACTTTTTTCAATTAAAAATATTCTTGATATTTAGCATTCCTCACAATATCATAACAATTTTAACTTGAATAAAAATTCAAATGAAAGGTTAAATCTCTATGTATCATTAAGATTATAAGCTCCATATTTAGGCATGTGTAGTTGGGGTGATCAACTAAGGGTGGTTATAATTATAAGTTAATGAAACTTTATATAATCAAACCACTTGGAATTGAAAGGTACATGATACAAATTAAATATTTAGTCTACATAATAAGGCCCCAAGTAATAGTACTCTAGATGAAAGTTATAATTAGACTAATCTCTTATCTTGGACCTGCACTTAGGCACGTACCTTTACCTTAGAAAAATTTTAAAGAAGAAACACATTATCGCAGGAAAAGTCATTCCAATAAATATTCCTAAAATTTAATCGAGAGGTAGAAGTTTACTATGACACAAAGTCTAAAAAATTAGATAAATATTGTCGACTCTTTGTATTAAAGAATTGGATATCTATCAGCTCTCTTTAATTTGAGACTTGAGAGATAAGAGTTATGACAGAACTTCAATTATTCCTTGTGAAAATGCGAATTTTCATTAAGGTAAGAACAAAATCTTTGGTATTTAAAAAACTGGTTAAATATCATTCGGTATCGTGAAAATTAACACAAAAGAGGACTAAATTGTAAAGAAAAAGTTTTTTTAACAAACTGCCCAACCAACGGCAATCGCTCTCTCATCTCCCTCTTTACACTCTCACTCTCATCTTTTATGTCCCTCTCACTCACCATCACAGCCGCTCTTCTTACTCATCACCCACTATCGTCGTCGATGCCTCTTCACCGGCCCCCACCCAATTGCCTACTCCCTCCGCCTGTGATCTGCTTCTCCAGTCTCCACCTGAGCCTCCTCACTATGCGGCTCTGCTTACTGCTCACTGCCTCTCCCTCCTCTCCTCCACCAGTCCACACCTCCACAATCCACCATCATCGTTGTCGACCCAGATCTAAAATTAGATTTTTTTGATCTAGTTTTGTCACCCGTGACACAACCCGACTCATTGAAGTTAATATTTTGATTTTTTTTATGTGTGCTTTCAATTGTTTCTTTCAGCTCCTAAATTGCACTTGTAATTGTGAATTTGGAATTGAATTGTGATTGTGAATTGTGAATGTTTGAATTGGAATTGAATGAAATGTAGGGAAAAAAATGGCATATTTTGATTTATCTAGTTTTGAATGGTTGGATTGCAATTGAATGAAATTGATACAGAATTGTTAATTTGTTATTCTTAAAATTAGTATAGGTGAGCTATAAATCTCTAATTTTGGTCAAATTTTTGGGAAGTATTATTCCACTTAAATCCTTAGGCTATACGACTATACCTTACTAACTTGATAGCTTATTCAACCTTTTTATTGCATTAGAAAAATGACTTCAAAATTTAAGAATTTGTATTTAATGCTTGTTTGAAAAATGACAACGTTTTGATGGCTTTATGTTGAATTGGTCGGGGTACTACGTAAAGGCATTCCTTCAAATTCAATGTTAAGGAAGTGGTCTAAAAGTGCAATTCAATTTATTTCACAGAGTTACTTTAAATTTTTCAAAAATTAGACGTTTAAATTAGTAATTTTACAAACACTTCCAAATATTGAAAATTTTAATCCTAAACAAACCTTTATTCATCAAGTAACTAATTTGAAATATGTTTTTGTTAAAATATTAGATACTTTAGAATTTATTTAGAATTTATTTAATATTTAATTTAATTTATTATTTCAAATATATAAATTATAGATTATTATATGTATTCAAAATTTTCTTTAATTGCAATAGATAATTTTTGGTTTTATATAAAAGAAGTGGTCCACAAGGAGTGGATATAAATAAAATCTTCCGAGTTATGGTGACTATGATACAATCATACAACTAAGAAATAACCAAAGTACTTGAAACCAACCCTCGTGGATGTGGCTCTTGCATGTAGTTAAATGAGTTATATCACATATGATAGACGTGCATATTGTGTAATTATGTATGGTCAATACTTGAATTGTTATTTTTTGACTTATTGATAAATTGTGTTGGATAAAATTGAAATGTGATGGATGAAATTGAATTGTGTATGATGTAATCATACAAAATGAGTTACATTACATATGATGGACAACAATTGTTGCCCATGACATGATGCAAAATATCTTGAGCTCACAAATGGAGCTTTATAAACAATCTTCTTAAGATTTTGGGATGCCAATTGCTGTTCGACAAAAAGTAAAACTTTCCCCAGGTATTAGCTTTTTCCCCTTTTCTTACTTGTTGAAAATTAATCATCACCTTATTTTATTTATAACACTACTTTTATTGTCTTACGACTTACAATTTCTTAGTGGGATCAATTCAGAACTAGTGTTCCAAAATTGTAAAGGTTTGCAATTCGAATATTAAGTCAATGTATGAGCGCAACAAATTATGAAAGCAGCTGGAGCACATCGGAATTCACCATTCCATAAAAAGGAATAGATTTGAAGATATTAAATGACTTGGTCTTCGTTCGTTACAATTTAAAGCCTCCTTTGCACCAAATGAGATGTACTCTAAGGTTTCAACCAAAGATTGATTAGAAAGCCCAATGTTTCACAAGGCTAGATGGTACTTTAATGGCTTATCTTTGATCTCAAAAAATCCCCAAAATAAATTATTTAATGGGTGATTGATTGCTTAACATATGACCTAAATGGAAAAGTTATTTCGGTCTTATAAGAAAGATAAAGATAATCGACAGCTAGGAGGAAGATAAGAGGAAAAATAGCTGAAAATCATGGGAGACAAAGAGAAAACAACAGCAGCTAGGAGAAAAAAAGTTCGCCGAAAATCTCTCAACTTTTGGACAAAATTAGGGTTAATAAAAACCTCTTGAATTGTCTATATTGTCCTTATGTAAATAAAGCCAAGAAATGTAGTGTATAGGTAACTTAGTCATGAGGCTTTAAACACATTTTTTTGTTCATTTCATGGATAGCTCTTGTTATTACAAGGTTGGCCATGCAATTTTTCATTTAAATAGCCACTTTGCCATTTATCTCATTTTTCAAAATAATTAAATGTTTGACCCAATTGCCATATAAATATACCATATAATTATATGCATTATTTTGTTGAGCAATATATTTATATGACATGTCATACATATCAAATAAATTTATCTAGTATTAAATTTGCTATCTAATAACATTTATTCTAATATCATATGACGAGCAAAATAATTTTAACACTTAAAATTAACTTTATCGTTATATTCATATCACCATATGATGTACTAGAATAATTTCCCTTTTTCTAATCAAATCTTTTCTAGTGTGACCCATTGGGATCTATGTCATGTTGACAATAGAATTAAAACTCCTTTTAATTCTATACATTATAGCAGTATCTAGCAAAATACATTATAATTACTCAAATGACATAGATGATAAGTATCATACACAAATCATGATCCCGAAGCAATAATTTCCCTTGTCAATTTTCTTGTCTCATAATATCATGAATAAATGCAAGATTGGAATATGTCATTCCTGCCAATTTATTCCTTCTTGATCTCCAAAGTAAATTGTAGATATGATTAACTCCTTAACCATATTGCATGCATACAATATTACTTTATCAAGGGCCTATAGACATTATCACTCATATCGTATATGAGGGACAACATTATTCTTAATAAACATTTATCCCCTATACAAGTTATACATACTGTGGCATTATTTGTGTAGCTACCTGTTACGGTTAGCGTTGGACAATACTAACAAATATGCATTTCTCATGTAAGAAAATGAACATCTTATATCATAGAATCCACAACACGTATAAAACATTAATGATATAAACACAATCCTAATAATGTTTCATTTAAGGTCTGTCGAATATAATAATCTACATTATGTATCTATGTGATTAAACCGATAATTCATTATTGAATAGTAGGTAGAACATCACCATCATTTAATCAACACACTAAACTTTTAGTGGTCAATTAATATTCCATATTAATTACTAAAATTAGTGACATTTCAGAGTAATCATTATTTTCTATTACAGAGTTTTACAATCCGAGTCCTTAACTTGAATAATCCATAAATAATGAAATCTCACAGAACAAAATGATATAAACCATCCAATTCATGAACATAACTGTTAGAATATAACCATCCAATGATTAGCTTCTAGATCATAAAAATAACAATATCTAACTTGAACTAGAGCCAATCCAAATGCATCTCTATGCATAAAAGCTCTAAACAAATGTAGCCTCATAAACAAAATACATCTTTATGCATAAAGAAAAGTATACTTAAAGCCAATTACCAATGTGTTTAATAACCATTGATGTAATGTGAACTACGTGTTTGGCTTGAGAAAGAGATGTTTTCAGTGGGTCCGCTGTGTTCCCAATCGAATCAACTCTGCAAACCTTTACATCACCCCTCTCTACGATCTCTCATGTGAAATGATATCATTGTAGAACATGCTTGGACCTTTGGTGTGACCTAGGTTCCTTCACTGGAGCAATAGCTCCATTTTCATCACAATAGAGCTCAATTGGTCCAGTGACTCTAGGAACTACATCAAGTTCAAAGATGAACTTCTTGATCCAACATCCCTCTTTGACGACTTTGAAAGTAGCTATGTATTTGGCCACAATGGTGGGATCAGTTGTGTTCTCTTGTTTGGAACTTTTCTAGCTTACAACTCCTCCATTGAGGATGAACACATATCTTAATTACGGTCTCAAATTGAATAAAGGGTTGATGTAAAATTATAAAGTATACAGTATAATATACCAATGGACTATGTTTTAATTTTTAAAAAAATTCAAAGACTATTTCATAAATTTAAAAAATTTCCCAAAACGATACCTAATATTGACTAGTATCAGTACAGTATTACACCAAAACCCAATCTGGTACCAAAGCCAATACGGTATTCATAACATTGGTCCAACTGGAATCTTTGGCAAATCAGGATTTTTGGTAACATCACACCACTAGCAACAAATTATCCTCTTCACTCTCTTATAGTCATAGACAACTTGAGATTTTAAGAATAATCTATGGATCCCAAACTGAGCAAAAGCTTATTGAGTTTCTTGATTTCCTCTTGAGGGTGGAAATGTTGGAAAATTGGGACAAGATTCGATCACAACCATAACGGAATAATTACAAAACTTTTTTATATTTTGATTTTTTTAAAAACCAAGATCACTTTAATTATATAAAATGATTAACATATAAATCATAATACAACATGAATCTTAATTCACCTTATTACGAAGCTTGATCATATTCTTGTCATATCTCTTGAACCATTTCTAAATTTGATCCGTCTTAACTACCATAGTCACACAAGTGTTTGACTCTAACGATATCCACAGAACAAGTTGACAGAACTTTGTAACTCTTGCAAAGAGGGTTAAGCAAGAAGTGCTAGCTCCATTAGAGATTAATATTAGTTATAATAAGTTTTGGATAAAATTTAATTATAATTACAAATATTTCTAATTAAATACCAAATATTCTCAAATTAGATCTAATATCTCATATTGATCTTTATTTATTAAATATCTCCTATTTAATTATAAAGTTTCTCAAACTTTACAATCAAGACCAACTTGATTAAGATATCTTTGCTCTCTTCAATTCTTTCTTTATGTGTAACCCATAGGTTCCCAAATATATTGGCAATGATTATAAATTATAATTAGAATTTAATTAGAATTAGATAAATTAAAACTTCTTTTAATTTATCTTCAATTCTCCAATTGAACAATTTATAATTATATATCAAGATTGGCATTTAGCAACACATCATGATCACCTAAATATTTATGAATGTCAATGTAGTTTTGAACAACCTTTCTGTGCATGATATTTTTGTATATTTCAATCTTTTATTATACAATATTCTGATTAGACATAGAGCATGAAATTAATTTCTATTTTATTTTAAGTAAAATCATATTAGTTCTTCACCATTAGTTATTGATTCAATTAATGACATTTATAAACTATTTACATAATGTCATTCTTCCTTGGCCAAGAATTTTCCGAATCAATACTACTTAAGAACAACAAAAAATTCTCCCTAATTATTTTAGGGTGATGAATCTTATCTTGATCACTCAACTACCTCCATATAATCCATGCTATACCTAATGACTACCGACTGAACTACCATAATTATAATAGGTCATAAGTAGCATTAAAAACATAAAAATTCATATGCAAGATAAATTGGAGATCTCAAGTCAAAAGATCATTTATACAATCATCACAATAAGAGTTCCCATAGATATATCAATAATGTTCCAAATAGATTTTTCATATTGAGTCAATTCAGTGAATTTGTTCTCTAGCAAGCAGTCACACGTTTGTTTAAGTATCTCCATATTTTAGCCTATGAGATTAGGTACTTCTTTTATAAGGAAAAATAAAAAGTGTGCTGGTCTTTTTATGTTCTATTAATGTCCAGTCTTAATAGAATAATGACCATAAATAATTTAGGGATAATACATAGATGCAATATAACTATCATAATTATAATCTTATTATAATTTAATTTGTAATGTATAATCATCCTATGAAATTTACCATATATATCTAAACATGTACAAGATAAATAATGTCTTTAAATAATTGTCAATAAACTACAACCAAACCGATTAGTTATAGGGCATAAACTAATATATCTGGCTGATATAGATAGAAAGGTGGAACCTTTTTGACAATTGGAGTCAGCTCACAAATATATCAATAACGTAATTGATAAATCAATTTATATCCAACATCAAGGTTCTCATGTTGTTACTAAAGTCAAGAGCTTTATGTAAGGCTCCAAGAACCCAAGAACATGAGAGTTCTAATAGGGTCTTCCCTCTGTGTAACTGTTCCAACTCCATCTTTCGATTTTTATGGAAAAACATAAATCCTTTCTCTTTCCAGCCACAGTTACTATGCTGTATTTTCATTTGTCCACTTAAGCTTCTCTCTAAGAGTTCTCTTCGATTCACAAGTGAGAGAAGTGTCGCTGCAGGCTACATATGATGCTTCATGCTGATGTATTTGATAAGGAGATTTAGCTTAACCAAAGATAAGATAATAGAACCAAGGGTGTAGAGAGCCTACATTAATGATATCTTATTGTTGAATGTTGTCGTATCATGTCCGCAGAGGATACGGTAGAGTACATAAATTTTTATTGATGACAAATCAGTTTTATCAATCGAATGTTGATTGATATTGTGACAACAACAATAATTCAAAAGTCTAGTTAATATTTGAGATTTGAAGAAATTTAATAGCATACAATTTTACCATTAATTGATAGAGAAGTTATTTTTGATAAACCTACATAAAAATATATTTATTAAAATAATTATTAATAAAATAAATATAAATATAAAAGATAATAATAATAAATAAAAATAAAAGTAAAAAATGTATAAATAAAAATAAAATAAGTAATAAAATAAATATTATAACAAATATAAAACAAGGTAAAAAGTAAAGATAAAAGATAAAATACATAAATAAATACAGAAACAAAAAAGAAGACTAGTAAATAAATAAATCAAACAAGTCATTACAAGAAAATATTTAGGTTAAACAACTAAGAGAAGTACTGCATATTAAATGTTTAGGTTAATATAAGACATAAGACTTGAAGTAAAAATTTTTTAAAGACCTTTAAGAACGATAATGATCTCTCTATATGAGATTCTTTATTTGTATCTTAGTATGCAAAAATTTTCTATTGAGAGTCATATCCGTAACAAGTTCCAACATTATCATATTATTCTTTATCACTACCCCCAGTTGTTCTCAGGACCGACCCTGCTTGACCTCCATTAAGAAGATACGAGAATATTGTACTTGTAGTATGTAAGAGAAAAAAGAAAGGCTTAAGAACAATATGTCTTCTACGAGCATTTCTCGATGCAAAATCATTAATAACGGAGTCTAAATCAAGAGATTCAAGCACATTTTTCTCAATACATAGAGTTACAAGACCATTCAATCGTTCTTGTGACATCGACGATCTCAAGTAGTTTTTTAATATCTTCAGTTTCAAAAAACTTCTCTCAGCTGATGCAACCGTGACAGGAACAGTCAATAAGATTCGACAAGAAATGGAAACATTGGGATAGCATTCTGCTGCTTTGACAAACTCCAAAATATTAATGGCAGATATTAGCCCATCTGGCAAAGTCTTTTGCAACACTCTTAACTCAGAAAATAGATCATCGATGTCAACATCTGACACATTGTTGTGAGAAAAAGTCTTGCTAAACTTAACACAACATTCTTTTAATTCATTACTAACCAGTGACTTCAAATTATCTGAATCACCCAAGAATCCAAAAATATTTTGAAAGATAGTTAGTTGCTCAAATCTTTCACTAAGCGAAGCGATGGCCATATCTATAACAACTAGAAAGTAGTTGACTCTAAATAAATCCTCTGGTGATTGTACCACTTCTTCGTGATCACATTCATCAAATTGCTTTTTCTGTAGAATACGACGTTTGGTTGGAAATACAGGCTCAATACTCATTTCAGAAGCAATAGTTTTGGCAATGTTCAAACTAGAAACAAACCCTTCATCTCTATACTTCTTAAAATATTTCATAGCATCGTTTATTTAGCTGATTGCAATGTCAATGGTAGTGGACTTAGATTGCAGCTTCTTACTCACCATATCAACATAAAATAAAATATCGTACCAAATAACCATGCC
>JAOTAY010000004.1:8283253-8301180 GCA_025629805.1 Erythroxylum baracoense
TGACAAAGTCAAATTTTGTTCAGCTGTAACTGATAGTCGACTAGTCGGTGTGTGATAGTCGACTAGTACATTATAGTTAACTTGTCTTCAAGAATTAGTCGACTAGCACTAACGTTTTTCATCAACTTTCAGCTTCGCTCTTCGAATAGTAGACTAATAGCATGATAGTCAACTAGTCCATTGATCCAACTGATAGGTCTGATTGTTAATAGTCGACTTGTAGCAAGATAGTCGACTTGGCCAATGCTCCAACTGACAGATCTCACAAAATCTCCAATCTTTGATTGTTGAGATGCTTATTTAAATTCTTCATACTAGATCTTCTCATGAAACACATGTTGTTTAATGCTGATACACATTATTGCAATCTTGATCTTCATGAATTGACTTTCTTTAAATTTCATCTGACTTAAAATTGTGCCATCCTTATTTGACTAGTCTTCCATCAACTTTAATTTAACCTGAAATTATTTCGTAAACAATTCTTTAAATTTTATTATTAACAAAACATAGAAGGATTTAATTTGTCAACCTCTATTGGTCCAACAAGATGAGTGAAAGGTGTATAAAGAGGAAGAATCTTGAGGTGGGTTGTAAAGAGAAGTGAGAGGATTTGAGCTTCTTGATTCTAGAGATAGAGTGAGAGAGCGTTGTGGGTAAGAAATTGAGGTAAGAATGAATATATAGGTTAGGGGAAATTGGAGGGGTAAAATTGAGAAAAAGGCTTGAAAATTCCACATGCCACACGATCGTGACATTGGGGATTTTTACACTCCTTTTCCACTTTCTATTCTTTACTTTTGGATTCCTTCCCTACCTAAAGAGAGATATTAAAAAAAACCAGCTCAAATTTTCCAAGATATTAACTTGTATCGGAAAAATATGCATAAACAAAATTGAAAACCAAATCTGAAGCAACAAATAAAACAAAAACAGTTAAAATCATGGGTTGCCTCCTTTGGATAAGGCTTTTTCTCACGGTGGTTGAAACAAATCGTGTAATTATAGCTCCCATATAGGTTTCATAACTTGTAAGTGAGCTACCAGATTGTGCTTACCACCACTCTTCTTCTTGGTCTTCTTCTTTTGATTATTCTTTCGAATTTGTGGCTTCTTTAGTGGGTCCTTGTGAGTACAACTTTGTTTAACTTTTTCACAAGACTCGTTTCTCTTAATAGCGTCTATGGACTTGAAAAAATTTCTTGTACCATTAGACATTTGGAGTGAAACCCTCTTGTCCCCCATTCTTAATGTTAACTTGCCTCCATTAACATCGATAAGAGATCGAGTGGCAGGTAAAAATGATTGTCCGAGGATAAGGGATGTCTCCAAATCTTCCTCTATGTCTAGGATGGTAAAGTCCGTGGGAAAGGCGAATTTGTCATCTTTGACAAGAACTTCCCTAACTATGTCCCTAGGATGATGGGTTAATCTATTAACCATTTGCACACACATCCTAATTGGTGTTGTTTCACCTAACTCCATCTTTTTGCATAGAGTGTAAGGCATCATACTTATGCCATCTCGTAAGTCTGTAAAAACCTTATCCACTTTGACACTACCAATAATATAGGGAATGTAAAAATCCCCTGGATTGTCTTGTTTCTGTGGTAGTGCTGCCACTTTGTTGGATTTCTCTTTGCTTACAACTTCAACTCCCTACTTCTTCGATTCCTTTATGTTTACTAACTTCTCTTTTATGGATTCCATAAGGGCAAGTTATGTTTTCAGTTGCTCTATAATATAAAGAACCTTATTCAACTCCACTTCTTTTGGCTTTCTCTACAGTAGAATGGGGTATGGAATTGCAGGATGATACTCCTTGATCTTCACCAGGTTATATTTACTTTGTAGCGAAATTTCATTAGCCCTTTTCTTTTCTTCTTCCCTTTCTTATTCAACTTGATTGAGCTTCTCTTCAATGGTCTAGGTGAAATTTTGTTAGCCCTTTTCTTTTCTTCTTCCCTTTCTTATTCAACTTGATTGAGCTTCTCTTCAATGGTCTAGGTGATCGCCATTTTCCTTTCTTTTGGATTTGTTTAAATATTTCTTTGAAGATACCTCACACTTCATGAAGACAATTCATTTGCCAATTGGCTCATCTGGACTTCTAAATTGCGGATGGAAGATGCATAGTTCTTTGTTACTTGTTCAAATCTTCCTTCCAATCTCTTGTGAGCATCCTCCATACTCCCAATCTTTTCCAATATTTTATCCAACTTAAAGTCCATGGAGTTGGGTTTCTCTTATTGGAATCCAGGTGGCGCTTGAGGTCGAAATTGACCTCTTGCATTGTTTGACCAAGAAAAGTTTGATTGGTTCTTCCAACCAGGATTATACGTGTTTGAGTAGGGATTGTTCCTTGACCAAACTATGCTTCCATATAATTGAGCTACTTTAGTTTGTTGTTTTGCATCAAAAAGTAGTCAATGGTATCATAGTTGTCTTATCCACATAACTCACATCTCTGCTGAATTGCTTTAATAGGAGCTAAAGAGGAAGCTTTTATGTTGTTAAACTGTCGGGTTAATTTATCGATTTTGGCTTGCATTTTCGTTATTGAGTCAACAGATATGGCTCCCTTTTCCTATCAGAGAGTTGTATATTGTCTACTTCTGTCCATCGTCTAAAGAAAATTGTTACTTGCCATCTCCCCTAACAACTCCTTCGCTTCCTCAAGTATCTTCCTCATTAGAGATCCTTCAGATGCTGCATCTATGGTGCCTCGAGTGGATGGAGTAACTCCATCGTAGAAGGATGACAATAGGAATTCCTTAGGTAAATTGTGGTGAGGACACGTCCTTTGCAAATCCTTATACCTTTCTTATGCTTTGTAAAGCGACTCCTCATCACTTAGTTTGAAATTAGTGATTTCCGTTATCAACTTCATTGTCTTCGTGAGAGGAAAGTATTTATCCAAGAATGCACGCATCGACTACTCCAAAGTTGTGATATTTGTGAGACTTAACAAATGATACCATGCCTTAGCTCTATCCCTTAGCATGAAAGGAAAGAGCCTCATCTTAACAGCATCTTTTGACATCCCATGATATCGAAAAGTATCTCATATTTCCAGAAAATTAACTATATGAGTGTTAGGATCCTTATTAGTCAATCCGCATAGTTGCACATTTGTTTGCAAGATGTTTAGTAAGGCAGGTTTAATCTTAAATGAGGCTGCTTGAACTAATGGTCGAGTCATACCTGGATATGTAGCATTGAACCCCGGTCTTATAAAATCCATAAGGGTTCAAGGCTAGTTTCCTTGATTAAATTCTTGATGAAATTCTTTCGCCATTAGTTTTTTGGTTTCCTCTTGGCATTTGGGTCGTTGAATTGCTTGTTCGAAATAGGTGATATCAAGTGCTAAGGTTTCGGCAATCTGATTTGAACTCTAAGTAACTCTTGTGTTCATGCAACTGCACAGACATAAGAAAGGCCAAATTTCCGTAGACTAAAGGAATCCAACTAATCCTAACTAACTCCCTAAAAATGATGCCAAAAACTTGTTAAGAAAGTTTTAATTCTATAAAACCCTTTATGTTTCGTAAGCACACAGGTCATAAGCATAGTAGTTGAGGCGTCGATCCTACAAGGAATTAGTGAGTTAATTGAATCCTAACTTTGTCTAAGGTAAAAAATTGTAATTAAAATGAAAATAAAAGTGAGTAGAAAATTAAGCAATTGAATATGGATCGACAGAAAATAAAATTCAAAAATTAACTCAAAGAAAGCAAAATTAACCATACCTACTTAACAATCAAGAAATTGCACAAGACAAGATTAACCGATTATGAGAAGATGAGATTTATCCTATCTTCAATTGTTACTTTAATTACTTTTGAGCTAATGGGTATCAGTCCTAGAATTTCAAAGGGTTGATTATCCTCTCTCGAGACCTAATCATTAAACCCTGAATCATAATCCCTAATTGAATCTGATGTTCTGAAATTACAATTTCTTAATTAACAAACAGCCATATTCCAATTAGTTTTTAAGCACTCTAATAAACAATAGGGTCCTCACACACAATCTCTCGAAGTATAATTACTTATTTGATTTTTGACGTGACTTATTAGGTTGCTAGCTCTCATTACTCAACCTACTCATATTACTATTAGTTTACTCTCTTGATCTATTAATGAAGTATGCAAAAACGATAAGCAATCACAATACTTAACACATTAACACCAAAAGAAATCAAATCGTTATTGATTCAAGAACTAATACCAAATGAAGTTTAGAACATCCTTAAACAAATATTCATCATCCTCATATCCATCTCATACATTAAATGAAATAAACATAAGGATGAAATGTAACACCCCAACATATACCCTAAAAGTATTATAACATATCTAGGGTGTATTTAGAAGTGAACATAATGAATTAAGTACATCTAAGTATAGTCAGAGATATAATGGTACTTAATGTAAAAGACAAAAGATAAATGGATAATTTGTTCGCTTCAGCATGGGCATACATACTTAAACGTGAAATATGAAAGGAAATTTTTAATATGTTTGCTTGGATTTATGAATGTGTGAGGGGAATTGATAAAAGAAGTATTTCATAAGTAAATGGGATGTTTTTTGTTAAGTTGGATGTATTTTGTGTTGCTCTTACATGATAAGACTGAAGTTAGTTGATTTGGGATATGTACCTTGTTGAATGGATAGGTTTCCACTGAATAGATTTCTATAATTTATCCATATCTTGGCTTGTATACCTCCAAATTGGATAATTTCAATTAGAGATTAAACTAGAGACATAGATATAAAACTTTCATAAAGGAACCAAAATCTGATTCTGCCTATAAAAGTTTTGAATTCTATTTTGAAGTTGAGTTCTGGCTACTGTCTTTGTTTTTAAATAGTCTATAGTTTTTTAGTTATAACTCCCAATATAATTAACCAAATTGCATGAAATTTATGCAATTAAAAACTTAAGAAATATGGGAATGAAATAAATTGATAAGATTATAGGCTCATGTGGGAATTAAAGGAAGAAGAAAGACCAATAAGCAATTTTCCAAAAGTCAACCGTGGAATAATAAGATTAAAGCATGTGTGTCCAATAGAATTGTAACATATGGTCCAATATAATTTTAATACATGGTAAAAAATTGTAACACATGGTCCAATGAGATTGTAATACATGGTCCAATGAGATTGTAATACATGGTTTAATAGGATTGTGACATATGATCCAATGGGATTGAAATATGTGTCTAAGACTAAAAAAATAATGAAAAGGCACATGGAGAGGGAAGATGGATGACATTTTGGTGGCTTAACTTCAAATTTTTGTCCTTTCCATTTCATCTTCTTCATCCCATCATTTTTCACTTGGTGATTTAAGCAAAGTCAAAGAGGAAGGGAAGGAAAAGCACTAAAAGAACTACTTTGCCAATTTTAAGGTTCGGGACTTCACTTAGTTAATTTCTGTATTTGTGTACATTTGAATGTGTAAAAAGATTCATTTGGATGTGGAATGGTTTCTTGGATGATACATTGGTGCTATTTTGGTGTTATCTTGTATAGAATTGGTTGAATATGACAAGAGATTATTGTATAGTAGAATTCTATCTAGGGTTTATTGAACCAATAATATTGTGTCGGTCATAAATCAGCCTAAAGATCTCTAAATTTGGTGATTTTAGTTGCATATGAAAAATAAGACGTAGAACTATGAATCTCTAGAAGAGTCTCTAACTTAATTCTAGCTTTATGACATTGAAAAATGAGGATAGAAAATGTTAACCTGATGTTGTCCCTGTTTTGGAGCAGCGTGTGATATTTGGTCTATAGCTCATATGTTAGAAGTCCAAATGGCCTGATCGTTTATGTTTTCGAAACTAAAGACACAGATGGAAAAATGTCTAGGAGACCATGAAACCCATTTCTGACTTTTCTATACGAATATTAAGGAATAACTAGACTCCACCATGTGATTTGTTCCTGGACTGATAGTTTACCTATTTATAGACCACTTTGGGGTTTAGCTTAAATTGCATTTTTTTTAGTTTGTTTTCATTTCCAATTTTTACCGAATCTTATTTGAACGTTTTTTAAACGTGTATCAAACTTTTTGAACACCTAAAAATAAATGAAATAGGGCTTACCACATGTGAATTGAGAGACTGAACATTAGAATATAAGATTGAAAATAATGCATTCCAAAGAAATTTACATGCACTTAAATGATTTGTATGCATATTCATTACTCAAATGTGTACAGTATGATTATAAAAGTGTGATTTTGATACCCTTCTAATGGTGGTAAGCCATGAATTGCATATATGAAAGCAAATATGGATTTTATGACCTGTCAATATAATAATCATGAAATCGGTAAATGATTAAAAGAAAATGTTACAGTTCCTAGTTTATTGTCTTACTGGTGGATAGATGGGCATGTCTATAGTGTTACAGTACGGTTGCTACAGTTTGACACCACCAATGTTCACAGTTTGATACTTTCAGGTATCCACAGTTTGACATCTTTGAGTATCCACAATTTGATACCTTCAAGTATCCACAGTTCGATACCTTCAAATGTTTACAGTTTGATATTTTCGGATATCCACAGCACTCATTATCCACACCCATAGAAAACGTGTAGGCTTAACATAGAAAGGAAACTTAACAGTTATAAATAAGAAATAAAACATGACATCATGAATAATTGGTATTAATGAAGATTTGTATGGTTTGTAATGACAAATTTTAATGACGTGCAATTATATTAATAATTTTTATCAATAAGCATTGAATATCAATATTTGGCTTATAAATGTGCATTTTCAATATATGGATAATATGTTGAGACATATTTGCATTATGTACTTTACTTAAGTATGCCATCATTGTTTGCATGAGCACTGAATATCAATGCTTTGTTCATGAATGTGAATTTATGGTATATGAATTATGATATTTTTGAATGTGTGTGCTTGGCAGATGATCACTGTTAGTGGTCATCTAAATTGAGTGTTTTTCCCATTAAGCTTTCAAGCTTAGCATGGGTGTTAATCCGTTAAGGTCCAAGTCATATGAGTGAGTTATAGGGAACATCTGTAGGGACTAAGGCCAACAAATAAAATAAAAAGTACTTTTGGAATGTGTTTTTAGTTACAAATGATTGCACATGTAATGAAAAAAGGAAATTGTATGTTTTCTTTTGGATTACCATGTAAATGTAAACATGTATTACTACTATTAAATCTTAATGTTAAGCATTGGGGAGTTTTGTAATGTGTATATGTCTAACATTAAATAGAATTGTATACCTTGAATGCGTGTACAGGAATTTGGTTGCGACATGTGTGGATGGTTATAAGTTCTATAGAGGGGGTGTTAAATGAAATGAGAAACTAATTTAGAAAGGATGGTTGAAGATGGCTGCAACAGCTCCTCTTATTCTTCTTCTTCTCTTCTCTTCCCTCTTCTTTCTCTTCCTTGACTCTTTCTTGAAATGGTAAGATGGAGGCTCCCTTGATTAGGTCATTTTCTTTTACTTTTATAGCGTTTTTTGCCTTTTAGGGTAAAACTAGGTTTTACCCAGGCCAAAAAGTAATAGAAATGGAACCAGATCCTCGCATCTGTATCGTGCCTACCACGATTATGGCCATTAAAAATGAGGTTATGTCATAATCATAGCCTACCTGTCACGATCGTGACCTATGTTGTTTGGCTTCTATCACGATCGTGACAAATCATGACCATGGCTGGGCTGCTTCTGTCACGATCATGATTGGAATGTCACAATCATGACCCTAAGTCTTCCTCCAAGCTTTCTCCAAACTTCTTCGATCTTCTTCACCTAATCTTAAACACTAACAAACATATAAAAACACCACAAAGATCACAAAATTAAAGCCCAATAGCATACTTTAAACCATATAACATTCAAAAACACAAACACATAATCACACTAACATAATTCTAAACCTAAACATGAACAAATCTTCTAATTAATAACTAAAAACATACTAAATTTCCCACTAAAACATGATGTAATCTATAACTATCATATTCTACGTTCAATATTGTTTCCAATTTTAATTTATCTATTTAAGATTTATTTTTGATTGAAAACCAAACATCCAATTGATAGGCTAGATAATAGGAGAAAGGTAATCGCTAATACTTATTATCTTTATGGGATCGACTGGTACTTGCCTGTGCTAGTTACACTATGTCGTGCACTTGTAGTTAATTCAATATTGATATCTAAAATATATCAATCAACAAGCCCAGAATCAAATGTGACCAATAGGTAAATAAGAAAAGCACCGATAGGGATTTTAAAGTGGGGGATATTGAAATTACAGACTTATCATCAACATTCATTACAAAAGAGGAGTTGACAAAAACTTTACCTTGTTTTATGGGTCATACCTAGTAAAAGAATGGATTGGGGTAGTAGCCTATCGACTAAAGTTACCTGTAGGAGTGAAAATCTACCCCACATTCGATTTCTCTCAATTAAAGAGGTATATTTATGAAGGATTACATACTTCCACTGGGTTGTCTGCTATGATTCATTTAATAGATAAGCAACTTAAACCTAGTTTAAGTCATCAAATGGTGAAGCATTATAATCGACCACTAACTTAGGTACTGGTTCAATGGTTGGGGCAGCCAGAGAAGAATGCCATATAGGCATCTATTTATGAGTTTCAATGGTGGTACCCAGACTCCAACCTTGTGAACAAGCTTCTTGAAAAAGAGACATTGTTACGTGAATTATCGGAAAAGAATCATGCAGAGACATTTTACATACAAGAACAAACAAGCCATTTAAATATTAGTTTTTTAATTCCCTAAATCGAGGTAGGCTTTAGCTATATAGCTATGTATCACTTTTTGTAAGGTTAGATAAACATATATTACTATAAAAAGGGACAAATCATTTATTAATTTATAGATATTGTACTTACTTATTTCTACATTCTGTCTCTTCTCTCTCTATCTCTCTCTCCCACCTCATTCCAACATTTCTTATGTAACAATCCTATCGTACGTAAAAAAAATATGTTCCTACAAATTTTTGTAACTTCAAAACGTCCCAATCTAGATTAATTTCGATAATGTGCCTCTCGAATATTGGTCCAAACAAGGCTTGAGTGCTTTAGCAAGCTTCATAGGGAAACAACTTTGTTTTGATGAGAATACAACTCTAAAAAAAGGGTTGGATATGCACGACTCTGTGTCAGTGTGGAAATCTCCAATAATTTACCAGCTGAAATACTAATCATGAGATATAGAGAAGGGTACACCCTTAGAAAAGATAGTGTAGTAGTCTCCTATCAAAGGAAACCATAGCCTAAGCGTCTAGGGAAAGTGTGGAAGAAAATGGGTAAAAAATTTTAGACTAGGAGTTACCATGAACTAATAGGATTATACACTAATAATGATGTAAACTCAGATAATGTACTAGTTGAAAAGTTAGACAAAACATCTTCTATTGTTGAGTTGAATCCTACATCTATTGACCCGTCATTAGATCAAATGAGCATATTGGATAACTAATCTCCCATTATAGTAACTGATGATGTGTGCAACTCTTATAACATCCCTAGTGGCCATCCCAGAAGATAATATTGCAGTAAATTATTCTTCCTCAAGTGAGATACTTCCTTGCACCTCGTAGTCCATTTAAAAAATTGATCCAGGACTTGAGGAGAAGAATTAGAAGTTCCAACCAATTGAAAGACATAGATCTTAGCAAAGCAACAAAGGCTCAAAATAATCACTCTTAATATGTCCGTTTTCTTCTGAAACATCCAAGGTTTAAATTTCCCTACAAAGTAAGCTACTTTATGGGATTGTTTTAGGAGGAAAAAGCCTCTATTAGTAGGATTACTATAAACCAAAATAAATTTGAAGAATGTTCTTAAGTTTTCATTGGGCTCAGGTTGGTAGTCAATCACCAATCATGCTCATCACATCCTTGGTATAATTATCATATGTTATAAGGCTGATGAGGTCTCTGTGGAGCTCCTTCATTCCACAAACCAAGTGATACAAGTAAAACTCACCTTTTATAAGGAAACTTTTGTCATTATCACCACTATTATTTATACTAGCAAGTTTGGATTCCAACGAGCTATATTGTAAACTAATCTTCATAGCTTCAGCAAGGATATTTATGCCTTGGTTGATATACGGGAATTTTAACTCTATTTTTTATCGGTCTAAAGCTAATGGCAACTGTAATGTTAGAAATTACACTAAGGAACTCAAGTTATGGGTGGATCAGCTAGGTGTGATGGACTTGAGGACAGTTGTAAACAAGTTTACATGGTCCAACAAACAAAGCTCAACTTAGTTCATCCAAAAGAAACTTGACCGAGCTTTAGTGAATGACACATGGCTTAATCAATTTCCCAACAGTAATGCAAACTTTATGGATCCATTAATCTCAGAACATACCCCCATTCAGATTAAAAACTTGTTCCAATCCATAGCACGAAAATTTCCATTTTGATTCAATAATTACTTAATAAATGTTTTAGGTTTTTTTTATACATGCAGCAGAGGTTCATATTACTTTTTTCATGGCATGAAGTAGTACATCGACGTCCAAAAATTGAAAGCTATTAAGCAAGAACTAAAGAGGATGCAATCTTTGAGGGGCTCAACTTAACATGCTTTATCCAAAGTTAGAGAAGACCTTACTGAAGTTTAAAGGAAACTTGCATTATCTCCCCAAGATCCCCAACTCCTGGCAACTGAAAAACAGAAATTATAGCATTATATGCTCTTTGTACAAAATCAACATTCATTGATTCAACAAAGAGCAAGAATAAACTAGCTTAGAGATGGAGATAAGGGAACTAAATTCTTCTTTAATTTTATTCAGGCTTGACGAAATAGAAATCATATCAGTTCGATTATCACACTTGAAGGTTGTCCAATCCAAACCTAGTAAGAAATTCAAGAAAAGGCGTTGAATTATTTTAAAAATCTACTTAGCCTTTCCACCTCTATCCCTACTTTCTAGGCTAACCTCACGAACTTTTCCTCCAAGCAAACAAGTTAGGAAGAGAGGGACTTGTTAACTAGAGCAGTCAATGATCAAGAGATTGAGGAAGCTTTGTATAAACTATATAACACAAAAGCACCTATTCCGGATGGTCTTAATGGTTTTTTCTATCAGAAAACATGGAACATTACTGGTTTTTTCATCAAGCAAGCAGTGAAGGAGTTTTTCACGAAGGGAGTTGTCCTTCGGGAACTTAATCAAACTTTTCTATGTCTAATTCAAAAGACCTCTTTTCCCTATTTCTTCAGCAAATTCAGGCCAATCTCTTGTACCAACATCTTGTATAAACTGATATCAAAGATCCTTACGTATAAATTGAATCATTTTCACAGCTCACTCATCAGTAATAACCAAGGAGCTTTTATCAGTAACTGACATATTGGTGACAATATATTGATTGTTCAGGAATTACTTTATGGCTATTCTCAAACCAATTCACCTCCTAATTATACCATCAAAAATAATTTTCATAAGGCATTTGAAAATGTAAGTTGGAGTTTTTTATGGTAGATGATGGAAGATTTTAGTTTCCCAGCAATATTCATTAATTAGTCAAGGAATGTTTACCAAAAGTAGCCTACTCGATCTTGATCAATGGCAATCTTTCTAATTTTTTCCAGGCGGGGAAAGGTTTATAGTAGGGGGACTCTATTTCCCCTACCTTTTCAGCAAATGCATGGAGATGCTCAATATAATCATCCAGCATGAAGTGGCTAAAAACTCAAATTTCAAATACAATTAAAATGTAAGAAGCTCGACTTAACTAATCTCTCTTTTGTAAATGATTTACTACTCTTTTGTAGAGCCACTTCTAATTCAGTTAGTACCTTCATGAAAGCTCTAAGCCTTAATCTGAATAAGAACCATTTAATATTTTCGAATGGTGCAACTTCTATGACATCAAGCATAATCTCACTTACTGGTATGGAAGAGAAACCTTCACCCCTACTCTATCTGGGGCTCCTAGTTTCGATAAGGAGGTTAACAATAATAGAATATTATTCGCTGGTGGAGAAAATTTAGAAGAGAATAGGGTCCTAGGTGAATCTATTCCTTTCATTTGTATGGAAAATTTAAATTATCCAATTGGTTCTTATGTTTTTGCATGTTTATTAGGGATCACATATTTATCTTACTAAAGGGGTCATTAAATCCATTGAAAGATTACTTAAGGATTTCTTATGGAACCATGTAATGGGAACCAAATGGTGTGCTAAAGTTAAATGGTTAGACATTTGCTTTGCAAAGGCCGATGGAGGATTAAACATTCATCCTATGAAACTCACCAATTTTATCCTCATCTTGAAACAGTTATGGTGGATTCTAGAAGATAGGCAAATGCTTTGGATACATTGGCTTCATTCTTGTTTCTTTAAAGGCAGAAGTTTATGCGTAGTCTGTGAGAATATCAACTCCTATTTTTAAAATCAGTTACTTCATCTGAGGAACCAAGTTTAGAATTAAGTTACTTGCACCATTGTTAATGGGAGGCTCATTTTTTTATGTTTTGATAATTGGAAAGGTCAAGGACCTTTAATCCAATCTCTATAGAGGGTCTTCCTTTCCTCTTCACACTATAATGGACCCTTTCATCCACGGATATCTCTGGAATTTTCTAGACAACCTTAGACACTCATAACCTAAATATCATCCCTCTCACTCCCCAGACATTTTCTTTTGGCATGGCAGGCCAACTAGAAAACTAACAAACAAATTCTTTCGGGACTAATTAAAGGTGAGGAAACCTAAGGTATTTTGGTATAGAATCATTTGGCATGAAATGATTTTACCAAGAACCTCCTTTCTTTTATGGCTTACTATATAGGATCAGTTGAATACAGCTGATCGGATCAGGTATTTAAACATCAATTCTATGTGCATCTTCTGTAAAGTCTAGGAAGAATTAAAAGATCACTTCTTTTTTATATGTGAGATTACTAATAGGATATGGCAAGCTATCATCATAAGCAGTGGGTCTCTTATCCAAGAGCACAACATCTTTAATGTTATTTATTGGTTATCATCTCAATCGCCAAATGTGATCTCGTTCCACACTATAATGGTTAGTATGTGTGTCCAAACTATCTAGAAAGAGAGAAATTCGAGGCGATTTAATTCCAATTCTAAGGCTATAGATGCTCTTACCTTGGAATTGTTAGACAGTATGAAAGAACTTGCGATGTTACACAGCCTCCCCATCAATAACAACATTCTCTAGATTATTTTATCTTGTTTATGATATCTTGTTCATTTAATTAGTATTTAAGGTTTGCATGGTTTTTAAGGGTATTCCCCTAGTCACGTTGTAAGACCTTCACTCTTTTTACATTTAAATGCATTCTATTCTTTTTTATTTAAAAAATAATCCTTTATATAATTCTTTATATATCCTTGGTAAGTTGATTAGTATTGTGGAAAGTCTAACTTAAAGTGACCAAAAAAAATTTTAATTACTCAACCACCCATCCCAATAGCTAAGTAATGATCACTTTAGGTGCCCTTATAGTAATTTAAATTTTATTTTAGAAAGATCATTAAATAGTCATTTTTTATAATATTACAAATTTAAACCCTTATAAATAAATTCATAAGTGATTTTCAATATTTGTATATATATATATACTGCTTGATGATGATTTTTGATGATTTGAAGGATTAGGTTTTACCATATGCAGGAAAGAAATAGGCAGATGAGTCTATTGACAAGAAATTCAAAGTCTAAGTTGTAAAATTAGCTAATTCAACATTTACTTTAAAGTCAGAAAAAGATCTATCCTATTCACTATGAATATAATTTCTTAATCAACACATCTGCACCTAATTGACAAACCTATATGTACATGTGAGTAATAGACCTGAAGGTGATAAATATTAATTTATGAGGTACGTAAGATATCAATCCTTCACTATTAAATTATATTTTAGAAATCGAACTCTATTGGGATTAGACAACCTCTTCATCCTAATTTATCTTTTGTAATATACAAGGCAATGTAATTACCATATGCATATGACGTCTAGTTGACACAATTATTTTTTTCAAACCATCATATGCACTAAGAACTATATTCATATAATTCCATTCAAATGCCTAATAAGAAATAAGGTATGATCAGGCTAAGAATCATATTCATGTTTCATTATCATGACCTAAATATTAAACAAAATTGAAATTTTGGTCTTAACAGGTTATTTGTATAAATCTATCTGGTTACTTACTCACCACTATAGGAAAAGGGTGGATTATAAAGTTTTTGAAGTAATCTAAGATCATTTAAAATACAAAATTATGCATTATATAATCTATCCTTATATTATATGTTTTGAAATTTAAAATAATGTTAAAATGTTACATTTTTAAGCAATGAGTCATCAATTTAAACAAGTAAAGAAATAATTTCATTATTTTTGTATGGTTTTCTTATTGTTGTTTTGTAATGACATAAATCATTGTCCTTAACGTAGTAGAATGTATTCATATTAAAAGGAAGGAAAACAAGCTAAACAATAAATGTAATTGTTCTTTTAAAAAGTAATATTAGTATAAACTATCAATACGGGGGTGGAGGAAAATATTCAGCAAGAACAAAACAACTACAATATTAATAAAATAAACAATATTGGTAACTTAGAGTAGACCATAATAGAGAAGCAATTTTTGTAGAACTTGA
Organism: Erythroxylum baracoense; assembly: GCA_025629805.1. Lineage (NCBI taxonomy): Eukaryota > Viridiplantae > Streptophyta > Magnoliopsida > Malpighiales > Erythroxylaceae > Erythroxylum > Erythroxylum baracoense. The sequence continues at coordinate 8,297,977 of JAOTAY010000004.1, forward strand.
CTTATAGTATTCCTGCTAAGAAACCTATAACTCAAAAAGCCGCTCTATTAGAAGATGAACCTATAAGGATTAAGGTAACTCAACCAAATTCAATAGAATGTAGTAATGAGGTACTTATGGAGAAACTGATAAATGAAAATGGAAAAAAATTGAGCATGATCCTAAGGCAGATTACCAGTTTAAGGAATGGATGCATCCAGGGACTAGCAATCATAAATCAAGGAGGAGGAAAACCAAATCCAAAAACTCCCAATAGTGTGCATTATATGGAATGTTTATGAAATTAATTTCCCAAATAAATAGCTATCTCTAGCCATATTTTATTTATCTCATTGAGACTAAAATAAAGGAGGAGAATTTCCTAAGAGGCGTGAAATTCTTGCATGCAGATTGTACCACTTTAAGAAACCATTTCAAGAACCTTAATGGTTGATTCATTATCTCTTTTGATCCTTCTTACTTGCACTATCCATTTAGTTTTGCTCCGATCAGTTTATTCATTGTGAATTCATGCTCAAAGTTAATAACAGTCCTTTGTTCATCATTTATACTGCTAATTAGGAATACCAAAGAGCTAAATAATGGAGAGATTTAAAGAAGATAGAGGCTAGTATGACTATGCCTTAGTTGATTGCTAAAGACTTCAATTGTATACTCTCACACTCTGAATCAAATCAGGGTAAGCGTACTTCACACTCTTATCTAAAAGAATTGATTAATCTCACTTCTTTTTTGGGTTTGATGGATTTTAAAAAACATGGACCCTTGTTTACTTAGAGTAGCCATCAAAATGGGGAGAGATTCTTGTAGAGAAAACTTGATAGGTGTTTAATAAATAGCCTATAGGTAACAAATTTAAGGTTAAGCTTTGCCACTTTTAAGTCACCACTCTTTTCAGGTCACACCCCTATTACTATTGATATTCATAGTAAAGTAGTTAAAAAGAGATCCCCTTTTAGATTCTTCAACTCACTCCTAAAACATCCTCAACTTAACTTAATAATTTTTGCAGTTGTAAAGAAGATGTGTTATGGTCCTCAAGCTTTTCAGTGTATGCAAATGCTAAAATCCATTAAAAAAGAATGTGTCTCCTTATTGAAACATAATGTTGATCCAATGCAACAAGACAAAATTTTCACTTTGGAGAATCTTATGGAAGCTTAGAGGGCTTTATCTAATTCACCAAAGGATATAGCTTTGAGGGAGTGAGAAATTATTAAACTGAAGAAGCAATTTGAAGCTCTAGAAACTTATAACTCTCAATTAAACTAGAAATCTATAATACAATGGCTTCATAAAGTGGATAGAAATACCAAATACTTCTATAGTGTTATCCAGAGGAGGAGGAATAGGAACAAAATTGTATCATTCATTGATCCTTGTGGAAATCTAGTTTAAGAATATACCAAACTTAAAGAGCTTACTAAAATTCACTTCTTGGAAATCAGTGGCACCTAATATAACACCTCATAATTCTTTAATGATCTTCTGAGAACTATGCAAGGATCTATAGTGCAAACTTACAATGCATCACTACTCAAAGAAGTTACCAATCAGGAAATCAAGATAGTACTATTATTTTTTTCATCTAAACGAGACTCTAGGATCATATGACTTTAATGCAAGATTATTTTAAGACAAATGGTACCTAATTAGTCCTAGAATTGAGGCAGTGCAGGAATTCTTCAGGAGTGATAGGTTACTTACTAAACTTAGTAAAACCTATCTTTTCTTGATACCAAAAGTCTCCAATCTAGTAAGCCTCAATGATTATATACCTATTTCTTTATATAAAGTTGCATACAAAATTTTCTCTAAAATACTAGTAAATAGGTTGAAGCAATCCCTTCCTAAGGTGATAAATGTAAGCCAATGAGCATAATACATCTAGAAGAAGCATAGGAGATAATGTAATGTTGGCTCAAGAACTTTTCAGAGATTACAATTCGAGGTTGCACATTAATAGGTTCGCTCTTGAAATTGATTCCACTATGGATTTTGTCACAATAAGATGGAATTTCATCATCTCTACTCTCCAATCCTTTAGTTATCCTGATAGATTCATCAAATAGATTTATCCCAGCATCACCACTATCTCCTATACAATGCTAGTTAATAAGGAACCATCATAATTCTTTAAAGCTTCAAGAGGTCTGAGGCAAGGAGATCCATTATCCCTTTACCGCTTTGCAATCTTATACAGGTATTACATAAAATTGTTAGTATAAACATTGCTAAAACTCTAGAATTCAGATATCATCAAATATGTTGAAATCTTAAAATTTCATAACTCTCTTTGGCTGATGATTTACTAATGTTGTGTGTTAATAACCTTTATCAATTGGAGTTTTGCTACATTGCCTATAAATGTTCAAGGAAATCTCAGGATTGACTTTCAATCTAAACAAGAGTGTTACGTATCTATCTAAGCACAATCGAATAGACTTTATTGGTTTGATCTCCAATATAGGATTAAATATTTTACATACACCCTTAACCTATCTTGATGTTCCAATTTCAACAAAGAAACTGAAGCAAATATAATTTAGGCCCCTAATTTCTTCTATTGAGAAGAGAAGCTCAACATGGAGCAACAAATTCCTTTCATAGGAAGGTAGACTGTAACTAGCTATCTCAATCCTCAACAAATTGCACATTTACTGGTTATCTCACTTTGCACTGCCAAAGAGCATTGATTAAAGGTGTCAAGTCTTACAATTTATAGCCTTCAATTACCGCAAGAGCATAAGTCGTGAATGATAGCAAGTGAAGGGTCAATTGTAACACCCCACTCCCGCCGAACCCGAATCCGATATCGACAGTGATATCCGAATCCGTGCCCCGCGAGGGTGGTGTGTCACATCACTTAACAAAAGTCGGTATAAAATTTTTTTTAAAACTCTTTTAAACTTATCACTTATGAGTGATCACTTTTTCTTTTCAAAAACACTTTGTCTATTTAAACAGAGAACGGAACACATTACAACACAATGCAAAATCACAAAACCTTTATTAGCCACTTGGGCCCATTTCCAATTATACAATACAATTGTTTCAATACAAACTTACAACTGAATTAACTGAGTATAAAATAGTACAACAAATTGCGGAAAAATACAATTAGATTACTAGACATAATGCAGACGCGAACTGATCCCGACCTCTTCTTTTCTCTCTCCTATGCAACAGATATACTCCCGTCGC
>JAOTAY010000004.1:8323632-8337527 GCA_025629805.1 Erythroxylum baracoense
ATAATGTTTTTCTTTTCTTCACATTATTTTTGTTGATATTGTTCCAAAACTTGGAACATCTCTCTTTCTTTTTTGGTGTATGTCCCACATTGAAAGAGCAAGGACTTTTACTTAGTTTATATACTAGATTGTTTTGTACAATTTTGAATCAAGTCTTTTGAAGAGGGTAAACATACCACACGAGTGTCTGACGTTATTACCATTATTTTCCTAATAGTGTTATTATGCTCGGTAACGTTCCCTTTTACTTTAATATGTCTTTATTCCATTGTTAACGTATGAATCTTTTCTGCTATATATAAGACTCATGCATCTGTTTATTTTTTTTACTCTTTCGCTATCACACTTCTTGTCATTTCCTCTAAACAAGACAAGCATCTCCTTCCAAAAATAGGCATATCTTCTTATCTTTTCTATTATGCCTTTTTCTGTTTTTATTAATTCTCAGAGACAAATCCAACTTTGCCTTTTGGAGTGCCCGAAGTTAGTGGAGGATGTATTAATCATGAGATTGGATCTTATTGTCTTGTTGCACCATAAAGGGGGAATTTTCGATTTATGACAGTGGTTTTCACGACCCCTTTCATTCTCAGATAAGTTGTTCTAATTTTTATTTGGTGTTATTTCATTATTTTGCTAACAATCTAAGTCGAAAAATAAAAATTGTTTTGATATTTATGCTCTTTGTCGGGAAATTGATGTGTTCTTGCTACTGTTTGTCAAAATTGTTGCGTTCTTATTATTGCGTGTTTATTTTGATATAAGTTGCGTTTTTATTTAGGTATTGGAATATTTCTTTGTTCTTACTGTTGCATTAGTCAAAATACTATTTGTTATTGTTGCTGTTTCTTTATTTCGATATCAGTTGAACAACAATTTGTTCTGTTCTTCGTGGCAGTGTAAGTTATCTCTATTTTTAGATTCATTATGTCATCTGCGAATGAGACCAACGTCAGTTCTCCTCTTTCTATTTCCCATATAGGTTCTGCCTCTATCACCGTAGCTAGAGAATTATACCTGATCTTACTAGATTAGAGCCTTTAGATAGGAGAAACTTCAAAAGATGGTTTAAGAAAATTCTATTTTACTTTTAACAATACTACATTGATTATGTGTTGTTTCAAGATATTCCTATTGACAATACCAATGTAAGACAACTAAGGATAATCATACCATTAGGGGTTTTGCTCAACTAGATGATAAACCTATTAAGGACCAATTGCATGAGTATGAAAACCTAGTTGTTGAAATCATTACTGAGATCATGAACAAGTGTGAGATGATTTAAGCTAATGCCCTTATTGAGAACCTGCCTGTCTGATAGAATAGGTATAAAAACCGATTGAGGCATAAGAAGAAGGACATGAAGCTATAAGAAGTGATCGGGCATATAAAGATTGAGGATGCCAACCGTAAATAAAATAAGGCCAAATCTCTCACCCTTGTCCCTATTGTTAAGGCTAATGTGATAGAACATAAAAATACAGGTAACTTTAATAAGAATGGTGGACAAAACTAGTCTTTCAACAAAAACAAGCATAGTCAGTTTAAGCACAAAAGGATTGATAGTGACTGTTGGTGGTGCCAGAAGCTATGGGGCCATCTTGTTGCTTTTTTCCAAGCTAGAATAATCTATGAGAAAAAGGGCCTAGGACAGAAACCATGACATTTCGGGAAAGAAAACCAAAAGGGGGACCAACGAGGTAACTAGAAAAATTTTGGTAAGCCTTAAGAGAATGTGGCCGAAGCTACTGGTGGTGATATTGAGGAGATCATTATTGTTGTGGTATCCGAAGTCAATGTTGCTGGAAACTTGGTTGAATCAATCATTGACACAAGAGCCACATGCCACATTTGCACCAATAAGGACTTGTTTAAGGAGTTGAATGATGCTACTGATGGTGAACTCGTGTACATGTTTAACTCCACGAAAGTTCCTATCTAAGGAGTTGAGAAAGTCACTCTCAAACTCACTTACGAAAAAGTTTTAGCTTTAGAAAATTATTTTAAAAACCCTCAATTTACTACAAGCACACAGATCATTGGTGTAGTATGTGAGATGTCAATCCCTTGTAAAGTTGTTGAATTAATCAATTCTAAGTTATCTAAGGCCTAAAGAATTATTAAAATGAAAATAAAAACTGAACATAAAAGTAAACACGTGAAGATGATTGACAGGAAGTTATTTGTAAAATTAAAAAAAAAGAAATCGAATATTAAGCACCACCAAATTCACAATAAAAAATTACACAAGAAAAATTACTAAATTATGAGAAAAGGATTTATCCTATCATCAATGCTAACCTAATCATTTTTGTGTTGATGTGGTGTCAGTTTTAGACTATCGAAGGGTGAATTACTATCTGTCGAGTTATAATTACTAAGCCTTGATTAATAAACTCTAATTAAGTCGAGTTACCGAAAATGTTATCTTTTGATTAACAATCAACCCACAGCTTACTTAGTTCTTAAGCCTTCTAATAACCCGGTCTCATATGAGATTTCTCCCTGTATAATTACCAATTTAATTATTTGTGTGGTCTATTGGGTCCTTTAACTCTCATTAACAAACCCATTCATTTTTTATTCAGTTCACTCTCTTGATTTATTACCAAAGCATGAAGTTATAAAAAATTATGACAACACCCAAATGAATTACCACAAAACAATTATATTAATATTGAATCAAGTTGAAATCCCTAAAGAAAAGTTAGAACATCATCATCAATCCCAAATCCATCATCATCTTCATCATATCCATCTTACACATTCAAAGAAAAAAATAACAAAGGTGAAAAGAAAATGTCACTTGGATGAGATTGGGATGGCTCGGGAAAGCAACAACAATAAAAGCCCACTCCTCTCTCCTTTTTCTTTCTTCTTAGAGTTTTCCCAAAGTGGCAGAAATTGGAGGTCCCCCTAAGGTTCTTTCTCTTTCTTTATATAGTGTTTTTTGTTTTAGGTAAACCCTAAGGTTTTCTCGGGTCTAAAAAGTCTCAAATGTCCCTCGGTAAGTCACATTCTGGAGGCTGTTCTCATTGTTTGTTGCTCAGGCCATGATCGTGGCACGTCATTTAGCTCTCTATCACAATAATGGCATACTAGGCCAAGATTGTGGCTCCCCTTAACCAGTTCTGTCACGATCATGGGCTTGATCTTGGCTTCGACTTCCTCCGATTCTCCTCTATTCTTCCATATTTGTTCTCAAACACTAATAAATACATCAAGAATCCTTAAATACACAAAATTAAAGCACAAAACCATGCTCTAACCCATATAATAGTCAAAACATAAATATTTAACTAAATAACACAGTCCTAATCTAAACATGCACTAATCATTCAATTTAATAACTAAACACATACTAAACTACCCACTAAAACATTATGCAACCTACCACTATCAACATCACCACACTTAAACTTTTGCTTGTCCTCAAGAAAAGACAAAACAAGTAAAACAAAAACACTCCAAAACACAACATATACAAATATGCAATAATGGGAAAATGACATTAAACTTCACGAAACAAATTTAACCACAAACATGATCCTTCAAGTTGTTCTAACTTATTAACTTTTGAAATTTGTGTCTAAGTACTTTAGACTAAATATACATACTAATCAGGACTTAATGTTACTTTCATTCACTCCTATCACTTACACATGCACATTGATAATTATTTCGTCAATCGAAACTGTAACTATCCTTAAGCGACTTTTCATAAGAAATCATGTCCTTCACAAGATCAGTAGAATTTATTAAACAACACACTATTTTTGTTAATTTTATTAACATGATCCTAGCCTTTTGGCGGGTAAGCAAACATTTATGATGAATGTCCCCCGGTTAGTTAACTAAGCCATGTTTTTATTAAGAGTCTTGGTTGGAATGTCATTATAACTTTTTGACGCAAGGGCAAACATTTATGATGAATGTCCCCTAGTAACTCAGCTACATCATTTTCTTAATTGGATACTAGCTCTATTCATAACCCGATTTGTTTCAAAATGGGCCAGTGGAATAGTTATTTATTTAATATTTACACAACACTTTCTTTTTTTTGCCTACCTCATTTTTTAAGCTGGTCATTCTCATGAAAAGATACTAATGATGCTACTTATTCAATTGGCCTAAAATTATAAATGAATGTGGTAAATTCCTAGAGTGAATTAACTAACATCGTATCCTAATTAATGTGCATATTTAACCGAAGCAACCTAGAACACTTATTTGTCAAGCTAATAAAGTTTAGCAACCTAAAATACTATGTTCAAAGCTAAATCAATTTTGACAAGTCCTCGATATAGACACATTCACACAAATCACATTATGCAATCCTAAATAAAGCTAACATATAGCTTGCAAAATTCACATTAAAATAAAAACATATAATGCACATACCCCCCAACACTTGGACAACACATTGTTCTCAATGTGAGAAGAGCAAACAAACAATACATGAGGTAGGACTAAAAATTAATGAAACATGAGAAATATGAGAACAGTTCAAAATAATAATAATAATAAAAATAAAAGATAAGGGTTAGAGTATAAAACTGTCATGGTGATTGAGGTGGTGATGGTGTTGGAGGTGGTAGTTGAACACCTTGAGCCTCGAAATATCTGTGAATACGTCGTATGTCCTGACTTTAGCATCTTTGTTCTCTAGCCATCTCCTTTAACACCTTGGCATTTTTTGAAATGGATTTGTTAGTGTTTAAGATGGCTTCCATTAGCTTCTCCTATCCCATTGGCTCTTCCTCTTCTGACTCCTGGCTGGTTGAGTCTTCCTCCTGTTGTGGTGGTATCGAGCTCGAATTGGCTTGCCCTGCCCTAGTCTTAACATGAGATTTTGTGTTTATATCTCAAAGTTCTATATTATGGGACTTCAAAATTTCAATTCTTGTCAAGTGATGAGTGTTGAGAAAATTAGGACGATGGACAATTAGTCTGTTACAATTGACACTATAGTATTCCACAATAGCCATTACCAAGTAACCCATGCCCAAGTTATTGCTTCTCTTTCTTAGAGTAGTAGTATGTGGGTAGAGGTGCAAACTTTGACGCTATGATCCACGCACCATAATATGAAAAGTTCCTTTGTTGAACACTTATTTGTTTCACTTTTTTCAATATAGTTGGACACATGAACTTATGTAATAACAAGTGTTCAGGGCTTTGAATAATGTTATTGTGAGCATTTTTAGCATAAAAGCTCTCTAGGCCAGTCAGTTCTGTCCAATAGTGTGTGGCAAGAAAGTCATCGTGCTAATCTACTATGATTGAGGTGGGAAATCCATCAATTTTGCAGAAAATGTCATATTCAAAGCCATATAGTTGACTCACGATCAAAACCATAGGTCCTTAGGATTGGTTGGCTCATATTGAAGAGAGGCGAAGGATTCTAGGATTAGTTCTTCATAGATAACATAATTAATTCGAATAAAATTTTCCATTGAATTCTTCCGCCTAAAGCTTCAACTCGTTCTCTTAATCCAGTTGTTTCCAACGTATCAAAATCTAAGTATTTAGGCACAATAATGTTCCTTAAACTAAGAGTGTGGTAACGGTTACCTTCCTCCTCCAAGTAGATCGGGAAAGGTATCCCGTAATCTGCCACTCGATTTCTTTACCCACGGTTTGATACTTAGACCTTGCCTTTAGGTTAAGTATGCATGACCATTTGCTTAACGGGTGGCCCCATTAGATTGAGGGTTGTGAGGAACCTTTTTTAGATCTTTTTTGTAAAACTCAGTCAAAATGTGTATAAGTTATAGTTTGTCTGATTCTTTTCTAGGATAATCTTTCAACGACTGAGTAACCCAATTTTTAGACATGGCATTTCTGTTCATTTTAGTCATTTTTGTGTTTATTTTCAACAGTAGAGATCAACCTATGAGTTTTCCCTTATAGATATCAGTTGTTGCTACCCTTGGGAGAGATAAAGGCTTGAGATGGTTGTAGAGAGAGAAGTGAGTTCTTGTGTTTAGAGAGATAGTGAGAAAAAGAAATGTGTAGGAAAAGTGAGGGTGAGTATAAATATATAGGTTAGGAAGGGGTTAGGGGTTCAAAACTGGAAAATTTTGTTAAAATTCACGCATATCAAGTCACCACTAGCCACGATCGTGGTGCTGCAAAAATTCTGCATGCTTTCTGATTTCACTTCTTTTTCCTCATTTCATCCTAAAAATCCTTCCGTACCTCATAATTACATTATCACATCATTGAGCTTGCCTTCCACATATTCCCATGTCAATTAATACTTAATTCCTCCAAGATATTTAACTAGACTCAAAACACATAAAAAATAGAATGCAAAACCTATTTACTACAAAAGATGACGTAACAAAATGATAAAAAAATAATGGGTTACGTTTCATGCAATACTTCTTTTACCATCGCTAGCTCGACGTCCTTCTTTTACTTATGGTGGTTTGAACGAGTTGTGTAATGGTAGCACAATCTTAGGTCTCATAAATTGAAAATGAGCTACCAGACTATGATTTCCACCATCCTTCTTCTTCGTCTTCTTCTTCCGCTTATTCCTTCGAGATTGTGGCTTTTTAGGTGAATCCTTGTGATCGTCTCTACGTTAAACCTCTCCATAAGGCTTGGTTCTCTTAATGATGTTTACAAAATTGTGAGAACTTCTTCTATCATTGGACACATTAAAGGACACCTTCTCATTCCCCACCCTTAGAGTCAACTTGTCTCCATCAACATCTATAATAGATCAGGCGGTAGCTAAAAATGGTCGTCCAAGGATAATTGGTATCTCTAAGTCTTCCTCTATGTCCAAAATGATGAAGTCTGTGGGAAAGATAAATTTTTCTACCTTAATAAGAATGTCCTTGATTATACCTATCAGATGGTGAATTGACCGATCAACCATCTGCACACTCATTATGGTTGGTGCTATTTCTCCTAACTTCATCTTTTGGGATAAAGTGTAAGGCATCATACTTATACCAATTCCTAAGTCTGTAAAAGTGTCATGCACTTTGACATTACCTATGGTGCAAGGAATATAAAAATTCCCTAGATCATTTTGCTTATGTGGTAATGTTTCCATTTCATTAGAGTTCTCCATGCTTCTTACTTCACTCACTAGCTTTTCCAACTCCTTTCTGTTGATTATTCTCTCTTGTATGGATTCCATAAGAGTGAGTCATGTTTTCAACTACTTTATTACCTCAAGGACTTAAACTCTGTTTCTTTTGACTTTCATTTTGCTAGAATGGGGCATGGAATTGTAGGTCAATACTCTTTGATTTCCTTCAGGTTATGTTCATTTGATAGGAAATTTTTGTCAGCCCATTTCTTTTCCTTTTCCCTATCTTTTTCAACTTGGTTGAGCTTCTCCTCAGTAGCTTGAGTGATAAGCAGGATTCTTTCCTTTGGGTTTGTTTCTTTGTTACTTGGAAGGCTCCCCATATTTCCTGCAGATAATGCATCTGCCAACTGACCCATTTGGACTTCCAAGTTGTGGATGGAGGATGCATGATTCTTTGTCACTCATTGAAAATTTTCTTACAATCTCTTATGCGCATCATCCATGTTTCTAATCTTATCCAAGATTATGTCTAATTTGACGTCCATTGAATTAGGTTTCTCCTATTGGAATCCAGGACGCTTGTGAGATCATAATTGACCTCCATCATTGTTTGACCACAAAAAGTTTGGGTGATTCCTCCACTTAGGATTGTACATGTTCGAATAGGGGATGTTCCTTCCACCATGACCAAACCGTGCTCCCATATACTTAACTTGCTCCATTTCATTAATTTTCATCAGGAAGAAATCAATGGTATTATGATTATCCTGATCGTATAGCTCGCATCTTTATTGAATAGCCTTAACAGGGGATGAAGAGGAAGCTTTTATGTTGCTCAACTGTCATGTTAAGCTATCAATTTTTTCTTGCATCTCTGTCATTTATTGAATAGTTATAACTCCTTTCTATTCTCGGACGGTTATATGTTGTCTACTTCAGTCATTTGTTTACAGACAACTGTTACTAGCCATTTCTTCCAGTATCTCCTCTGCTTCATCAATAGTCTTTTGCATAAGCAATCCACCTGATGCTACATCTATGGTATCTGTCATGGGTGGATTGAATCCATTATAGAAGGATTGCAAAATATATTCTTTTGTTAAATTATGACGTGGACACCTCCTTTGCAAATCCTTATATCTCTCCCGCGCTTCATAAAGTAATTCCCCATCACTCTATTAGAATTTCGTGATTTCTTTTATCATCTTTGTAGTTTTAGTGAGGGGAAAATACTTATCCAGGAATGCATGTACCAATTGTTCCAACGTTGTGACATTTGAGGGATTGGGAGAGTGATACCAAGCTTTAGCTCTACTCTTTAACGTGAAAGGAAAGAGCCTCATCCTAACAACATCTTCTGACATTCCATAATATCAGAAGGTATCACATATTTCTAAAAAAATTACTATGTGCACGTTAGGATCCTCATGGGTTAGTCCATATAATTGCACATTTGTTTACAACATGTTTAATAAGGCTGGTTTTATTTTGAATTAAGGTGCTTGAACAGGTGGTTTAGCAACATCTTGATTGGTCGCATTAAATCCCAATCTTATGAAATCCATGAGGGTCCGCAATTGGTTCCCTTGGTTTCTTCCTTGATAAAACTCTTAATGCATTTCTTTAGCCATGATTGCTTTGGTATTTCCTTCTTAAAGTTTGGCTCTTTAAATGACTTAGTCCAAGTGATTGATGTCGAGTGCTAGGGTTTCAGCGATCTAACTTGAACTTTGAGTGACTCTTATGTTCATGTAAATGCATGGACATAAGAGTGGTGAGAATGCCTTAGACTACAAGAATTAAACTAATCTTACTACTCCCCGGTGACAGCACCAAAAACTTATTGAGGCAAGTTTTAATCTATTTAAAACCCATAATATAATGCAAGTGCACAGGTCGTGGGTATAGTATGTGAGGTGTTGATCCCTCGAGGAGTTGTCGAACTAATCTAATTCTAAATTATCTAAAGCCTAAAGAAATATTAAAATGAAAATAAAAACTGAACAAAAAGTAAACACGTGAAGATGATTGACATGAAATTAATTTATAAAATTAACACAAAAGAAATCGAATATTGAGCACCACCAAATTCACAATGGAAAATCACACAAGAAAAATTACTATGAGAAAGGGATTTATCTTATCATCAATGCTAACCTAATCATTTTTGTGTTAATGTGGTGTCAGTTCTAGACTATTAAAGGGTGGATTACTATCTCTCGAGTTATAATCACTAAGCCCTAATTAATAAACCATAATTAAGTCGAGTTATCGAAAATGTCATCTTTCGATTAATAATCAACCTACAATCTAATTAGTTCTTAAGCCTTTTAACAAACAACCGGGTCTCACATAAGATCTCCCTCTGTATAATTAATCGATTTGATTATTTGTATGGTCTATTGGGTCGTCTAACTCTTATTAACCAACCCAATCATTTTGTATTTGGTTCACACTCTCAATTTATTACCAAAGCCTAAAATTACAATAAATAATCACAACACCCAAATGAATTAGCACAAAACAACTAGATTAACACTGAATCAAGTTTAAATACCTAAATAAAAGTTAGAATCATCATCAATCCCAAATCCATTAACATCATCATATCCATCTTACATATTCAAAGAAAAAAATAATAAACCTGAAAAGAAAATGTCACTTGGAAGGATTGGGATGGCTGGAGAAAGCAACAACAGCAAAAACCTGCTCCTCTCTGCTCTTCTCCCTCTTCTCCCTCTTCTCCCTGTTCTCTCTCTTTTTCTTCTTTCTTCTTGGGGTTTTCCCAAAGTGGTAGAAATTGGAGCTCCCCTTAGGGTTTTTTTTTCTCTTTTTTTATATAGCCTTTTCTATTTTAGGTAAACCATAGGGTTTTCCTAGGTCAAAAAAGTCCCAAATGTCCCTCGGTAAGTCGCATTAAGGAGTCTGTCATGCAGGCCATGATTATGGAACTTCATTTAGCTCTCTGTCTACCATTATCGTGGCTCCCTGCAATTGGTTCTTTCATGATTATCGGCCTAGGTCTAGCTCTGGGCTTCCTCCGATTCTCCTCCATTCTTCCATATCTGTTCTCAAATACTAACAAATACATCAAGACACCTCAAAATTCATAAAATTAAAGCATTAAATCATGCTCTAACGTATATAACTCTCAAAACATAAACATTTAACTAAATAACGCAATCCAAACCTAAACATGCACTAATCATTCAATTTAACAACTAAACATATACTAAACTACCCACTAAAACATTATAACGGTTACCACAATCAAAATTTTTTTATTTATGCTTGATGTCTATAGAAACTTGATTTTTGGTGTGTTACTTAACAAAGCTAGTGTTAAACTTACTTTTGATTATGATAAGCTAGTTCTAACTAAGAATGGAAATTTTATTGGTAAAGGGTTTTGTAATGGGGGATTATTTGTACTTAATTTTGAAATGAATGCATCTACTTCTTCCGCTTATATTATTGAGTCTATAGACCTATGACACTCTAGAATTGGTCATGTGAAAGTGAGGTCAATTGAGAGGATACAAAGCTTAAACTTGTTGCCTAACTATATCATTAATGAAATGAAAATTTGTCAATTTTATGTTGAGGCTAAACACTCCAAGAAACCTTTTAAGTTTGTAACCGAGAGAGAGTTATTGTTAGACTTGGTGCACACAAATTTTAGTGATTTTAAAAATTGTGTGAGTAAAGGAGGAATGAGATATTATATTACTTTTGTGGATAATTGTTCTCGATTTACTAAGGTGTACTTATTGAAAAATAAATGTGAAGCAAAGGAAGTGTCTATGAAATACAATGCTAAGGTTGAAAATCAATTGGAAAGGAAAATTAAGAGATTAAGGATTGATCGAGGTGGTGAGTATAGTATTGATTTTCTTGCTAATTATTGTGAAAAAGTTAGGATTATTCATGAACTTTCAGCCCCTTATAAACCTGAACAACATAGAATAGCCGAGAGGAAACATTGAACACTTAAGGATATGACGAATGCAATGTTGATTTCCTCAGGTTTATTTGACTTTATACGGGGGAAGCTATTATTTTAGTTTGTTATGTTCTAAACAGAGTTCCTCATAAGAAACTAGATCAAACCCCTTATGAAATTTGGAAAGGTTATCCATCTAACTTGCGTTTTTTGAAAATGTGTGGGTGTCTTGCTAAGGTTGCTCTACCTGAATATAAGAGGAAGAAAATTAAGCCTAAGACCATTGATTCAATTTTTATGGTTAAAGAAGAGGGATATAACACTTATGGAATAATTATGGAGTCAAGAGATGCAGTGTTCTTTGAGGATATATTTCCTATGAAAGTGAATGTGCAATCTCCTAGAAAATCTATCCCTAGTTTTTCTACCAATGATGACATAGAGGAAGAGGAAATTATTGAACTAAGGAGAAGTAAAAGAGCTAGAGCACCCACCAATTTTGGTTCTGACTTTATTACGTCCTTTGTGGTGCAAATACCTAAGGAGATAGCTGATGTTTTTGTGGCGACTCTTATTATTAGCGAAGATCCCAAAACTTATAAGAAAGCAATGAGATCTGTAGATTCTAACTTTTGGAAGGAAGCCATAAATAATGAATTAGAGTCAATCGTGTCAAATAAAACTTGGGTTTTAGTTGATCTACCTCGAGGGTGTAAGCCTTTAGAGTATAAATGGATTTTCAAAAAGAAATTGAGACCTAAAGGAACCATTGAGATGTTCAAGACAAGACTTATAATTAAAGGCTTAAATTAAAAAAAGGATTGCATTTTTTTTATTCTTACTCTCTTATTACTAAAATTGCATTTATAAGGATGTTGTTTGCTATTAACTAGGTATTTAAGCTTCATGTGCACTAAATGGATGTTAAGACAACTTTCTTAAATGGTGATCTTGATGAGGAAATTTATGTGGTCCAGTTTAAAGGGTTTAGAGTGCCTAGTTAGGAGCAAAAGGTGTGTAAGTTAGTTAAGTATTTGTATAGACTTAAACAAGCTCCTAAACAGTGGCATTAGAAATTTGAAAGTGAGATTTTCAAACATGGTTTCACCTCTTATGATGATGATTCTTGCATTTATGTGAAATCTTATGTTAATGGCTGTGTGATCATAATTCTTTATATGGACGATATGCATATTTTTGGTACTAGTTTATCTATTATTGATATTACCAAGAGTTTGTTAAAGTTTTCCTTTGATATGAAAGTTCTTAGACCTATGGATTTTATTTTGGGAGTCAAAGTTGATAAGACTAACTTTAGTTTTAGGTTGAATCAAACTCATTATATTGAGAAAATTTTAAAGAAGTTTGGTTACTATGATGTTGAACCAGTTAAGAGTCCCTATGATGCTAATGTTGCTTTAAAGAAAAATCATGGTGACAGTGTAAACTAAGCTGAGTGTGCTAAAATTCTTGGTAGTGTGATATTCTTGATGAACTATTCTCATCCTGATATTGCATACTGTGCGAGTAGACTTAGTAAGTATACTCATAATCCTAGTTAAGAGTATTTGAATGCATTGATTCGTTTGTTGAGATATTTGAAAGGTACTATGCATTATGGATTATCTTTTGGTGGTCATCCTCTTATATTGGAGGGGTATTCTGATGCTAATTGGGTTATGTAGAGTGATGATATACACTCTACCAACGGTTATATTTTTACCTTGGAAAGAGCTACCGTGTCTTGGAAATCATCCAAGTAAACATGTATTGTGAAATCAATAATGGAGGTTGAGTTTATAGCTTTGGGGCTAGCAGGATAGGAAACTGAGTGGCTCCGAAATCTCTTAGCAGATATCCCACTTTTGGAAAGACCAATTCCTTTTGTATTCCTTCATTGTTATTCGTTCCCACTTTTGGAAAAACCAATTCCTTTTGTACTCCTTCATTGTGATTCGTAGGCTTCCATTCATGTTGCCAAGAATAAGGCATATAATGGTAAAAGTAGATATATCAGATTGAGACATAAAATTGTTTGTACTTTAATTAGACATGGTATAATCTTTCTGGACTATGTCAAGTCAAAGGGAAATTTAGCGGATTTGTTTATAAAAGCTTTAAGTGGGAAACTAGTTTCAAAGCATGCTAAAGGGATGGATTTGAGCCTATTTGTGTAGTAACCTCATGATGGAAACCATCTTGGGAAACCAAGTTCAAAGGGTCAATGAAGTTTTGTGGTGACTATTTCCATATACATTGTTTGTGGAATAATATTGAGATATATTCAGTTGTTAAATTGCGTCCCTTAGCATGAATTTACTGCGTTTAATAAGGTTGGATGGTTTAATCCTTAATGAGTTCCATAACCCAGGTTTAGGTGGTATAAGCAGTACACATTTGACGGACTCACTTATGTGATTATAGGGGGCTAGCCACCCCCTATGAGAGCATTGGGCTATCTCTCTATAGTGATCATGAGACTAGGGCATTTTTTAGGCTGTTTATTTCTTTAGTAGTTTTTGTCTCCTTTTTTCTTAGACACCATGTTCAAGACTTAGTTCACTTAGTTGTTTGCCTATCTCTCATAATTTGATATAATTTGTTTCTCAAGTTTTGGATCAAGCAGAGGATTGTTGGTCTTGTTCCAAAACTTAAAACATCTCTCTTTCTTTCTTTGGTTTATGTCCCACATTGAAAGAGTAAGGGACTTTCACCTAATTTATATACTAGATGTAACACCCACATACCCCCTGGAAGGATACGTAGATGCTACAAACAATAGAGACAAAATAAACCAAAACATACCAAATGCATTTTTAGAAACTCAAGGAACAACATTTCATTCATTATTGATTGGATCACATTCAGAACATAATTTATACATGGTACTTATTA
>JAOTAY010000004.1:8358034-8368159 GCA_025629805.1 Erythroxylum baracoense
GTGCAAAAATCACTGTTCACAAATGCATGAGCATGAGATGTGTTTTCCTAATTTCTCCGATTGATCTCACGTGTACCAGTTTCTGTGGTTCAACCCTTTGTATGGAAACGAGATGCTACATGCTGCCTCCCATCATCTGTTCAGATTGTATTTCTTGTTTATCTTCAGTTTTATTACTGTATAGAATTGGGAATAACAATTTGACGACATGATTTTTGAATGTTGAGATGTTCTAAACTCACCTTCGGAGTTTTATCTTTGAATTAATGAAATCTGAATGTTTATGTGTTTATTGGATTTATTGTGGTTTAATTCTGTAAGTATATAATTTGATAATAAACTAAGAGGGTGAATCGAATGAAAAAATAATTAAATTGGGATAACGAGAGTTGGGTGATTTAATATAATAAGAATTAAAGCAAATTGGTAAATATTGCGAAAAGAGATCTTGCATAGGTTTCCAATAGTTTGTTAAACTACTTCAGAAATAATTATGGTTTTGGATAGGTTATTAATTGAGAGATTACAACTTCAATAATCTTATTAAGGTTTATAATTTAGGGTTAATGGTTATAACTCGAGAGAATATAATCAACTTTAGGATCATCTAGAACCAACAATCCGGTAATTCATAATCAGTTAGGTTAGCATTAAGGATAGGTAAAATTCTATTTCTCTCATTTGGTAATTCCCTTAGGTTGATTCTTGGGTATGTGTTGCAACTACTGAATTATTAATATTTTCGTGATTGATTTTTAATTTGAATGATTGAATTGAAATCTCATTTTCGTTTCATTATATTTTGAATTTCTATGATTTTTTTGGCCTTAGATTTTAGGATTACATTACCCTTCCTTATGGGATTGACACTTTAGGTACTACGTTAACGAATCATGCACTTGTGGATTATCGAGCGTGTTTATTAAAACTTACACACATCAAACACCTGATCATGAGTCACTCATCCAATTCGTTTAAATTTACTTAAGTTAGACTTATCAATTTAAGATAAAACATATTCAGGTTAAAGGAGTATTGAGTCACTCAATAAGACTTACAATAAACAAAACTCTAATTTTTTAAGCAATTAAAGACAATAATCACGTTCTTAACGTGCACTTAATATTTTAATGAGGAGTTTGATTTTATTCTTCTCATCAAATATAAAATTACATGTAATAATATTATACATATAGAACATGCAATTCAATATGCATCCAATATATATATATATATATATATATATATATATATATACACATATTAAACATATAAATAAAGCATGCAAATTATACACATTTAATCAAATTATATGCATGATTTAATTTGATTTGAAAGCAAATTTCAAATTCAATTAGAAACTATTTCTAATTATTTTGATTCCTTTAACAAAAATTTCAATAAATTATGCTTTTTACTTATTATAATTTAAAAAGACTCCTTTTTTTTCAAAATTTTATTAGTAAGACATTCTAATTCAATTAGAACATTATTTCTAATATAATTATAAATTATTATTATTTAATTATAAAAATATTTTCTAATATTAAAAGGAAACCATGTTTGAAATTAAATTAAATCCTTTTGAATTTAATTAAGGAAAACTTATTATTATTTATTTAGAGATTAGTTTCTTTTTTTAAAAAAAGAGATTAGTTTCTTAATTAATTAGAAAATCTTTCCTCAATAAATTAGAAAGTAATTTCAAAAATTGTTAAAGAAAACTCATTTTTCTCAATTAATAAATGAAAATATTGTTAAAATTTAACCAAAAATATATTTTCTAATAAAACAAGAAACTTATTATTCAAATAACAAAGAAATAAAATTTAAATAAATAGAATACTAATTTTTGTAAATAAAATAATTTGTTTCAATAAAATTAAAATAAACCAACTTAATTAAGCAAAACTTTTCTTAATTACTTAAGATTTTTTTAATTTTAAAGAAGATTAATTAATTAATTCCAATCTAGTTGAAATATAAATAATTCTAATTCTATAAATAATTTTTCTAAAGTTTAAGTTCAATCCATTTATTAATCTTAATCGTATTAAGAAAAATAATTGATTTAATTTTATAAATTTATTTTGGGTTTAAAACTCTTGTAAATTATATTTGAAAATTGAGTTAAACTAGTAATACATTACAACACGACTAAAACAAGTTATCCTTGTGTCCATACATTGAGATAAAATAATCTTAATGTCAAACAACCTTGTTTCAAATATTAGGTTTAGTTTTACCTTACTGTTAAATAGGATTATTCTAAACATAGAATATAACCCTTATTTTACATTTAGGTTACTATAACCTTGTAACCAAACAATCTTATCCTAACCTTATAATAGTGTTATCTATGTACCCAAACAAACCCCATCTTCCTCCTAAGAAACCTTAATCTCATAAAACTAAAACCTTAGCCACCCATATTCATGATGTCGTCGCCATTTGAAGTTTATGTTGCCAGTACATTAGGCCAACTTTGCTTCCATTGAGTCAATAGCTGTCATCTGCTAATCATCTTTCTAGGCAACCAGTCATTGTCACTTCTGTCTTCTTCTCCAAATGACACATAACTCCAATAACTCCACACACAGTTGAGGTTTGCGTCAAGTTATTAGGCTCATACATCACAATGGTGGAGCAACAAACCCAACCATGTAAAGTTGTTTGTCAACTTTGGTCTAAATTCGTTGCCAGCAACTTCACTAACATAACTCGTTATTGACAAGACCATCTTTCAGCAACTTCAATGTTGCCAACGATAACACCTAGTTTCTCATCATGCCAATAATTAGTCTCTTCTTCACAAAATAGTGACTTGTAACTAGCCATGAATAAGAAATACAACCAACAAATAATAACACTGAACACCTGTAATTCCAGTCGTTAGTGACAACACATATTTGCAGGTTAACCATCAGATTCATTGGTAGTAAGAACCTATTAGGCCCCCTTTAGTCGAGTTAGTGGAGTAGGGGGCATGGGACCAAAAGATCCTGTGTTCAAATCCTCCTACCTACACTCGCTCGATCGAGCCTGTCATATAGGGCTTGCCTAGTGCAGAGTACTCAGTTGGCGTGATTTGCAGGTTATTGCATCAATCTGGAGGTTTATCCAGTGCACATCTAAAGGATAACGATTGCGGGTTCCTCCATTTCAAAAAAAGTAAGAACCTATTCGTGTTGTTCCAAAACTTAGAACATCTCTCTCTTTAGTTTGTGCCCCATATCGAAAGAGTAAGGGAGTTTCACTTAGTTTATATATTAGTGTTTCATGAGACTTTGAATTAAGTCTCATGAGGAGGGTGTGTGTGCTACTAGGCCCGGTTGCAGCAGTGTGTGGTGTCGTCGTGTGTATGACATGAAATTTTTGGGGCCCACTTGGTTTAATTCATAAGTTTTTAATGCTTATTTGTTACTCTCTTTACAGATTCCCATTAACACTCATAACTTCATTCCTATTATTAGTATACCCAATAATGTTCCTTTTATTTTAATATATCTTCAACGAATGTATCTCTCATTCTGTAAATAACCTATACATCTCTCTTTCCTCAGACTGACACGTACCACATGCATCCCTCTTTCTACAAATAGATAGATATATATATATGAATCTTCTCCGTATATTGCACGCATATTTATTCTATTCTACCTTCTTCTATTTTTCTTAATTCTCGGAGACAGTTCCTACTATACCTTTTGGAGTGCATCGAAGCGGGTGGAGAAGGTGTTAACCCTAGGATCGGTTCCTGTTGTCCCATTACATTATAGAGGGGGATTTCTGACTTAAGGCAGTGATTTTCACGATGCCTTGCATTCAAATAAGTTGTTTCAATTTATTCTTATTGTTGTTTTGTTATTTCATCAACAATGTAAGTCAGAAATTGTTCTGTTCTTGTTGCTATGTGTTTATTTTGGTATAAGGCAGAAGTTTGTTTTGTTCTTACTGTTGTTTGTTTATTTCGATATCAGTTGGGAAAGTTACTATATTCTTCTTGCAATTTGTTTATTTCAGTGTAAGTTATCTCTATTTTCATATTCAATATGTCGTCTTCGAATGAAATCAACGTAGGTTCTACTCTTACGGTTCCCCATTTAGTTTTTGCCCCTATAATCAAAGCTCAGAAAATTATACCTGACCTAACGAGATTAGACCCTTTGGATGGGAGAAACTTCAAAAGATAGTTTGAGAAAATTCTGTTTTACTTTTAGCAATTCAAAATTGATTATATGTTGTTTTAAGAAATTCCTACTAATAATACCGATGTTAAGACAACTAAGGATAACTGTACCGTTAGGAGAATGTTGCTCAACCATATGATAAACCAATTATTTAATATCTATTGCAAATACAAGACTGCTAAGGAAAATTGGGATGCCTTAGAAGTTAAATATGAGATTGATGATGCTGATACAAAGACATATGCAGTTGCTAGGTGGTTAAAGTTTACTGTTGTTGATGATAAACTTGTTATGGACCAATTACATGAGGATGAAACCTAGTTGCTGAAATCCTTACTAAATATATGTGAACTCTTTCAAGCTAATGCCCTTATGAGAAACTGTATGCCTCATAAAATTAGTATAAAAATCATTTAAGACAAAAGAAGAAGGACATAAAGCTACAATAATTAATAAGGCATATGAAGATTGAGGATACCAACCGTACAAAGGATAAGGCCAAATCACTCAACCCGTCCCTTCTGTTAAGGCTAATGTTATTGAAAATAAAAATGTAGGTAATTTCAATAAGAATGGTTTATAGAACAAATCTTTCAACAACAACAATCATAATCAGTTTAAGCGCAAAAGGATTGATGGTAACTATTGGCGGTGCCACAATCCAGGCCATCCTACTACTCTTTTCCAAACTAGAATTAATCATGAGAATAAGGGCCAAGGACAAAAACCACAACAGTTCAGGAAAGGAAACCAAAAGGGGTACCAATAGGGCAACCAGAAGAACTTTGGTAAGCCTTAAGCTAATATGGTTGAAGCTTCTAGTGATGATGACGAGGAGATTATTACTGCTGTGGTGTCTGAAGTTAATCTTACTAGAAACTAGGTTGAGTGAATCGTTGACACATGAGCCACACACCATATCTATACCAACAAGAACCTGTTCAAGGAGTTGAATGATGCTGTTGATGGTGAATTCGTGTACATGGGAAAATCCAACAAAGTTCTTGTCCAAGGAGATGGGAAGGTCACTCTCAAACTCACTTCTGGAAAAGTTTTGGCTTTAGAAAATGTTTTATTTGTTCCTGATGTTCGTAGAAACTTGATTTTTGGTGCATTATTTAACAAAGTTGCTGTTAAACTTACTTTTGATTCTGATAAGCTAGTTCTCACTATGAATGGGAACTTTATTGGTAAAGGGTTTTATAATGGGGACTTATTTGTACTAGACTTTGAAATGAATGCATCTACTTTTTTTGCTTATATTGTTAAGTCTCTAGACCTATGGCACCTAGACTTGGGCATTTGAATATGAAGTCAATTAAGAGGATACAAAGCTTAAACTCATTGCCTAACAGATCACTAATGAAATATAAAAATGTCAAATTTTTGTTGAGGCTAAACACTTTAAGAAACTTTTTAAGTCTATAACCGAGAGAGTTACAATTGTTATACTTGGTGCACACATATTTAGGTGATTTTAAGAATTGTGTGAGTAAAGGAGACATGAGATATTACATTACTTTTGTGGATGATTGTTCTAATTTACTAAGGTTTACTTATTTAAAAAAAAAGTGAAATAGAGGAAGTGTTTATGAAATACAAAGTTAGGGTTGAAAACCAATTGGAAAGGAAAATTAAGAGATTAAGGTCTGATCGAGATGATAAGTATAATACTGATTTTCTTGTCAATTATTGTGGAACAATTGGGATTATTCATAAACTTTCATTCCTTATACACCTGAACAAAATAGAATAGCTAAGAGGAAAAATCAAACACTTAAAGCTATGATAAATGCAATGATGATTTCCTCAGGTTTACCTGACTTTATGTGGAATGAAGTTATTCTTTCAGCTTGTTATGTTCTAAACAGAGTCCCTCATAAGAAACTAGATTGAACCATTTGTCAAGTTTGGAAAGTTTATCCACCTAACTTGAGTTTTTTGAAAGCGTGGTGGTGTCTTGCTAAGGTTGCTCTACTTGAATATAAGAGGAAGAAAATTGGGCCAAGGACCATTGATTCAAGTTTTGTGAGAAATACCTCTAATAGTGATGCCTATAGATTTTTGGTTAAGCAAGAGGTATCTAACACCTATGGATCAATTATGGAGTTAAGAGATGCATTGTTCTTTGAGGATATATTTCCTATGAAAATGAGCGTGCAAGTTCTTAGAGAATTTGTCCCTAATTCTTCTATTAATGATGACATAGAGGAAGAAGAAATTGTTGAACTAAAGAGAAGCAAAAGAGCTAGAGTACCCACTAGTTTTGGTTTTGATTTTATTACTTCCTTTATGGTGAGAAAACCTGATGAGATAGATGATGTTTTCGTGGTCACTTATATTATTGAGGAAGATCCTAAAACTTATGAAGAAGCAATGAGATTTGTAGATGCTGGATTTTGGAAGGAAGCGATAGATAGTGAATTAGAGTCAATCATGTTTAACAAACTTAGGTTTTAGTTTATCTACATCGAGGTTGTAATCCTTTAGAGTGTAAGTGAATTTTCAAAAAGAAATTGAGACCTGAAGGAATGAGGTTCAAGGCAAGACTTGTGATTAAAGGTTTTAAACAAAAGGAAAGATTGGACTTCTTTGATACTTACTCTCCTGTTACGAAAATTGCATCTATAAGGATATTGTTTGCTGTTGCCTAGGTGTTTAAGCTTCATGTGCACTAAATGCATGTTAAGACATCTTTCTTAAATGTTGATCTTGACGAGAAAATTTACACGGTCCAGCCAGAGGGATTTAGAGTGCTTGGTTAGGAGAAGAAAGTATGTAAGTTGGTCAAGTCTTTGTATGGACTTAAACAAGCTCTCAAATAGTGGCATAAGAAATTTGAAAGTGAGGTTTTTAAATATAGTTTCACCTTTTTTTATTCTGATTCTTGTATTTATGTGAAATCTGATGCCAATGGTTGTGTGATCATAACTCATTATATGGATGATATGCTTATTTTTGGTACTACCTTATCTGACATTGATACTACCAAGAGTTTGCTGAAGTCTTCCTTTGATATGAAAGATCTTGAATCTGTGGACTTTATTTTGTGAGTTAAAGTTGATAGAACTAACTCTAGTTTTAGTTGAATCAAACTCGTTATATTGAGAAAATTTTGAAGAAGTTTGGTTACTATGATGTTGAACCAACCAAGGCTCCTTATAATGCTAGTGTTGCTTTAAAGAAAAATCTTGATGACAATGTAAACTAAGCTGAGTATGCTAAAATTCTTGGCAGTGTGATGTTCTTAATGAAGTATTCTCATCCTGATATTGCATACTGTAAGAGTAGACTTAGTAGGTATATTCATTATCCTAGTCAAGAGCATTGGAATGCATTAATTTGTTGGTTGAGATAATTAAAAGGTACTATGCATCATGGATTATCTTTTGGTGGTCATCCTCTTAAATTGGAGGGGTATTTTGATGTCAACTAGGTTACGGAGAGCGATGATATACACTCTAACAGTGGTTATATTTTTACCTTGGCAAGAGCTGTTGTGTCTTAGAAATCATCCAAGCAAACATGTATTGTGAGATCAAAAATGGAGGCTGAGTTAATAGATTTAGAGATGGCAGGACGGGAAACTGAGTGACTAAGGAATCTCTTAGTAGATATCCCACTTTGGGAAAAACCAATTCCTTTTGTGTTCCTTCATTATGATTTGTAAGCTGCCATTTATGTTGCCAAGAACTAGGCATAAAATAGCAAAAGTAGACATATCAAATTGAGACATAAATTTGTTTTTAGTTTAATTATACATGGTGTAATCTCTTTAGACTATGTTAACTTAAAGAGAAACTTATCAGATCTGTTTACAAAAGCTTTAAGTAGGAAACTACTTTTAGAGCGTGCTAAAGGCATGAGGTTGAGCCCAGTTGTGTAGTAACCTTATGATAGACACCCGTCTTGGAAAACCAAGTTCAACAGGTCAAACCAAGTTATGTGGTGATTACTCACTTGTATTTCTTGTGTAATAATATTGAGATATATTCAGTTGTTGAATTGCATCCCTTAGCATAACTTTACTGTCTTTGATAAGATTGGATAGTTTAATCCTTAGTGAGTTCTATAACCCAAGTTTGGGTGGTGTGGGTAGTACACACTTGATGGACTCACCTACATAATTGTGGGGGGCTAGCCACCCTCCTATGAGAGTATTGGGTCATCTCTCTAAAGCGATCATGAGACTAGGGCATTTTGAGGTTGCTTATTTCTCTAGCAAGTTCTGTCCCCGAATTTCTTGGACACTAGGTTCAAGACTTAGTTCATATGGTTGTTTGCCTATCTCTCATAAATTGTAACAGTTTGTTTCTTAAGTTTTGCCCAAGTGAGGGATTGTTGGTGTCACTCCAAAACTTGGAACATCTCTCTCTTTCTTTAGTTTGTGTCCCACAGTGAAAGAGTAAGAGAGTTTCACCTAGTTTATATACTAAGAGAGTTTCACCTAGTTTATATACTAGAGTGTTTTGTAAGATTTTGAATCAAGTATCTTGAGAATGGTATGGATACCACAAATAGATATGCGGGCGTGCGCACTGCCAGACTCTGCTCAAATACGATATGACATTGTTGCGTGTGTGATATGAACTTTTTGAAGCCCACCTAGTTTAATTCATATGTTCACTACAAGAAAATCATGAATTAGCGACGGACATTTCCCGACGGACGAAAAACCATAGCTATTTACCGATGGAAAACAACAAACTGTCAGTAAATGTATTGTACTGTTCATATATAGCGACAGAAATATATTACCGTTGGCAATACTGGAGGGAATGAATTTCATGCAAAATCTCCGATGACATATAGCGACGACAAGACCTTTGGCGTCGACAAAAATTGCGGGAATGCTTCCTACATTTTAATTACTTTGGATATATACCGACGGACACTCTTCCGTCGGTATGTTTGGATTGATGAACACTATTTATCGACGGACAACATTCTGTCGGTAAAGTTGATTATATTTTTATCGACGGGTTAGCCACAACCGTTAGCAATAATTACGGGAATGACTCCCGCAATTAAGTAGCTTCAGACAGTTAACGACGGAACAAATACGTTGATAAAAGTGGTTCAGCTCCTGTTATATACCGACGTAATTTGTTCCTTCGGTATACATTTAACTTTACCGACGAAAGTTTTGTTTCCGTCGCAAAATATAGTGGTAAAAATAGGCGGTGAAATAATTAGAAAATTTAAATACTGACGGAATATAGAGTCCGTCGGTAAATATCGGCTGTTTAATAAATAAAACGTCGTCATTTGGTTTAAGACGACGCGGTGAAATTTAATCACTGACGGAACACCGACGGAATGTCAGTTCTGTCGGTGATTCATCGTCTTTAACCCGAACAGACCTCCCCCCTTCTTCTCTCCTCGCCTGCGCCGTCTGAATCCAGCCCCCTTTCTTGCATTTTCCAATCGTTTTTTTACCGTTTTCTGGCTCATCGTGCGTCGTTTAAGGTAAGCTCTCTAATGAGTGTATTATTTCTCCAAAAAAACGTATATTTTTAGTATTAACTGTGGGTGTTTGGTAATGAAAATTTGCTTGATTATTGTTATTGTTTGCGGTTTTTTGTGTAATTGTTAGGTTATTTGTTGTTTATATATGTTATTGTTGATAAATAATGGAAAAATGCAATTGATTTGTGGTTAGATTAAGATTAAACATATTGCCTATGAGGTGTTCGATAAAATGCCTTTTATGATGTTTGGAATATTTCTTTGTAATTGTTATGTGAATTTGAGAATTTGAATGCTTAATTTCGATAAAATGCTTAATTTGAAGTATGAATTTTTCGAATTTGACATTTAAGTGTGAATTTCATAATAGATCAGGTTGATTTAACTCGCTAATAGATTTTTCGGGTTGATTTAATTCTCTAAGTCTTAATGTATTATTATTATTAATCTTTTACTTATTATTAAT
>JAOTAY010000004.1:8418928-8454158 GCA_025629805.1 Erythroxylum baracoense
TAAAAATCTTTATTTATAAGTAAATAATTATAAAATTATAAATATATAATGAAAAAATTTATAAATATGAAATTAATTGAAGTTATAATTATTTAAATAAATATATAATGAAAATATTGAAATATTATTTAAATAAAAAATAAAGAATAAAAAATTAAAAAAATTGAATTAATGAAAAAGGAAGGAAAAAGAAAAAAATGAAAAATGAAAAAAAATTTAGAAGAACAATGTAACATTCCTCCAAAATAGAGGAGAAATTGGCGTATGATTGGAGTCGGTTTTTCAAGTTCAGTGAGCATTTGCTTTTAAACTATTAGGCCAACTCTAACTCTCCTCCAAAATGGAGGAGAAATTGGCGTATGATTGGAGTCCCAAAAACAAACGCTCACTGAACTTGAAAAACCTGCTCTTTTACAGTTAGCTGCTTGTTTCTACATTTAATTTCATGCACACATTGCATAGCAAATGTCAAGCTGACATTTTAGACTACAGAGAAAACGTAAAGGATAATAAGTATCATTTTTTTATGAAATATCATTTACTTCCCTTCAATATTGACTTTCGTCACCCCTTTGCGTCCACAGCTAGACTTTACATAGGGCCTTCATTTGTTTCGATGTGCCTGCTAGTTTGCTTTTGTACGCTTAATTGTGTGGCCCATATTATCTTATATCAAATACGTATGATGAGAGGGCTCTTTCATCCATTCTATACCGCACTGAACTTTTTATGGCTAAATTACTATGTAAGTGACCAAATCCTTCTTTTCTTCAAAAAGAAGCCACAATGCACAGGAAAAACATGAAAAAAGATCAGGGCTAGAATTGTTTATAGTCCATTGTGGCGTCTAAGACTGCATGCATGAATCATATGTCCCTTTTTGTTGTTCTGATCCAATGTAAACCAAGTGCCGAAAGGCTTGGAGCAACTTGTACACTACTTTATCTTTCCATATGTTTTGTAAAATATAAATTCCGGTCAAATAAGTGAAAAACAGAATAAAAATATTATAGTTTTTAGAATTGAAATGACGTATTTGATTGCTTAACAATGAAAATTTCTTTTATGGCCATAAAAAGGTAGTTGATTAAAATTATCCATTACTTTTCCACTTTCCATACTTACGGAGGTCCATTAGCCGACTTTTTAGAAGCTTCATGCGTAGATGGAGCTTAGAGTGCATGTGAACACTTAAACTGTCGACACTGCGCCCCAATCATTCTATGTGGTTTTGTTCTGACGTCTCGTCACCCTTTTGTTTCCGTGGCAGAAAAAAGCCAATTTGTTTTCTCAGCGGACTTTTCCAAGGTTGTCCTACACTAACATGCTTTTGAATTTACATGTATAAATTTTCTTGGAAAGAAAGCCAAAAGACTGCAAATTTGCTGCTATACAAGCCTACGATCACTTTTTGTCTTCCAATTTAAAATATAGCCTTAAAACAACAAGACTTTTGTTGTAAAACTTAAATTCCTCTAATTTGTCAGCTTCATGCTCCGGCAATAATCCATCAAGAGTTTCTGATCAATCTTAGTCAACTAAATGAAACAATGACGATAGAATACGCCTATTCCAATTGTTAAAGACTTGCAAGAAGCGAAAATTAGAAAAAGGCTTTAATTAGTGTTCTGCCAGGAAAGCAGAAAAGTGACAAATAGTCACATTCATCCAGCGAAGATGAACAGGTTGAAGTTGTCTGTCCTAACTGTGAGAATCTAACGCTCAAAAAACTCAGGTTTCCTTCATTCTCAACGCAAATAAGATGTAATTACTAATAATTAAGGGCAAATACTATAAAATTGAAATTTCAAAAGCTTTCAATTTAATTGTTTAGTCCTCCGGTGATCCAATATTAGCTTTGCCTTCATTAACTTTGCACTGGGAGTCCCATGCTTGGATTTTTCGAAGATGAACAGGGTCATTATTGTTTTCCACTTTTGTTTCTTTGTAAATTCCATTTCATTGCCGTAGAAATTAGCTTTTGGGTCACAACTCACAACGACAAAGACAACCTTATTAAACTATTACAAAACCAAAATTTGTTCCTGTTTTGTTGCCACTGCTAAAAATGAAAAGGTGAATGTATCCATCTTCCCACAATGTAATAACACACCTTTATATTAAAAAAAAAATGGTTGCAATTTATGTCAAATAGAAATAATATCAAAATGAACTGCAATTTAGTATGCCCGGAGTTGGGGGGTTTTGATTACTCCTCCTAAACTAAGTCCTGCGAACAGTAAAAACAAATGATGGCGAATAACCGTAAGCGAACAAAGTTCCAAACGTTTTATGCATATGTTTAGAAAGATTCAGGCCCTCTGTCTTAATTATCCTGTTCCAATTTTATTCTTATTTTAAAACGGTGCCGTTGTATATCTGTTTATGCATCTTTTTAAGATAAAAATAGAGTTAAAATAAAATAATTAAGACAAAAATCGGATACCACGCTTAGAACGGTTGAACTTAACCCGCATCCAATTTCTAGCCGGTAAGCAATGAATTTTAATAATATAACTATCAATAATTATGTTTTTATGGAATTTTATGTCAATAATTGTGCTCTGATAATGACTGTATTCAATAATAACAAGCAACCTGTAACTTATCAGTGTTTTTTTCTTTAATCAACCAGGAGCTGCCGGTTGTTACTATTTGCATCAAATAACTAAACGGGCAAATCCGTTGACACTGATAGTTTATTTATATCTATTTAGGAGAAGGTCAGATCACTAAAATACTAAACAATAATTACAACTTTTATGTAACAGAAAATTATTAGCTTATAATTAAAGAAAGAAAGTGACAAATGTTACAGGACAAGGAAATTTCTGGGCTTTGGAGAGCTGATGTGGTGGTTCTTAATTAATCAGGATGCTTCCAGCTCTGTTTCTTTGAATTAAAGAGTATTAGGAGAGAGAGGAAAGGGAGGATCTGATCTAGCTCTCTAATTATAATTTAAAAATATTAATTGTGAAAAATGAAAATATTGTTTACTTTATTAATCTAATTTTAAAAATTAAATAATTGAGAAATTGCTTTTTAAGATTGAACTTCTAAATTGATTGGGGGTCAATGGTCCTAAACTTATTTGCCCCCAATATTTAATTATAAACCACATTGCTAATTATTCTTGAAAAAGGAAAGTCTATAATAATAAAATGATTATCCTAATAATAAACCTCGACATAACATCTATACTCAATCTCATTTATCGTGAAATATATGAATTCTGTACACAAGTTGAGGGGCAAAGCCTTGCACACCTCTCAAAGCAAACTAGAGAACCAGTCAAAAGTGTATTGTATCATGCACTTGTCCTCGGTGCCCACTTTTCAATGGTTTGAGCATATTCCTTCGGGTTGCTTGTATAATTTCTTAATGGTTTAGCCTATTCCTTCAAATTTGGACTTGTCTATTAACCGCTTTTCAAGTCACCAACAAATAAAGTGGGCTTCTCATGTTGTCGCATCTGTTGCTTAATTGAATTAAAAAAGTCATTATTTAAAGATTTTCTGCTTAATTGTCTCGGGTGAGTAATTCTGGAGAGCTTGTGGACGGTCAACTTTGCCAATAGTTTCAAGCAGCCACCAAACTTCTTCTTGGAGGCCAGCTAATGAAAAAGGTTCAATAAGATGGAGCTATTATTGTTCCAGGGCCATTGGAGCTTAATTAGCATTGACAAGGACTCATTCTCGGCCGAAGAGAAAATGAAGGATGAAAAGGAATGTGAAACCAATGTTCATTGACATGAAAACCAGCTACACGGGCTTGTTTATATTTATTGTATAGACGGTCGAAATTAAATGGCCCGACATCTACGAGTGAGTACGCACAACAAAACCATGTACGCTCTTCCTTAACATTAATGAAAAATAGCACTAAAAATGATATTAAAATTTTGAATAGGAGACTACCTAGAATTAGTAATTCTAAATTTTTATTATTCAACAATCTGAATAGCGAATAGCATGTTTAGTTGGATCTTCTCTTATACCTACAAGTGATATTGATAGAAAATTAGATGTTTCCTATGGTAGGAATATTTTAGATTGCGCCCCAGTTAAACTCAAAAAATTGTAACATTTGGTTCACCTCGAAATCTAGACTTACAAAGTTCTCTAACTTTAATTGATTAATGGTATATAATTTAAACAAGTGACTATGTTTTAATAAATTAAGTGTATTGTTAGTAACAAATGTATATAGTTTGCCATACAGCTGATTAAACAAGTATATGCTAGAATAGCAGCTGTAAGTAATTTTAAATCGAAGAACTTGGATTGAACTTCATGCGTCAATAAGAATTTCCTATTCCAAATGATGATAGCATCTCCAAGTTCTGCAACTTTAAACGCAATCTTACGTTTGGATAATTAAGTACAAATTAGTCAAAATTTCCTCTTTAAAGTAAATATAATCAACTACTAAACTAAAAGAACTGGGAGGAGGTTGTGTAGTTAATCGTAAGGTAGAGACACAGAGCAGAACGCCAGATGATTGGTTCGTTGTTGCCATCAAGCCCATTGCTAAAGAGTTGAATGTTATTGCCTGGCTGTTGTCATCCATACGAGAACAGCTTCTTATTATTGGCTACCCTTAAGCGTGGTTACCGACCACCATATTGAAGTCGTGTTTGCCCACTTGAGACTATTTTTCACTTTTTTGTTCTTCATGGGCAAAATGAGAAGTCACGTTTGAGAAGTGGGAGTAGGACAGCTTTCCGCGAGGCTTCCCGTGAAACTTTGGCTAAAGAATGCACAGTTTACACGTGAGGATGACTAAACCGCACGTGACGGCCTGACTCTTCGAATATCCATCCTGATTCTAGTCTACGCCGCCCTCTTTTTCTTTTTTCTTTTCTTCTCATTGAGCAAAAAAAATGTTATCCTCTGTCAGAACTTAACTATTAGTAGAATCTTTATATAATTTTAACAATTACACATCACAACACATTTAAAAATGAACATTCTAGGAAAGATTAACTTACTCACCAATCCATTAATTGATAATTGTACAAATTGAAGCCAAATAATTATATCTCGATATCATCACATTAAATGAGATTAAAACTTGCCATTTTTTAATTGTTGGTCAACCCTTGACTTTTTGTTGGCTTTGTCATATATGTATATATAGAAGAGGATTTATAAGTCTTTTCCCACGACATCAGAAAACTCAATCACATGGGTTCATGGTAATAATATCTGTTATTATACTACATTGTTTGTTAACATCAAAAACATTTCATAGTTAATTAATACAATTAGTTAACATCACCATATCACAAACGTAGTTATTTAATTATATATTCGTATTTGGGATAAAACCAAAAATAAAAACAACAACCTCAGTGCACAAAGCTCCTCGCTATGTGAAAGTTGTAGAGGGACATTAATTATACGCAACTTTTCTTTACATTTTATAAACAGACCGTTTCGGTGACTTGAATCTATAAGCTTTTGATTACAAAAGAGTAACTTTATCAACTACTCCAAAACTTACCCTTAAATTCTATGCCCTACTTTCTAGGTTCCATTCCCAATCTTAATATAATAGGTCTGGTCTACACAAAGAAGAAAGACTGTTATATTAATTTTTGGTAATGCTGATGAATTTCAGTCTTTAGAATATAGAGCCTTTATTATGCAGCACACGTCACAAAAAGCTTTGAAAAACTCAATGCCATGTTAATTTTTGTATTTCTAAATAGATTCAAGAAAAATGTTGAATACAGGCTTTTACGCTACTTCATTCTAAATATTCTATAATATTGAAATGTTTACATTCAATAACACAACAATCACACACAAAGAAGCGACACTATAATGTATAACTAGCACACAAGCGCATGTGTATACACTCAATCTCCATGCGGTCTAAATACACGCAGCACAAAAGTTTAATTATGATTCAAATTCCTAATAATTCACTCTCTATAATTACACATAAATAAATTCCCATCCAACCTATTCAATAATTCTTTAAATGTTCTGCAATCAATATTTCGGTTTTATTTTAACTTGATAAATACAGTTATTGAGTCAAAATAATATTTCAAATTTCAACAATATTATTAGAATAATTTTTAATGCAAAACTAATTTTTTATATATTAAAAATATAGTTTATGTTGATTAAACATTATTTTTATATTCTTTTCAATTTTTAATATTATATTTAAAAATTCTTTATTTTATGTTTAATTTTTTTAACATTTGAAATAATTTTACTTTATTGTTTTGGTATTTTGTAATCTAATTTTATTATTACATAAATCAAATTTATCTGATTATTTAATGTTAACTACTAATAAAAATTAAGACTAATAAAAAAATTTATGACATAAGATTAAACTATAATTATATAAAATTGAGAAACTAGTTTATAATTTTAAAATGTTATTTGAAACGATATTTCGTGTTGACTTATACTAATATTGTACAATATTAGTGCTAAAATCGGTATCAATTACGACATGATATTTACAACATTATTTAATACAGTGTACATATATTAAAATGAGTATCAAATGTGCTAATGATTTGCACAAAAATTTTGAACTTAGATATTCATAATTTTAATAATTTAAATATCGTATAAATTCTTAAGCATTTCCTTCATTCTTATTATAAATTTTCTTAGCATAATGTAAAGTAATAATTTAAGGAAGCATTTGATTATGGATTGTTTGAATTAGAAGTCTTAATTATAAAATCAAATTTATCATTTTTCTTCTATTTTAGAAAATTTTTTACAATATTATCCCCTTTTAGATTATTAGTATCATTATATATTATTTGAATGATTTTAATGATCTTACAACGAGAAAGAATTAGCACGATTTCACAACTAATGACAATATTCAATTTTTTTGGTATAATTGTTTGCATCATCTGCTAGAAATGTTATCATAATTATTTGGAAACATATCTTCTTATAGAATGATTATCCATTGGCATCTATATAGAATATTGGATCATAGATTTAGATATTGATGCATATCTATAATTTAAATGTAAGACATCAAGTAACATATAATTAGGATCTCTTTCTATTTTTATAATTCCTAATTAATATTAATATCCCTCTTGTCTATTCTTCAAGAAACATAAAAATGTACAAAACGTTATCTTTTAAGTTCATTTATTCTCTTCATGTTATCAAAGCTCCCTTTAGAAAAGGATTAAAAATTTTGATCTTTTATATTTTTTTGTTAGAGACAATTTGTTCATCAAGTAGTTATTTGATATATGTTGTGTTGAATTTTGTTTGATTTTACTTGTTTTCATATGTTGAATTGGTTGCGATTTAATTCAAAATTGATATGAATTGAGTGAAATCGGTATGGATGTTGCATGAATCTTAATTGGATTAATTTGTGAATGTGGCATGAACTTAAACAAGAAGAACTGTGCATGAAAATGGCCATTATATAGTTACATATATTGACCAGGTCACGGTTGCACTTGCATGGTCGTACAAGTTAAGTCACGACCGTGACGCTGTGACTTACACACCCCTTCATTTCCTTCATTTTTCCTTAATGTTTACGTGGCAGGTGTAGAGGTGGAGGGCACGAAACCCTAGACATAAAAGCATACTACAAATAGAAGGAGAGGATAGTAGTGAAGGGGACATCTTTCATTCACTCTTCATTCCACTCATCATAGACACACTCATTTGGCTAGGACAAAAAGGAGAGATAGAGAGGGAAAGGAAAAACAAAGCTTCGCGCGTAGAGAAGAAAGAAGAGAAACAAAGGAGGAAAAGAGAGAACCAGAGAACGTGAGCTCAGACCAGAGGCAGAAGGCAAGAGCCAACGCCAGAAATGTGGGGTTTGACTAGATATCCATCGCCAGCTTCATCATTCGAGAGCCCATTCATTTGTTTATTCTTTTCATCTCTACTACTGTATTGCGAACCATTTCTGTTGAACTCCTTTATATTTTATCTGATGAACCTATTTTCTTTGACAAAGATTGATAGTCCATTTGGTATTCACTGTTTTATTGCTCTAATACTTTTGTTATTGCTGAGCATGGGATTGAAGTGTATGGAGATAATGAACCGTGTTTATGCTATGATGGGTTGATATCTTTTCTTGAGGATTAATGTAGCTATTTTAGTTAAATATGCATGATTGAGGGATTGTGTTGTTGTCTTATGGTTTCTATAGTTTCTGAACATAATGGATATAATAGCGTAACCAAACTTTGCATCATTTTGATATTAAACTAAGGACCCAAGAGGAGAAGCTTAATATGGAACTAGAAACTATAGACGCTTAGGTTAAGAATTAGAAATATATTAACTTAAGTGGTAATTTGTAGTTGGCTTTTCATAATTAATTCAGATAATAACTTTCCGAATGCGAAAGCTAGATTTAGTCTGTTATTCGAGTTGATCTTAGGGAGAAACTGTTAATTTCGATAAGACAACTGTCTAATCATTGCCCCTTAATCATGCATAAGAGATTAAATTAGTGAAATTAATTCTCAAGAGTTTCCACTTCGGTTTCCATTTATTTTTTCTTTCGCCAATTCAGTTTACTTTTTAGTTCAATTGCGAGATTTGCTTTATAGTCTTTTGCTCAACAATTCAGGATAGAGTGTTTAGGATTGAATTGTTTTATTTTTAATTCAAAATTAATTTTTGTTAATCAATTTCACCTTCGTGAGAGACAACCCTGGGTGATCACTACAACAACCTTGTATACTTGCGAGTACGATAGCCTAGGTCTTTCTAGAACTTTTTGGGCACAGCAATATATACTAAACTCTTTTACTCTTCAAACTCATCACAATAATACAAAATGTGTCTATAATCTCCTCTACGCGCTCTCATATATGCTGTTCAAAGTCACTATCAAAGTTCAATTTATTTGTCTAAAGCAAGAAGGCAACCTAAATGATGTTTTATAAGCTTTAAAACCAAAATGATGTTGTTTCTTATTGGTCATAGATAAAAGTCCAGTTAGCATCCTTCACCATGTGTTGTCCTTCTATTGGTCAAGTCACCATCATATGTCATCCGATAAACTACCACGTTATTATCTTAATTATTACATCTACTATATATTATATATTTTAGCTGTCACATAATCTCTTTGGTCCTAAGTTTGTTGTGTCGTCTACCATATTATCACCTGAGTTCTGCATTAGCCATATCTTTAAATATTCTGTTCAAATTTATTGACTAGCACTTTGACTAATTTATTCAATTATTTTTCTTAAAAGATTTTCTTTTCATTCAAACTAATCCAAAAAGTTGTTGATGCCTTGAACTCAACTTTGGAGTCAAATCGGCTAAATGCTACTTCTACAGATAATTTTTCTCTTACTTCTTATATTATTTTCTTAATATGCTGGTAGTTCATTATATTATTCATACATTATGAATGCTTCTAAATTTCTCTAATACATTCCCAAACCAATTACTATCATATTTAATATATCTAATTATGATTTCTGGGTAAGGACATATGTAATTTTTAAAAAGAAGGCTTCTATGGAGTATGTGAATGGTGAGATAACTAAATCCACTAAAAAGATGAATGAAGATGAAGATGCATTCATTTAACACTTAGTAATATGGGATGACATGAATCATTTGATTTTAATATGGTTCCATAATACCTGCGTCAAAGTTATAAAGTTTGGCTTTCGTAGATTTGGCATTGCTAATGAGGTATGAATTTTTTCAAGAAATCGATATTTTCTATAATAATACAAACCAATTTTAATTATAACAATGTTTATACTGGATGTAACAATAATTTAGTCAAACTATTCATAATTGTGTGTTTGAATTACAAAAATTTATAACTAACTAGCATTAGAAGATTATATATGGCCTACTTGTGAAGCTTTCATTATTTATGTTAAGCTTTGAGGTTGCAAGCATATATAGCATTTATTGATGACGCTCAAAGATGAGCTCGAGTCCTTATGTAACTCTCTTTTTCATTGAAGTTTGATGCCTAATCTTGATATTGTAATCAAAAAATTAACCACAAAAGAGATCTGCCTAAATGCCTTATGCATTAAAAAATCTACACCATCCACTGATATTATTCTTGTCACTCAACCTCATCTTATCATATTTGACCCTTAAAACTCAGTTAAGAATTCTTAGAAGATGTTTTGAAACTACTGAAAAGGAGTGTTTATCATATTTATGAATGCAAAAAATGACTCAACTAAGGCAACTACTCCAATTCCTCTTAGACTTAACCTAATATTATTGGAGTTGTTGCTACTGAGGGTTTAATATAGAGCATATTTCCTAAATTCTCATCGAAAGATCTTCATGCTTTTCTATAACAACTTCAATCTAATTTTGATACTATTTGATCTCGTATCTTGTTTGTTACATCATGTGCTTCTTCTTTATAGTACTTTTATTCTGTTTGTTGTAACCACAAGACCTTAAACTCCTCTATATTTGACTTCTTCAACAATATTTTAATTTTACATATTGTTCATTATGATGATAATTATATTATACATGTTCAAAGTGTCGACATCATTCAAACACCTAAGTTATTTTGGCGTAATACCTTTCTTATTTCTAAATTTTTTTAATATAATCTTTATTGGTCAATTATATAAACTTGATGTTTAACTTATTTTTTTGAGTCATAAATATACGATGTCGAATCCATAGAAAGATGAAATTCTTAGGATAAGGTGTAAGATTGGACGAATATTTAAACTTATTTCTCTTTTCCTTCCATATAAGATTATTATTTATATTGTTATATGTCACCCTTAACACTTTCACCTTGGTCATCTCTTTAATATTAGACTTGGATATTTAATTTTTAGTGATTCTTTAGATCATGTTAACCTTTAAAACTTTGATTGTATTTCATGTCAACTTTCAAAAAGCCATACATTAACTTTTCTTTATGGCGATTATATTTCTTTAGCATTTTTTATATTTGAGGACATGCTCCTAATGACACTAAAGGTGGCTTGCGATATTATGTGATCTTTGTTGATGATTTTTTTTAAATATACATAGATTTACTCCTATGTCACAAGTCTAAATTACTATCATTTATTCTTACTTTGCAAATATGATTTAGAATCATTTTTTTGAAAAATTAAAATATTGTGTATTGATAATGCTATTAAATGTAAAAATAAATCCTTCACCTATTTTCTTGATCAATAAGGAATTATTATTTAAAGATTTTGTCCAAGTTCCTTCCAATATAATGGATGTGTGAATCGAAAGTATAGACACATTCTAGATACTATATGAACTCTTCTAATCTCTTGCTTTTGTCCACAAATCTTTTAGAGAGAAACTAATCTTACTATTGTCTATACTATAAATCATATCTCCACTCTTATGATAGGTAATTTTTTTTTTATGAATGCTTATATAATTGCTCTTCTAACTATTAATGTTTCAAAGTCTTTAGCATTGCTTGTTTTATTTTCTTACAATCATATGAATATGCTAAATTAGAACTATGAGCACGATTACATTGTTTTTTTATGATATAACATAAAATAAATTGGTATAGGTGTTGAGATCCTTTACCTCAAAGACTTAGTATTTCTCATCACTGTGATCTTTTAGGAATATAAAACGTTCTCCCCTCTTCTAAAATTCTAAGTAATTGCACGCTCTCATATGTTTCTTTCTAATCTAACCATGTTTTCATTCCCTAATATTTCTCTTATAAGTTCATCATGTAACATTTTTGGTTATTCCACCACTCACATCTAATCCAATTATATCTTATACATTTTTGGATCTATTAACTCCTCCTTGTATATCCTTCTTTATCTACTCAGTCATTAAAACTTTTGGTTTTCCAATCATTCCTTATCATAGTGATAAAGTAAGTCACCCTTATATTCATCTTTGAGATTTTCATGTTTATTTTACTATTGTCTTTATGTATGAACCTCACAACTATCACAAGGTAAGATTTGTCCCTCTGTGATAAAAAGCAGTAATAGAAGAATTACAAACACCTGCTATTATCAATACTTAGGATATGGTTGATTTACCTTCAAAAAAATCTATTATTAGTTTAAATGAGTATGTAAAATTAAGGCTCAACTCGATGGATCAATTAAGTGGTATAAATCTTGACTTTTTGCCAATGGCTTTACCTAAGACCATGGTATTGATTATAAGAGGACATTTGCTTGTGTAATTTGTTTAACGTTAGTTTAAAGTCTCATTGCTATTGTTGCTAACAATCATTAGCAATTATTTCATATGGGTATCAATAATGTCTTCCTTAATAGAGATCTTCTAGAGGAAGTATATACAAACTCTTTAATTAATTATGATCATTTATCCAATAAGGCTTATTGTCCTTTCAAAATCGTGTATGGGATAAATTAAGCTCCTCGCACATGCTTTGCCAAATTAAGCTCTACTATTGACTGCCTTAGTTTTCATTCTAGCTGTTAAGATCACGCCTTATTCCTTAAAAAAAATATCTAGAATACATTCCTTTTCTTCCATATATTAATGACATGATAATTACCAATGATGATACTTAAAGTATCTCCACTCTCAAATCACTTCTCTATTAATAATTTGAGTAGAAGAATTTCAATAATCTAAGTTAGTTTTTAGATCTTAAAATTTCCTCTAATTCCTTTAGTTATCATTTATAATAATCTAAATATGCTACTGATCTTATCTCTCGTAATAAAATTATTGACATTAATATTGTTAACACTCTACTGGAATTCAATGTTCATCTTTCAGCTATTAGCATGACTCTTCTCAATGATATTGCTATCATTAACTAATTGATAGCGTTACTTGTTTGATTATCACCCATCTTGATATTGCTGATGTTGTTCATATTTTCAGTCAAGTTATGATTGCACCTTATATTACTCTCTTTTTAGTTATTTTTTCACGTTTTACAGTACACCAAAAGTATTTTATTTTATGGTCTTCACTTCTCTAACTCATTCCTACTAAAGTTGAGAGTATACTCTAATATTGATTTCAGTTGGAGAATGCACCAATCGCCACTCCATAATTGTCTATTATTTGTTTATTTATACGTCTATCACATATCAACATATTAAGAAACAAACATTAATCTCTCACTTTAATACAAAAGTATAATATCAAATTCTTACCGACTCTGCTCTTGAGCTCTTATAGTCATGATGGTTACTTTAAAATTTGAGTGTTACCTCCTCCCTTATAATTTCTCTTCATTATGACAATCAAAGTGTCATACAAACAATTTACTCACTGTGACATCTTTTATTAAAGTAGCAGACATGTTAAGATTGATGTCATTTAGTGAGGCATCATATATGTCAAGACACTATCCAACGCAGTTCCATCTCTTCACAAACTAAAATCGCATATATTTATCAAATCACACTCCTCCCGTTATTTTCAAAATCTTGTTTACAAATTTGGAATATTAAATTCTTTACTATCTTGAATTTGAGAGAGATCTTAGCATATTGGTAAAATATCATATCTTAAATATAAGGATTAATATATAATTAATATACATCTATATATAGGTTAAATATAAGTGATTGAGTAAAATGTGATTAAGAATTGATTAAGGTTCCTTCCGTTTTTGTATGATTCCTAACTAATGTAAATACCTCGTCTTATATAATGTTTAACACAAAAAATACAAATAACGTTTTCTCTTAAATTATATTTTTCTCTTCACATCTAAAATAAAACTTTTGTATCGCTAAACTTAAACCAGAAATATTATTTCTCCGTAGGCAACATTAAGAAGTCAAAGCAATGACCAGCAATTTGCAACTAATTAAATGATCCCCGAAGGACCACTACGAAATATCTGTGCTCCTTCAACCTTCTAGTTGTTCGGCAAAAGCTACACAGTCACGATTCACACTGGGAAAAATAGTTCAAACGACACTAAGATTGGGGTCGTACAAGGAGTCGTTTTTTTTAGTGTGATTAATTAAAGTTTTATTCAATTAAGAAGAGGCATATGCAGGTGATAATGTTAGAAACGTGGCTATAAGCGAACTAATTAAAATTTCCATGGTTAATATGCGGTAAAAGGAATCCATGTGAATATGGAAGTCGAGTTCGCAAACCACCGATAATGCTTATCAATTAGTCAATCTGCGGGGGAGTCTGCATTAGTACGTGTGTCAAGTGGGACCATTTTCTACTACTTTTTGGCCGGTCATGTCCGCAATGTCTTTTCATCAGCATGTTTCTTCAGGACTCTCCCTATAAATATCCCCCTCATTCTTACCCCATTTCAACTCTTTTCCTTCTCTGCCCAAAAGGAAATAATATACAAAAACTCCTAGCTAGTTCAGACATAGTTCAAGGAGTCCGAGAAAATGTCCGACGAGGTCGTACCCGTTCCGTTTGATGAGAGTTCACAGGAACACACTCCTCAAAATCTCAGCGAAAGGAAATTTTCACGTCCTAAGTTGCGCCGCTACGACTCCTTGGAATTGGAATCGGGAAAACTTCATGGCCATGGTCATGGCTCCAAGGTCTCTACATCCTCCATATACGGACATTTATCATTTTCAATATATATGTCACCTATCATTTTTATACTTTTATTAATGTCCAACAGCACTTTCTCTGTCATGTTCACTTTGAAGTAATGAAAAATAAGCGTTTAACTCTTTCTCTTATAATAATAGGATGTAAGCTGGGGGGTGATTCTGCAACTAGCGTTCCAGAGCGTTGGTGTGGTGTATGGAGATATCGGAACGTCACC
Organism: Erythroxylum baracoense; assembly: GCA_025629805.1. Taxonomy (NCBI): domain Eukaryota; kingdom Viridiplantae; phylum Streptophyta; class Magnoliopsida; order Malpighiales; family Erythroxylaceae; genus Erythroxylum; species Erythroxylum baracoense. Next base: position 8,433,668 of record JAOTAY010000004.1, read on the forward strand.
GTTGTACGTGTATAGCAGCACCTTCACGTCTGGTATACAGCATGACGATGACATACTGGGTGTGCTATCACTGATTTTCTACACCCTCACTTTGATACCTCTCATCAAATACATATTTATCGTCTTACGCGCTAACGACAACGGTGAAGGTAAATAATTTCTCCCTTTTATCTGTATCCATGCTTTCCAAATATAGAACAGTTACTTAAACTTTTATTTCTTCAATCAACCATTAACAGTAAACAATTTATGGTACTTCCTCCCTTCCCTTTCCTGTTCTTTTAGATGTTTATGTGACCTGATTGGTTGTTGTCAGATATAAACTAGGCAAATGCTATGCCTGTTAAATAAAAAAGAAACGAAAAGATTCGTAGAATATGGTAGCTAGAGTAGAGGTGCAGTTTCTCGAGATTTGAGATGAAGTTATATTTTCTCCAAAGTCAAAACTACCTGGTTATCAATTTGTTGGTAAATGCACGAAACCGAACTGTGTTGGGTCGTAAGATCTATTTAGTTAAAAAGCTTAGAGATAATATAAAGAATACTGTAAAGTCTACACATGCACTTTATTGTGATAGGTGTGAGAGAACCCATGTATATAGTCTTCCTCGGTAATTAATTGGCAAAGATTCCTGTTAAACTCTGAACCAACGTCATGACTCACGGGGACCAGTTAAGAGGAAGAAAACCACTTCCTTCTTTTTATTAATCCCGAGGGCAGAAGACCAGAAGAATGAATTTTGTGTTGGGAATAGAACTCCGACTTGAATTTAAGAAGGCAGGTGCTTCATCTTTTGTTTTCTTCTTGGTTAATAGAGAAATAGGCGTCCTAAGTAACAGCTATGTTAAATGAGGTATGTCAGTATTGAAGATAACGATCTGTTTGGGGTTAGCCTTTAAAATTGTTATTCGGTGCAGAAAAGTCTCGTTGCTTTCCGAATAAAGAGAATCTGTGGCCTGGTGAAAAATTCTGCGTGGGAATTGTCGCCTTGCTCTTTTCTGGTGCTTTGATCAGATCTCAATTTTCCATTGGCATTACTTGATTTGGTTTAATTATCTTATGATAGCGTTGGAATTGTAAATTAGTTTCCCAATGGCAGAGTGGCACGTAGTAAACAGAGTCTAATAAAGTATTATCAATATTAATTAAACAAGTCATTCTTAAGGTCAATTATTAAGAAATAAAATAAACAAAAGTCGTGGAGGCTTCTTCTGGAGCAATGCTCATTTGTAGTTGTAAAAAGCGCATTGATCATTCAGCCACCTCCACCTGGGTAGGCAATTACTAGTGGTTAAATACGTCTTTTGAACCATTCGTATGCCACAACTTGGACGTATACAACACGACCCTAGAGAAAGTCAGTCATGCTTCCATGTCCGTGTACAACAACGTTGTTAGTACCAAGATACAATGACGTCACGTTTTACTTGGGAGTTATTGCCACAGCAACTTGCCATTATCGATGAATCAGAACTTAGAAGAGTACAGGCTTTACAGCTTGCTACTTATCTGTGCTTTCCAGCTAACAATTCACAAACTAACCTGAAGTTTACTTAGTAAAATTGAACAAAAATGGGTTGAATTAATTTCCGCAGGAGGGACGTTTGCTTTGTACTCGCTCATATGTCGATATGCTAAGGTGGGTTTAATACCGAGTGAACAAGCAGAGGACAGTGATGTATCCAATTTCAAGCTGGAGTTGCCTAACAAGAGATTAGAGAGAGCTTCAAGGCTCAAATCGAAGTTGGAAAACAGCCAATTCGCTAAGTACTTTCTTTTGTTAGCCACCATGCTTGGGACTTCCATGGTCATTGGAGATGGCGTACTTACTCCTTGCATTTCAGGTTTGCCAGCTTCATCTTTATCAGTTAATCTTCTAATCTTTTCATAATCCTTTTTGAACTTTTTAAAAAGAAAATCACTGCTTGTCTATTTCGTAAGTATAATTCTTTTTTTATATATACTTCTAGTCAATTTCTAAATGATTATTCGTGCTGTAATAACTCTTTTTCTCATCAGTGGTGATGCCACCTTACCTTAATGTTTACTTTTCTAATTTTCTTATCAACGTAAATCTTTTGTATTCTCTAGAAGTCCTACCCAATGACGTATTCAACCTTGTTTTTAATTACCTTGGTACAATCTATAATTTTGTCTCATTTCGTATCGTATCAAACTAGTAAGCACTGACATCACATTAGAAAAGAAAACAATCTCCACGAGAATTTTGAAAAAGAGAAACATTTTATTCAAGAATCCAACTTTACTGCTTTAATCATTTTTCTTATCTCTAGAGTCTAGACTCTAGGCCTGATGTCGAATAACCAGTATATTCAACTAAGGCAGGCTGAACCTGTCCGTATTTAAACACGTGCCTATCTTAGTCACGTTTTGTCCTACGTCTTTGGAAAAGTCAAGCTTTTACTGACAAAACCATGCTTTACTCCGAATTGGCAGTTTTGTCGGCTGTGGGTGGGCTAAAACAAGCCACGTCGTCAATCACCGAAGGTAATATCTAAACACATGCATTCTTCCCTTCCTCTCTTTTTCTCCTTTTTTTACTGTTAATGTAATGGGTATTTTACTGTTTATGTCGTCGGCTAAGCATGAGAAGAAGATTATCATCATACTATTTGAATATTCGAATGTTTATATATAAAATTACCGGAATCGAAACGGAAATGTGGTTTTTAGGTTCATTAAATGGATACTTTTATTGTTAACTTGGAAGGGAAAAAAACAAAGCTTTTCCTCAATCTGTGAAAGTATGAACAAGAAAACTATTTGAGCTCAAAGTCAAGAAGCAAGCTTGATTGCGATCTCTTAGGTCAGCAATTTGGTCATTTGACGAAAATATTGTAACATAGGACAAGAAAAACATGTCATTATTAACTAATGTATCCTATGGGATCCCTTCTGACCTCAACTTGATTGCTACTTTTTTCCCAAGCTCACATATCACTGTACTATATTAAATCTCAAATTATTGCTTGATTCTTTATTGTAAATTGTAAAAGTAAACCACAACTCCTCCATTTAATTTTTTTTTGTGATGCAAATGAAAAATTTTCCATGGAATAAATTAATATTGTATGATTTTCCCAACACAGGAAAGATTGTATGGATTTCGGTAGCCATCTTGGTGTGCCTGTTCATGGTTCAAAGACTTGGAACAGATAAAGTAGGCTACAGTTTTGCTCCGATAATTTGCCTTTGGTTCGCATTCATAGGCTCGACAGGGGTCTACAATTTCTTCAAATATGACCCAGGTGTTATCAGAGCCTTAAACCCCTGGTACATCATCGAATATTTCAAGAGGAACAAGAAAGAAGCGTGGGTTTCTCTTGGTGGTGTTGTCCTTGCCACAACAGGTTATTTACCATTTTGTTTTGATCAAATAGCATAAGTATCCCAACCAGAAAAAGTTACCTAACCGAGAAGTAACTCATAATGCAGGAACTGAAGCTCTATTTGCTGATATTGGTCACTTCACAGTTCGATCAGTACAAATAAGTATGTGCGCTTTGACCTACCCTGCACTTCTATGCGCATACGGTGGACAAGCATCATTTCTTCGCAAGCACAAAGAATCTGTCTCCAACACTTTCTATGATGCCATACCAGGTTTTATTTATTTCCGCACCATATTTCCTACTGCTATTTTTATTTTTTTGTGTGTGTAAAATTTAGGTTTCAAACCATTAATGAAATGGTTTGATAAAACTCTATGCAGGGTCTTTCTATTGGCCAATGTTTGTGGTGGCCGTACTAGCAGCTATTATTGCAAGTCAAGCCATGATATCAGGGACATTCTCTATAATTCAACAATCACTCTCTCTTGGATGCTTCCCTCGTGTGAAAATCGTGCACACTTCTGCTAAGTACGAAGGACAAGTGTACATTCCTGAAGTCAATTTCCTTCTTATGATAGCTTGTGTAGCAGTTACTGTTGGTTTCCGAACCACTGGGAAGATTGGCAATGCTTATGGTAATCCATCCATCACTCTTCTCAAAATTAATTCCACTATATTGAATTTACCATTTCTAAATAGCAAACTACTGGAATTTGGAACAAATTAATGACCCCTTTTGCTTAATTTATACAGGGATAGCAGTGGTTTTTGTGATGACTCTTACGTCTTCCATGTTAGTACTGATCATGCTGATGATATGGAAGACCAACATTCTCTTGGTGATAACCTACGTGCTTACAATTGGTCTTGTGGAACTCTTTTATTTGAGTTCGGTTCTCTACAAATTCGATCAGGGGGGTTATCTGCCATTAGCCTTTGCCGCTGTTCTAATGGCCATAATGTATGTTTGGAACGACGTATATCGTAAAAAATACTATTATGAGCTTGAGCACAAGATATCTCTTGACAAGTTCAGGGAGATAACCACTGAGACCAACTTCAGTAGGCTTCCTGGCCTAGCCATGTTCTACTCCGAACTTGTTCATGGTATTCCACCCATCTTCAAGCACTATGCAGAAAATGTGCCCGCAGTGCACTCAGTTCTTGTTTTTGTATCCATCAAATCACTACCAATTAGTAAGGTCCCAGCTGAAGAAAGATATCTGTTTAGGAGATTGGAGCCAAAGGGGCTAAACGTGTTCCGCTGTGTAGCAAGATACGGATACACCGATGTGCATTCAGAGCATGAGCCCTTTGAGAATATCTTGGTAGAGAAATTGAAGGAATTCATCAAAGAAGATCTCTGGTTGAGCAAGATAGCTCTGAAGAACGGAGATTCAGATGATAAAGAGGGGAGTTTAAAGCAAGCTGATGAGGCATTCCAAGAAGAGGTGGAGATGCAACTTGAGACTGTTGGTAAAGCCTCTCGTGCGGGCATAGTCCACTTAATTGGTGAAAATGAGGTAGTGGCAGCCAAAGGATCTAGCATTCTTCGCAAGATTAAGATAGACATAGCATACAATTTTATGAAGAAAAACTTGAGGCAAAGTGACAAGGTATTTGATATTCCTCGTAAGCGGATGCTCAAGGTTGGTATGACTTACGAGCTTTGATGCCCTAATGTCGAGTGATCAATTTGATTGCAACAATGGAGATCATCAGATAAATTGAGCAACAGGGTTCTCAAGCTATAAAGGAGAAATCCAACTTGTAAAAATACTACACTTACATATACGTAGAGCATATAGTAAAGAGCGAATCAAGGGACAAGAGTTGTATTAGTAACTTGTATCAAATAACATGCTATAAGTTTTATTATCCTCTCTTTAATGAAATCGTTTCGATTCACCTGAAAGAAATGTAGACGGATTTAATTGTCTATTTACGCATATGCACGTGGACAAATAAAAAAATATCAAATGTCTACAAATCAAAACTCAAATAGCTTGTTTGGACTAATTCTTGTCTGTTTCTAGTTGGGCGCTGCCCAGTTTTTCTTTTCTTCTTTGGTTGTTTCTTAACCAGTAAAGCTGGAGTCTAGCTTCTCCATTGTTCGGAGCCCATGGGCCTGGACTGTACTTCCTTTCAACTTCTGGGTGACTGGTCTTTTTTAATCAATTTCTTTTACCTAAGAAATTAAAAAAAAAAACTCAAATAACTTGTTCCCCTTAAACTCTGAAGCCGGTAATTTTGGCAATTTCAATTAAACTGGAGGCCATGAGGTTTTAGGCCATCAATCGATCTCCTTTAAATCCTTCTTTGCAACAGTAACACACCTTAATCTGTCACATTCACCATATAGTTAAATTTATATAGAAAATTGGGTGTCAATTCAATTAACTCCGTATAATTTGAAACTTTTCTATTTCAGACTCTAACTTTTAAAATTTATAATTTATCCCTTTGCACCTTTTATTGGTTATTACTCATAATCCATAACGTTATCTACCGCTTAAAAAAACTAACAACTCCAAGACAACAACCATTTGATGTTCAATGGCACACCACATGTCTTGGTTGTACCACTTAACTTACAATGTCATGAAGAATTTCAGAACACACGACATCGTTGGACTGAAGTAGGAGATGATCCTATCCTACTTTCTTTCCTTCTCGTTAGCTATTATCGCTCAAAATTCCTGATCGTTTTTAGAGATCATCTGGTAAGTAGTTGTGAAGCACTTACTCTAGATCCTACACGGTGGTTTGAGGCTGAGAAAAAGTTTGCGAAGCTAAAAAACCTGAAGTTGATTTTGTTTATTAGGATTTACTTAAAAAATTAGTAATTCCGTTGTTAGAGCCTAAAAAATCGCTTATATTTTGGGCTTTTATAGTTTCGGCTAGAATGGTATTTCAACTTCACTAATAATATGCAGAAACATTCATTATTATGTTTACGTATATAGTAGATGCTGAATATTGAGTCGTTGGCTGTTATATAGAATTATCCACAGTTACAACTACAAGTATGCAACAACGTGTCTATACATATTACTAATATGCAATCGAGGCTCATTTATGACTTTTTGGACAAAGAAGAATCTTGAAAAAGGGTTCCTTGGATATTTGAAATATAAGTTAAATTTTATGCATAATTCAATTCATTTTAAAAAATAGCATAGTTAATAAATGACTAATTATTTTCTTTGTTTATGGTAAGAAAAAGAATATTGTAATTTCTGTGAGTGGTATGACAATAATTTTGCTTCAAGAAGTGTAAATGTTATCAATAACTTAAGAAAAAAAATTCTTAAATAGTTTGCAACTAATTGAAGGGAGATGGAAGTAAAGTTAGTTGAATAGGAAGTTTAATTACCTTATCTTAGATTAAGTCTGATGCTACTATTGGAATCAATAGGTACAAGTAACAAAAATGAAGATGTATTGATGAGTTGCCTATAAATATTAGTTGTGGATGGACAACCTAATGAATGATTTGAATGAGTAGAAAATATATGAATTTTATTACATAGATTAATGAAACTGACCTTATGCTTTATTTAATCCATATGAATTACTTCAATGTTCATATGTACTATTTGTAATTAGTTGTTCAAATTTAATAAAGATACAAACTTATAAAATTTCAAATATAGATTCACATAAAGTTGTTCCAAACTTAATAAATAAAAGACAATGCATATAGGTTTGGATCCATAGTCATAAGTAAAAATGACATTCAATATACGACTATATGCTCTATACAAAAGATATCCAAGATAGTCTATCACAAAGACATTTAAGATATTCTATCACAAGTGGTCACCATAGTCCAACCCTAAATGAAAAACAACAATATAATTATTGTGGTGATCTGCCTCTAAGTTCAAAGGTTCTTATTTTGACTTTACTTCTTTTGCTTTTGACTAGTCTATTTCTTTCTTGTGTTCTTGACCTTGGTAAAATCCCAAATCTTCCAATTTGATTATTGGTTGCCTTCCTCTTTGTTTTAGATTCTTAAATTGGTGTCTTCCCCTTATCTTGACATACATTGACTAGTACACATTCTTGAAAAGATGTATGTACTTAATCTTAAATGCAACATTAAAGATGGAATAATTTTTACATATGATATTATTCATGAAAATTGTATGAGAAATCTTACCATCATTAAAGATTGAGAGTGGATCATATCTTGTGACCCAAGGAATGACATGTTACGGGTTCTGGAATTGTGTCTAATATTTTTGCATTTCTTGAAAGTGATATGTCCTTTATTTCTTGTTGACAGAGTATCTTTCTTACCGTCACCAACTTCTTTTGTTTTTTTTTTCTTTCGCCTTCCTGATATTGTTTTTGTAAGTGGAAGGTTTGATAATGTGACCATGTTGTTTTTTGGCATTGGCCAAAACTATTCACCTAAAATAGATTTTATACTTTTTCTAATAACACCTCATATAAGCCTCCTTACTATAGCACTCATGTATATATACTTTTAGATCTCCTCTCTCCAAAATGATTATTGAAATCGTATGATTACAATGAATCCCAATCAAGTACCATATGTTAAAAGTATAGTTCTTTATTTAAAGTTAATCACATAATAGTCATTTATGTAATGTTCAATTTTCAATTTTCCATCCCCTATGAAATGTATCAAATAATTAGTAGCCTCTTTTTTGCTCTTCTTCAAATTTGATAGAATTTTAGGTCATATATTTCCATTATATATAGCCATCTCTTACTTCTTTTGATGAAAATGTTCATAATTGCTTATCATAACCTCTAAGTCAAAATTGGTTTGCCCCTTGTATTTATCAAGTATGCATTAAAAAATCTATTTTATTGATTGACAATAATTCACTCTTGCATCTTCTACACTAATATGCTCCTTTAGTATCCTTCTTGAGTTTAATTAGAAACTATAGTCTACATCTATTCCTTGATGATTACATAAAGTTTATATAGCCGTTGCAAGTTTGCACACAAATGCATAAAACAGCAATGGTAATCAAAGTGAACTTACTTTTGTTCAAATAATTCTTATTGTTCTTATATAATATGAATAAGAGAAGTTAAACATCATGTTGCGGTGGCCATTTAAAGCAAAATAACTTTGATTATTTCAAAAATTTACCTTTTGTTGTCAGTCATAGGTGTTGCTAATGTCATCAAATAGGCACCTGAGAAACCGTTTCTAACTCTCTTTGTTCTTAACTCTTATAATAACCTAAATCAAAAGATAAATTTTATCATTTGTGTCCCTTTTAATGCCTATCAATTATTCCCACCATATCTTGTTTTCAAATGACATCGATCAATATATATAATAGGTCTACAGACATTGAGAAACCTATATTTCACTTATTACAATAACAATAACAATAACAATAATGTCCCAATAGAAATCTTACTGAGATGTAGGGTTTAAGGAGGTACAGAAGTATGCGACCTTACCTCTAACTAGCTAGTAGAGAGATTGTTCTTGATAGACCCGTTAGAAGAAGAGGAATAGAAAAAAGAAGAAGAGAAAAATGTTTTTGAACAAGGTTTGATGAAAACAAAAGCCAATAATATAAACAAATAACAATATAAAAATAGATATAAACATTAAAATAATGATATTTAAAATCAAAATAAAATAAAATAAGATAAAGTGAGTAATGATAAAATAAGTAAATAAATAAACAGACAAGAAGGAAGAAAAATAAATAAAAACAAATAAGTAATTGAAACAGAACAAAAAAATATAAAATACCTAAATAAAATAACTAAAAGAGCAAGTACTATAAGACATAAGAATCAAAGGAAAACGTTCAAAATCCTTATGAAAAGACAAAAACCTCTTTATGTACGACCTGCTACTCATATTATAGCTCTCTAAAGTTTTCTATTAAGGGCTAAGCCCATAGTAAGCTTTAGTAGGGCCATAGGAGTCTCCACGGTCCAACTAATCAACTAACAATTGCATGATAAAAGATCAATCTGTTAAGGGAGATTCGAGCTTATATACTAATTTATGATATTGATAGTTTTCTAAGTGAATTCCACTATCTTTGTGTTCATTATTGTTTCCTATTTTATTTTACTTTCCTTAGTTTTAGTTTCTTTTCAGTAAAAATCCAAAATCAATTCGTAGGCTAGATAATAAGGCAAGGGTAATTATTAGTATTCATGGTCTTTGTAGGATCAACCCGTACTTGCCCATACTTGCTACAGCTATATAATGCACTTGCAATTAAAGCATTGTTATTTACCTGCTTTCTCTTTTATTTAGTTTCTGTATCATTGATTTCCTTTTATACTGTCTAGCGTTAGTTTTATTTTATATTTCATTTCTAAAAAATCCATAAAATTATATATCTATCTATTAGTTTATAGTCTTAGGCTTTTTATCCATACTGTTTCTTCATAGGATTCAAAACCCTACTTACCTTATATTACTCACAAAGAATAGATTCGCTTGCCTAGTTAGCGAGTGATAAATTTGGAATAGAAACTTTTTTAATATTATTGAATTTTATAAGCATATGACACAGTTATCAAGTTTTAGACGATTTATAGGTAACAACTCTTCCACAGAGTCTCTTACCATTGAAACCCTAAGACAACTCAGAGAGTTAATCATACTAAAAAACCTAGATAAGATATGTAGCCTAAACCTCTTCTCCTCGTTGAATATCTAACTCACAGTTATACTACTACACGATAAAGCATCTGAGTACACACTCTCATAATTACTCCCTACACATACATGCAAGGTGTTTAATGGAAGCAAAGAGCAAAATAGAAACAATAAGAAGGTACTTACTTCTTTCGTTGTTGCTTCTGTAAATCTTGATCCTAAAAGGTCTCCAAATGTCTTCTTCCTTCTTGTCCCCCTGACGCCATGAAGTCTCAGAGAAATCAACCTCAATTAGGTAAAATATGAGAAAACGATGAATCTGCAGTAGAATTTTTATCTTTTTTTACAAAATGTCACCGTTTGTTTATCTCCTCCCATAATCAATACACAGTCGTTCTCCTTTCTTAAGCATTTGTTGAAACATGTCGTTGCATTTGTTATTAGGTAGTTGAATTAGGAGAGACTACTCTCCATAGTTTTGTACCATTCAACCTACATATCTTTAATGAATTATTTCAAAATTCTAAAAAACAATGTTTTTAGTTTCGTCATTGAGGAAGTAATTGGTTTTAAGAAACCTATTAACTATTTTTCTAATCGTATATTTGTTTTTTAATTTTATTTTTGCTAGTTTTCTTTTTATTAAGTTTTTATATATCTTTTCTTATTTTTTTCACTTTGTTTTATTTTCTATAATTATAGCGAAATTATGGTGTATGAAAAAAATCGATAACCTATATTTGTCAACGAAAATCTAAAACTTGAGAGAATATTACATTAAAATCGAAGTGAATAGACCAAGAAAGAACTTATATGAAAATATGGAAGAATAATGAAGAATAATGATGGAGTATGCTAAACTATCTCGAATTGGAATACAATCGAGCTTATAAGCCTAGAGATAAATGCACATTATTTTGAGATTAAGCCTAACTTAATCTATATGCTTTAATATAATGTATAATTTGATGGATTACCTTATAAAGATCCTGATGGACATATCATTAACTTCTTAGAGATTCATAAAATATTTAAGAATAATAAGGTGATCGAAGATGCCATTAAATTGAGGACACTCTAGTTTACACCAAAATATCTAACAAAATAATGGCCATACGCATTATTAACTAAATCAATTACCATTTGGGAGAGTTTTATGAAGAAATTCCTTGTCAAATATTTCCCACCATTTAAAACAGTGAATTTATGAAATGATATGTCTTCCTTCTAGTAGTTCAATAATGATATTTTGTATGAAATACGAGAGAGACACAAGGATCTACCAAGAAAGTAACTATATATGGTATTCCAATATGGATTTAAATCCAGATATTCTAAATGGTCTAGTAAACTTTATAAAGTGGATGATAGATGTTATAATGAGTGAAACATTGAAAAATAATACTCTAAATGCTACCATATAGTTAATAGAAGAGATGGTGATGAATAACTATTAGTGGCAGTTAGGAAGGGCTAGAGCGAAAGGCCAGCAGTGATTTATAATCTAAATGGATGACTATATTGATAGCTCAGATAGAGGTAATAGTAAGAACATTAGACAAATTGAGGTCACCATCAATGATATTTCAAGTTATGGTGTCACGACTAGGAACCACATCGGGCCCATGACAATCGCCGCATACCTAGGCTAAGAATATTTACAGTACCCTTAACCTGACTATGCAAAGCTAACTGAATATCTTTTAAAAAAACATTTAGACATCATAAAAAGGTTCCCATATAAGTCATTTACAAACCATAAGATAATCAATAGTTAATTTACAAAATTTTTAAAGCATATCAACATAATCATGAGCCACTATATAACAAAAGAACAAATAGAGACTACCCACAACCGGTAATACCCTGAATATGTCAAAAGACCGCAAAAACCACTAAGAACTTCAAGCTCATAAATTAACCTATATGGTTGGGAAGCGAAGAGGGTGAGGACACTATGTACTCAGCGAGCAAAAGAAACATATATCACAAATAGAACCTGTTACACATCAAAGCGGTCTAAATAACCTAAAGACAGTTTTACACATCTAACATGCGCATAACAACCTATAAAGTGAATATGCATGACATAGAAACATATAGATCTAGTCTATGGCTCATGTCATACTGGTTAAGAACCACATAGGCCTAGCCTATTTATCACTTTTTCAGTGAACATAAGGTCCTGTTCTAGTATGCATGAGCAGAAAAGCATCACATGTAAAAATCAAAGCTCGTCAGGAAGCCAAATCTCATAATAAGCCAAAAAAATTATATGTGTCACCACTAGTCGGCCAAACTAGTGTGCACACTCACCGAATCCTGATGTTGGCTCGACTTTCATCTGTGGTGAGTCCAGACTATATTCGACAAGAGCGTCATGACCCTAAATGATGACCTCGTCGGTGAACAGATCTCTAGGTGTGCAACCACCCATGAGCCCTATAGAATGGCATCGTTACAAAGACTCGACTTTTATTTACCAGCGTCAAGGGTACGGGGGTTGCTTAATCTGTTGTGCCAAACACACGATTGGCCAATTGTTTCCTCACCAATCATCAAAAATCATATGCAAATATTGAATACTAAAATCAAGTAAGGCATCATGCCTTTATTTATCGGTCCAACTGATAAAATGGAACTGTGCTAAGGCTCTAAGCCAAAAAAGAATACATGCATGCAGTATACATGACTCAGTTAAGCATATGTAAGTTTCAAAACATTTTTCATGCATTGAAAGTTATCTTTTGCACTCTAGTGAATCCATCCCTGGCCACTAATATCTCTCTCTAAGAGTTCAATACATTTTGGTACTACTAGGATGTATAGTATATGCTGAACTATGAGCTTCTTCCAAGATAGCTCGCTTGAAATCTCGGTCATCCAGTATACAGACTCTGTTTCTGAAGACTAATAACTTATCTTCTCTCAGTTGGAACCCCTCATCCTCTTTAGATGGTAATTTCTCTCGAATGACCTTTAACTCGTAGTCATCCACCTGTGATCTCCTAATCTCATCAAATAGTGCTGGCTGAACTTCAAACCGTGCTAGCAGTGTTCTGTCATCCTCAGCCACTAAGAGTCCAACTCCAAGGCTCTGTATACTCATCAAATGAGTCATATAAGGATTTTGCATGACAGTTACTACCGAACAGGACCTACGACTCAGTACATTGACTACCATATTTGTTTTTCTAGGGTGATAGTCGTTCATTAAGTCATAATACTTAATTAATTCAAACCATCTCCTTTGTCTGAGATTTAGCTCCTTCTATGTCATTAGGAACTTCGGACTCTTGTGGTCAGTGTATATACGACAAGTCTCCCCATAAAGATAGTGTCTCCAAATTTTAATTGCAAACACCACTGCTACGAGCTCCAAATCATAAGTAGGATAATTTAGTTCGTGCTTCTTTAGCTATCTAGAAGCATATGCGATCACTCGCCCGTCTTGCATAATTACGCAGCCAAGTCCCTGAAGACTAGCATCACTGTATACCTCATACCCAAACTCGCCTCGCATTTGTCATCCCACTAAAATTTTACCCCCTCCTGGTCAGTCTCGATAAAGGGGCTACAAGTATTGAGAAGCCCTCAACAAATCTCTGATAATAACCAGATAACCCCAAAAAATTGTGAACTTCTGTCATATTCTTGGGCTGTTCCCACTCAAGTATAGCTTTTACTTTTTTTGAGTCCATATTAATACCTTCTTCTGATACCACATGCCCAAGGAATCCTATCTCCTTTAGCCAAAATTCACACTTTGAAAACTTTCATACAACTGTCTTTCACGAAGTATTTGCAGCACAATCCAGAGATATCTAACATACTCCTCCCTATGCTTAGAATAAATCAAAAGGTCATCAATAAAGATTATGACAAACTAATCTAAATAAGGATGGAAACCTTGTTCATGAGATCCATAAATGCTGCAGGTGCATTTGTCAATCTGAACGACGTCACCAAAAATTCATAGTGTCCCTACCTCATCCGAAAAGCAGTCTTGTGTACATTACTTTCAGCAATCTTCAACTGATGGTACCTAGACCTCAGATCTATCTTTGAGGATATTGTAGCTCCTCTCAACTAATCAAACAAGTCGTCAATCCTGGGGAGTGGATATTTATGTTTGATGGTAACCCTGTTTAACTGTTGATAATCAACATATAAGCGGAGGGTATTATCCTTCTTCTTGACAAACAATACTGGTGCTCCCCACAATGAATGACTTGGTCTGATGAAGACCTTATCCAATAACTCTTGCAACTGAACCTTCAGCTCTTTCAATTCTACTGGTGCCATGCGATATGGAGATATAGATATTGGTGTTGTTCCTGGGACCAAGTCAATCGTAAAATCAAACTCCCGATCAGTGGCAATCTAGGTAACTCCTTCGAAAAGACATCAGGAAACTCGCTTACAATGGGAACATCTCCAAATTCGACCCTCTGTGTTGAAGTGTCAATCACATGTGCGAGATATGCCTGGCATCCTCGACGAATCAACTTTTTAACCTTGACCACCGATATTAAACAGCTCAAAAACACCCGTCGGTCACCAATAAATTTAATCGGGACTCCACCCTGAGTATCAAACTCAACCTCTTTCTTAAAACAATCAACTCTGATGCGATGCCTCTCTAACCAGTCAATTCCCAATATTACCTCGAAATCCTGGAGATCGAGTGGAATAAGATCTGCCTCTAACACAGCATCACAGACCTTTACCTTACAGGCCGTATATGCTTCATCATAAGCCACCTACTCTCTAATAGGAGTAACTATAATAAGAGGGGAATCCAACAGCTTCAGCACTGTGTGTTCCTCTGGCTCAGGTTGCAAAGGTCTAACCTTGCAACAACTTCCCTTCCTCGTCTAACCATGCTATCACTATCAAATCAAAGAAAAAAATGTTCTTTAATAAAATAGATCAGACTAAGCCTAGCTTATCCGATGTCCCTTACACCCCAAGGAATGTCGACAATTATTCCCACCGAGGTTGAAATCATCCGACCGTTAAGGACGTCAACTTAACGATCCGAGACTCAACTTCTCGACCAAAGATTGTCGACACCCAGACTCAACTCCTAAGGCTCATGAATCTTTTGAAAACAGTAATAACACTTTTGAAAACGGTAATAATCTTGCTCTCATACCAATTTAATTGTCACGACCCAGAACCACATCCGGCCCATGGCAACTGCCACATACCCAGGCTAAAAGTACTCACAGTACCCTTAACCCGACTATGCAAGGCTAACTGAATATCTGTTAAAAAACATTTAAACAACATAAAAAGTTTCCCACATAAGTCATTTACAAACCATAAGATAGTCAACAATTAATTTACAAAATTTTTAAAGCATATCAATATAATCATGAGCTACTACACAACAAAAGAACAAAATAGAGACTACCCACATATGGTAATGCCTTGAATGTGTCAAAAGACCGCACGAACCACCCAGAGCTTCAAGCTCACAAATTAACCTGCATGGTTGGGAAGCAGAGGGGGTGAGTACACTATGCACTCAATGGGTAGAAGAAACATATATCGTAAATAGAACCTGTTACACACCAAAACGGTCTAAACAACCTAAGAACAGTTTTATACATCTAACATGCACATAACCATCTATGAAGTGAATATGTATGACATAAAACATATAGACCTAGTCTATGGCTCATACCATACTAGTTAGGAATCACATAGGCCTAGTCTATTAATAACTCATTCAGTGAACATAGGTTTCAGTTCCAGTACACATGAGTGGAAAAGCATCACATGTCGAAATCAAATCTCTTTAAGAAGCCAAATTTCAAAATAAGCCAAAACAATTATGCGTGTCACTACTAATGGACCAAACTAGTGTGCACATCCACCGAATCTCAGTATTGGCTCGACTTTCATCTGTGGTGAGTCCAAACTATGGTCAACAAGAGCGTCATGACCCTAGGTGATGACCTTGTCAGTGACTAGACCACTAGGTTTGAAATCACCCGCAAGTCCTATAGAATGGTGTCGTTACAAAGACTCGACTTTTATGTACTAGTGTCAAGGGTACGAGGGTCACTTAATCTATTGTGCCCAGCACACGATTGGCCAATCGTTTCCTCACCAATCACAAGCAAAAATCATATACAAATAATAAGTACTAAAATCAAGTAAGGCACCATGCCTTTATTTATCAGTCTAACCGATAAATTGGAACCTTGCCATGGCTCTAAGCCAAAAGAGAATATATATATGCAACATATATGACTCGGTTATGTGTCTGTAAGTTCTAAAATATTATTTCATGCAATGAAAATCATATTTTGAAATCCAAATGCAAAGTTATTCAAAAACGTAGTTTTAGAAAAATAAAACATTGTCCTTTGCACTTCGAGTGTAGGTTTGTTGAAAACAATATCATTCCTCAAAATATGAAATAAAAACATCAGTTCCACTCCTAGTATAAAGAATTATTCAAAACAATATCATTTATTAAATACATAAGCATACTAGCATCTATTTGAGAATCAATTCTATTATGCATTATCTAGGTTCAAAATTCACATACAAGTTGTCATGCATGTTTTGGGATGTCCAAATCGCATTTGAGAGATATGTTTTCCCCAACTCACCTCAAAAGAAGGTGTACACTCCTTTAACTTAAAAAATCCTCTGTCCGAGCTCCTTGATCCACAGCTCCCGATCCTTTATACATACAAATGTAATGTACATACTACTCAAACATATAACTCATATTTATACACCATCACATATGCGTATAAAACTTAACCCCTATTATTCACATAAGCTTTCTTTTTCATTTTCCAAGGTATTTAATGCCTTGATCCAATACTTACACATTTCAAAGCATAATTAAACACATCTTTATCCAAGCACATTAGGCCATTTCTCGTCAACCTACGCATCGATCCAAGTTCGCTCTAAGTAAACATGAAAATGTTTTCCAATGCATACCATTAGAAGGCCTTAAATCCTAAGCTAAGTTCACTTAAGCAATTTATCAAACACTTAAAGTGCTTGACTTTCAAGTCGTATTTTCAAGACTTTATCATAATAATTAACGCTCTTATCATGACATATAATAACACTTCCCATCAATGACACATTCTACTACTCCATTCAAACCAATTCCCTTCATTTAAGCTGCATCTATCAGTTACACCACTCATTACCTAAATCTACTTCTTCTCCATCATTTCTACCCAACCTTAACCAATATGCATGTTCTTCATTCTTCATCATCAATTCACATTATAAATATATAATTAATACCATAGAATTCATTTAAATCATCAATTCCAAAATTTTTCTTCATCCTCTTTCTTGATTTCTGGGTCTTCTATAAACTTAGGTTTAGCTTGATTCTTCACAGGTTCTTCTAACTCTACCCCTTTCCGAAGTGTGATAGCCTGACATAGCTCTATTGAATTTACTTTCATGCTATGCAGACAGTTTTCCACACTTTGTTTACAAAATTCCCTAAAAAGCTGACCTATTCGAACCTCTAGATTATGAATAGAAGAGGCATGATCTTCTGCTACTTGCTTAAACTTCTCTTCCAATCTCTTCTGGCTCTCTTCCATATCTGTGAGTTTATCCATGATTTTGTCCAACTTGGAATCCCATGAATTGAATTCATCATGTTCAACAAATAGGTCTTGATGTCCCATATGAGCAGTTGCATTGTTGGACCAATAGAAATCTGGGTGGTCCTGTCACCCCAAAGTGTACGGGTTTATATAAGGATGATGATTTCCCTAACCAAATTAGGGCTCATTGAAATCCTGAAGAGTCCCTTACTCCCTATAATATAAATCCTCCATGATCGTTCTTTTTATCTCTTCTTAGCATTTAACTCTTCAGATGTCTCATTCTCACTCTAAGATGTCTTGATGTGTCTCTACTTTATGCCCCAAATTTCTTCTTCTTTTTTTCAAATTTAAAAATAAAAGATAGTGAAAAAACCTTAGACTAAAGAACTAAACTAATCGTCTCCCTGAAAACGACACCAAAAACTTGATCACAGGTTTCTAATATGAACAAGTTTTAATAATTTAACCTCAATATTCCCCAAGCATATAGGTCGTTTACATAGCACCTAAGGTGTCGATCTCACGAGGAGGGTTAATCTAATCCCAAAATCTAAGGCCAAAAACAATTCACAATAATTCAAATGAACAAAACTAAAGCAAGAATTTATTTCAATCACGCAATCAATTCCAAGAACAAATTTGAAAATATAAATAATAGCAGATGTAAGACCCAATCAAGAATCAACCTAAGAACTACCAATTGAGAGAAAGAGGAATTTTATCCGACTTCAATGAAAACCTAGCTGATTGTGAATTATTGGATTATCGGCTCTAGACAGTCCTAGGGTTAATTACTCTCTCTCAAGTTATAACCATTAACCCTAATTAGATTATGGGAATTGCAGTCTCTCGATTATCAATTTATCCAAAACCTAAATTAAATCTGAAGTTGTCCAAAAGCTATCGAAAACCTATGCAAGCTCTCTCTTCGTACAAATTTACCAATTTGATTTAATTTTTGTTCTATTAAATTACCTAACTCTGGTTAGCCCAATTTAATGATGTTTCACTCAGATCACCCTCTCAGTTTATCACCAAATTATGCAATTGTAGAAAGTAAATCATAAGAAATCAATAAAAAAAAATAATGATCAAGTTTCATTAATATCAAAGATAAAATAACTCAAAGGTGAGTTTAGACAATCCTCAACATTCAAACATTCAAACATTCAAACAATCCTATCATCGACTATCCCAAATTCTATACAATCATAAAATTGAAACTAAACAAGAAATAGAATCAGAATGGATGATGAAGGCAGCAATAGTGGGAAACCTCCTGTTTCGGGAAGTACTTCGTATAGACTTCTTCTCCACGTCTCTCTTCCGTCTTCTCTTTCTCAATCTCTCGATGAACTCTCTACGGTTTTGAATTATGGCTAATGCTAAACCTCCCTAATCTCCTTTGTCTTGTTTTCTAAATATCTTTTATGTTCTAAGTAGCCTTAGCGTTTTTCTAGGGTCAAAAAAGTCCAAAAATCCCTCGAAACTTGATATTTTCACTTATTTACGCATCTGCCTGACACAAGCCACGATCATGGCCCTATATGCCGTGATCATGGCCTGCATCTAACCCCTCAGGCCACGATCGTGGACTATGTCATAGTCTTCTATCACGTTCATGGCATATGGGCCACGATCGTGGGCTAGCTCTAGTGTTTCTGTCATAATTGTGGTCTATTGTACCATAATCGTGGCCATTGCTTCAGCCCGAACGTCTTTGAAACTTCTTTGTTCTTCGATGTTAACCCTGAAAGACTAACAAACACATAAAAGTACCTCATAAACATAATATTTAAGCTCAAACACTTATATTAACCCACAAAAACACTTAAACACAAAAACTAACACAACTCTAACCTAATCACATACTAAACACTCAAATTAACATTTAATACATAACAAATTAGGCCCTAAAACATGATGCAATTCACACCTATCACATAGTGGCTAGTATTATGGAGCTAGCCATCTCACTATCATTGAGATGCTTTCTATATGGCTTCAGATCACTATCAGAAGCATTAGCAATAGGGAGATCGGGAAGTGGTTCCTCTAAGATGTAGCCTAGTTTTTCTGACTTGAGAACTATTCTCATGTTGCTAAACCAGTCTAGGAAGTTGGGTCCAGTCAACTTATTGGCTTCCATAAGTGAGTGTAGGTTCACACTAGTGGTCATGGTGTCAATTTTTGCAACCTAATGTCAAAGAGAGAAATGGTATTAGACTATACGTAAATGCATGTCAATTAGGACTTTAATAACATGCAGTATGGCTCCCTCTATTTTCTAGCGAATACATACCCTTAATATGAATCCAAGAGAACTTGTATAGAAGTTCTCTTAGTGGGTTGATATCTAACATCAATAGGAATGACCTTGGTTTTGCCCAACAAGCCACCCTAGGTAAATCGATAGGTATCAATCATGCCAATTGCATTTATAATGCAACTATCGAATCTAGTGCTATCAACTATTGATGTATGCACACACATTAGGTTATCAACTCTTGATGCATGTACATCATATGTACACTACCTGACTTCGCCTTTGTCCATGTTGACCTTAGGTTTGCCCAACAAATTAATGCTTTTAGTTAAAGCTGGCCCATTAATCTAGAAATCATATTTCTATAGATTAAACATATTCGTGTAGAGTGAGCTTAGGTTTACCCAACAACCCTAACTCTAAAAGAACTCAGCTTCTCACCATATTAATAGAAGGTGTTAGTTTTACTATTTTAGGTAGGGGATTTCTACTTAGGTCTCATCTAAGTAGGAAGATCTTGTATCTCTCTCTCTCTCTCTCTCTCTCTCTCTCTCTCTCTCTCTCTCACACACACACACACACACACATAAAAATATATAAAATTATATAGAAATATATTGACAACACAAACATATT
>JAOTAY010000004.1:8474179-8496931 GCA_025629805.1 Erythroxylum baracoense
TGGACTGATTCTGTAGATTGAGAGATTGCTTAATCATTTCCATTTAATTTGGCTAGGGACAATTAATTACACCTTGAGAGAGGATAGTTAATACATTAGGACATCTTAGGTGAGGCACAATTCAATTAAAAGGTAGGAGGGAGATCAGATAGGGAAAAAGTGATTTCTAATTGTTCAGTCTTGAATTCCAAGTTTCTGCACTTTTGCTTTATCATTTGTTCATTGTTAGTTATTTGATTTAGTTTAATTTGTCATATTATATTTATTAAAATTGATTCTCAAACAAAGCAACCTGAATTAAGTAGTGTCTACATACAATCTCTAAGGGATCAATATCTGTTATTTACTACAAGTTACATCCCGTATACTTGTAGTTTTAAGCGAAAAACTAGTGAATTGGTTTTGCAATCAACAGTAAGCACCCAATAAATTCTTTCGCGATATAAATGTACAATTTTAAAGGTATTCCCTTTTGCGGTGGCATCAACACTGGAGGTTTAATCAGGGATTCCTTGATCCTATCAATTATCATCTAATGCTTTCCTTCTCAAAAACATTCCTTAAAATTTTTTAACTTCAAGAGGTCTAAGAATCCTTTCATTTCATCAGCTAGATCAGCAGTGAACCTCCTTATTTAATTCACCTGGCATACAAACCTCTCCTTATTTAATTCACCTAGCATACAAACCTCTAGGTTTCATCTTATTTTAGGGTGGTTTTACTAAAAGTATGGCTTTTTTTTCCTCCAAAAGTGCACTTTAGGGGATTAACTTCAAGTTGTGCATTCTCATCTTACAAAAAGCTTCCCTTCAATTTTAGATACAGTTCGTGTTGCTTTTTTTTATTTAACAATAATATCATTTATATTAACTTCCAATATATAACCTATTAAATCATTAAAGATTTGATAAGTGGATCATGTATTTTTTAAGTGATAGTGCATTATGACCTACTCAAATATCCTTTTTGATCAAAGACATCTCAAAACCATTTTGGAAATATCTGGTTCGGTTATAAATATCTTATTATAAAAAGAAAAACAATATGCAAAACAAAGTAAGTTGTTGTATCAATTAAAGAATCTACAATCAACATCATATACACATCTTTTGGAATTGCTACATTTAAATCCCTGAATTTAACATAGACTCTGATCTTACCATTATTCTTTACTATAGGTATGACATTAACTAGTCACTTAGTATATCAAGTTGCTCTAATGAAACTAGTCTTACATAACTTTTCGATTTGTTATTTACTCTTTAACTCAATTTTTTAAACCATCATCCATGAGTCCATGAGATTGCCAATAAGGACAAAATTCTAGTTTTATAGGACATTTATGTTCCACCAACCTTTTATTCAACATTAGCATTTCGATATAGTCACAAGCAAAACAATTTTTGGATCCAGATTCTTGCTAACAAACACTCCATAAAATTCTCCTAAATCACTCAAATTTACTTATTCTAGTAATTCTTAATATTGGCTCCTAAAATTGTCTATCTTTCTAATAGTAGATTTTAACTTTTGGACATAAACCTTGTCCTCCACTTTTAATTCTACTTTTTTAAACAACAACTTGACATTTTTCGCATTTCTTCAATTCCTCAAAATCCTCAAAGATTTGCTGCATTTGGTATTTATTTTATGCAATTGCAGCTACCACAACTTTCCTTTATGAAAATCTACTTATCATGTTCCTTTATAGTTGGAACCTTCATCAACTTATTAATAGGCACGATGGTAGTTGTTCTTACCAGCATTTATGATTATATCCCTACCTTTTCCTTGTCCTTATTTTTTAAAGACTCTCCATAGGATAAAATTCAAATTTGAACTAGATTTGTACGATCTTCATAGAATTTTTGTTGTCAAATTTAGCAAAGAAGGGATGTGAATCTACCCATAAAATTTCTATCTTGTTGCCTTTCCATAAGAGTAGAAGTTAATAAAGAGATGATACTTTGAATTCTTTTTTTTTAGGCAAGGATTTTGTATTCTTCCCAGAAGATTTGACAAATGATGAAAGGAGTTTTACAGAGGAAACAATATATGACACCTGAATGAGATTTTCTTTAACTTTGATGAATTCATCGAAATCTTTACCTTAATTTTTAGTCCTATTTGACTTCCTATAAAATTTCGGATTGTGTTTTTCTTTCTTTACACTTCAGCTTTCACTAATAACTTTTACACATACTTATTATTTGGGTCTAAAGTACTTTCCTTATAAAGGACAGATCTTGTAAAAGATGTTGTCCTTGGGGCTGGCTTCTCCTAGGGTAATGGCTTGGTTCTTCCAAACCTGGCAACAACTTTCTACCATTGAAGCCTCCTCTTTTGAGTTCTAGTTAATGGTATCGAATTATTAGGATGCCTTAGTCACTAATAATAATGAAATGGTAACATCTAAGGTAGAATTACGAATTGAGGTTGTCTATGCTAAAAACTTAATATTCAAAGATCAACTTTTTACTTAAAGATTTGAGTGAATTTTATTTTATGATTCTATCTTACAATTTTTTCTTTGTTCAGTATTCTAGGAATCTGCTAATTTTCATTCTTAGAATTACCATTTAAATTATATTTGGGAACAAAAACACTAGTACCTAAATTCATAATTAATTCCGACTGATCTTTCATAACCTTCAGCTTCCTCTTGACATCCAACAAAAGATGTAGATCAAACTCAATTTCATTAATGATTGCAAGCAGTAGTAATGGATCCTCATCTATCAACATGGTTTGGTTTGTAAGGCCCCAATATATGCCCTAGAAGCATTATAGTATGTCTAGGGTGTATTAAGAAGTGAACATAAAGAATTTAGTGTATCTAAGCATAGTAAGGGACACAATGGTAATAAATTTAAAAGATAGAGGTGAATTGATAATTTCCTCATTTAGGCATGACATGAATAATTATAAGTGAAAGATGGAATAGAATGAAACCAATTGATGATTTTATATGCCAATGTAGGAACTAAATGAAGAAGAGGGAGCAAATGTGCAATTTTTCCAAAAATCAACATATGGTCCAATGGGATTAAAACATGTGTTTAACATAAGAAACCTCATGAAAAGTGGTGTAGCAGAGAAGGGAGAGGGACTTGTATGAAGGTTTTAACTCCAAAATTTTCTCTTCTCATCTCCTTTCATTCCATCTCCTTAATTACATCAATTTGCATAAGGAATCAAGCTACTCATAGATGACAATCAAGGTAAAAGTTTGTGGTTTTTCTTCTCATCTTCATCTTTCTTGCTTTGCTCATGAAAAGCAAGAATTATAAGGTTGGATATGGGATTGAGATATGTATTTTTGGTGTTCTAGTTGGTGAATAAAGCAAAGCTAAAGGGAAAAAGAAGGAAGAGCACTAGAAGAAGAGCTAATTGACAAATTTCAAGGTTTGGGACTACACTTAGTTAATTTCTGTATATGTGCATATTTGTATGTGTAAAAAGATTGATTTGGATATAGAATGGTTGCTGGAATGATTTCTTGGTGTTAGTTTGCATGGATTTGGTTGAATATGACAAGAGAGAGTAACATTTAGTGAAATTTTTCTTAGGTTCTCGGTTCACTTAAACCAAACCCATTGTTTTGGCCATAACTAGACCTATAGGCCTCCAAATTGGATGGTTCCAATTGAATATGGAACCTAAAAGATAGAAATAAAAATCCTGAGAAGAGAATCTAACTTAATTATGGATTTATTACATTGGAAATTGATATTGAACTGATGTTGCCCCTGTATTGGAGCAATTTGTGATGTTTGGT
Organism: Erythroxylum baracoense; assembly: GCA_025629805.1. NCBI lineage: Eukaryota > Viridiplantae > Streptophyta > Magnoliopsida > Malpighiales > Erythroxylaceae > Erythroxylum > Erythroxylum baracoense. Next base: position 8,477,958 of record JAOTAY010000004.1, read on the forward strand.
TTATATCTCGTGGTTTAGAAGTCTAAACGGTCTTTTTTGGGCTCTATGGAAACTAGAGATATAAGGAGACAGATGTTTAGAAGATCTCAAATCCTAAATTCAAAATTTTCTATGTGAAAATTACGTAACAAGTGGATACTGTTGTGTAATTTATTTATGGACTGATTTGTTTGCCTATTTCTAGAGCCACTGTGGGTTTAGCCCAAATTTCACTATTTTGAGTTTTTTACTTCCATTTTTTTACCAAATCATACTAGAATCTTTTTGAATACTTGTGGAATCTTGCATATACCTAGAAATAAATGAAATATGACTTACCATATGTGAATTGGGTAATTAAACATTGGAATTTAAAATTGAGCATAATGCATGCTAAAGAAAATTTATATGTACATAAATGATTTGTATGCATATTTATTGCTTATATGTGTATAGTATGATTATACAAGTGTGATTTTGATACCCTTCTAACGGTGGTAAGTTATGACTAGCATTTATGAATGCAAATACAAATTTTATGATTTCAAATGTATATCGTGTGCTTTGTCAATATAATAATTATGAAATTGGCAAATGACTAAAGGAAACGTTACAATATCTGGTTCATTGTCTTGGTGATAGATAAATAGGTATGCCTATAGGGTTACAGCGTAGCTATTACAGTTTGACACCACTGGTTTCTTCATTTTGAGACCACAATGTCTTTACAGTTTGATACCTCCAGTTATCCATAGTTTGATACTTTTAGGCATTTATAGTTCGATGCCTTTGGGTATCCACAGTTTCATATCTTCAGATATCCACAGCTCTCGTTATCCATACCCAGAAGAATGTGTAAGCCTAACATAGCGAGGAAGTTAAATAGTTATAAATAAGAGATACAATATAATAACATGAATAATTTGCATTGATAAGCTTTGGAAATCAATTTTTGGTTTAAAAATGTGAATTTATGACAAATGGATAATATATTGAAGCATATTTGCATTATGTACTTAATTATGCCAACATTTTTAACATGAGTTTATGATATTCATGAATGTGTGTGTGCTTAGTAGATGATTGTTATGAGTGGTTATCCAAACTAAGTGTTTCCCCACTAAGCTTTCTAACTTAGCACGAGTGTTAATCCGTGTAGGTATAAGTAATAAAAGTAAGGTACAAGGATCATCTGCAGGGACTAAGGCCAATCGTTAGACGTAAAAGTACCTTTAGATGTGTCTTTTGATTAAAGAATGGTTGTTTATGTAATGAAGAAAATTGTAGTTTCTTAACAATTTGTAATTAAGAATTTAATTTGTGTGTAATATCTCTTTTGGATTACTATATAAATGTAATGATGTAATACTACTTTTAAATGATAATGTTTAGGGATATAAAATTTTGTAATATGTATATGTATAATATTAAACAGACAAATGAGTGATGAAAATCCCTATAAATGAATAGAATTGTATGCCATGAATGTATACATAGGAATTTGGGTGCCATGTGTGTAGGTGGTTATAGGTTCTATATAGGGGTTGTTACATTTTGTGTTATCAAAGCCACAGTTTAGGTTGTTTTAGCCAATAAGGGTCTAGTGATGTGTTATATGGTTTAGTTTTTATGTTGGCCTAATACAGATGTCCATATTTTTTTAAAGATAGTAGAGATGGAGAGACCTCGTGAAGATGTTGAGGGGTCAACTGATAGTGTGATGGGAAGAGATCAATCAGTTTCGGATACTCTTGAACCTCCAAGGGGTGATATTTCTAAAGCTCTTCCATGATATATTGAGATTGATGGATAGAATGGTTGCGCCTAAAGCTCCCATAAAAGCTTTGAGAAAGCATGGGGTGGAAGACCAAGTGTCTGCCTGAAGACATTATTATCTGTTTAGTCTCTCTATTACAAGGGGCAGCCTATGATTGGTAGAAACTAGTCCTACTACATTCTCAGCTGCCTAACCCTTTGACTTGGGAGTTCTTTACCTAGGAGTTCAAAAAGAAGTATGTCACAGAAGCTTATAAAGAAGCTAAATTGAAGCAGTTTCTAAATTTGAGACAAAGAAACCTATCTATGGCTAAGTATGAAAAGGAGTTTACCAAGCTTAGCAAGTATGCTCCAGAGCCTGTTTTGACATAGGCATTTTGATGTCAACATTTTGAGGATGGATTAAATGATTCAATTAAAGAATACTTAGTGGCAATAACTTCTTTATAATAGGTGAGCTACTATCAGCTAGTTGAAGCAACTATCAGAGTAGAAAAGGGCATAAAGGAGGAATTTCTCAAGAGGTGGCTTATTTCTGAGTAAAAGGACCTAATAATTGTAAGGCTTATCCTCAGCAGAGTCAGTCTACAGCCAACCACTAAAGGAAGACGTCAGGGGTAATCCACAACATTTAATATTGGTAGATGCTTTTCAGCTAGACAGGGAGATGGATCATGAGAGTGCCCACACTATACCAGGAGACATTGAGTCAAGTACAGGTGGTTAACTGGGACCTGTTTTAGATGTGGGGGTATAGATCATCTAATGGCTAATTGTCCACAAGTCTTAGGACAGAGTAGAGCATCATAAGGGAGCAAAGGGGCATCTAATGCACCTATTGCATTTAGAGGACGGGGTAAAGGTAGAGGTGCACCAGCCCAACCTAGAGCCCCTCTGAGTACAACATCTAAGTCCATTAATCATCCTATGGCACCAGTCGATCTAACACAAGCTTATGGTATGATGGCATGTGATGAACAGGCCACCCCAAAAGTTATAACTAGTATTTTATCTCTTTAATCTTCATATAGATGCATTGATAGATCCCAATTCCACTTATTCAGACATTTGCACTAGGGGTGTGATAGGATCTTATTAGTAGATCTACTAGCCTATGATATACATGTTACTAGTCCATTGGCATAGGGTATAGTGAATAGAGTGTATAGAGATTGCCCTATTGTGATACATAAGAAACAATTTACTGCTGATTTGTTAGAATTACCCTTCCATGAATTTGACTTGATATTGGGCATAGATTGGCTGCCCAAACACTAAACTATAATTGATTGTGGGTTGAAAACAGTTGCGCTCAAAGATTATGATGGTTTAGAAAAAATGGTGCATTGTATCTGGTCTAGCCCTTTGACCAATGTAATATCAAACTTGCAAGCAAGACGAATTCTTAAAAAAGATTGTAAAGCATATTTAGCTTTCTTATTTGATTTAGAAATGAAGAAGTTAAACTTACAAGACATGTCAGTTCCTGACATGTTTCTAGAAGAGTTATCGGGTTTGCCATCAGAGAGGGAGGTGAAATTATCGATTGAAATTATACTTGATACTGCTCTCATTTCAAGGGCACCTTTTAGAATGGCTCCTACAAAGTTAAAAGAGTTAAAGACTCAACTATAGGAACTTTTGAAAAAGCGTTTTATCCAGCATAATGTGTCGCCATAGGGAGCGCTAGTCCTTTTTTTAAAGAAGAAAGATGACACCCTACAAATGTGTATAAACTATAGACAATTGAACAAGGAAACTGTAAAAAATAAGTGTCCATTGCTTAGAATGGAAGATTTATTTGATCAGTTGAAAGGTGCAGGAGTGTTATCCAAGATTGATTTACGATCAGGTTATTATCAACTTTGGGTAAAAGACGTAAATGTTCCAAAGTCTACTTTCAGGACCTGATATGACCACTATGAGTTCTTAGTAATGCCTTATGGGCTAACTAATACACCGGTTGCTTTTATGGATTTTATGAATAAGGTGTTTCAACCTAACTTAGACCCATTTATTGTGGTGTTTACAGATGATATATTAGTACATTCAAAGAATGAAGAAAAATATGCTCAACATTTGAGAATTATGCTACAAACTTTGAGAGAGAAGCAGTTATTTGCCAAAATTGAGCAAACGTGATTTTTAGCTAAAGAAAGTTTCTTTCCTCAAGCATATCTCACTTTAGAAGGTATCAGGGCAGATCCTAATAAAATTGAGGCGATTGTCAATTGGAAGCCGCCTTGGAATATGACAGAAGTGAGAAGTTTTCTTAATTTAGCTAGTTATTAATGGAATTTTGTTAAAGGATTCTCAATAATTGCTTCTCCAATCACAAAGTTACTTTGGAAAGGTACAAAGTTTGAATGGAATGATGGATGCCAAGCTAGTTTTGAGCAGTTAAAAAAGATGCTCACTGAAGCTCTAGTGCTAACACAGCCAACTTTAGGCAAAAGATATGCCATATATAGTGATGCTTCTAGGAATGGTCTGGGTTGTGTACTGATGCAAGATGGGAAATTGGTGGCTTATGTCTCAAGACAGTTAAAGTCACATGAACAAAACTACTTTACACATGATTTAGAATTGGTAGTAGTGGTGTTTGCCTTGAAAATCTGGCAACATTACTTATATGGGGAAAGATGTAGGGCATACATAGATCACAAAAGTCTCAAGTACTTGCTCACATAGAATGAGATAAATTTCAGGCAACAACGTTGGTTGGACTTGTTTAAAGATTATGATTGCATAGTTGACTACCACTCGGGGAAAGCTAATACAGTAGCAGGTGCTTTGAGTAGGAATTTTATTTCAACTATGTCATTACAACTCAGTAGATGGAGATTTATACCAGAGGGAGCTTTGACGGCCTAGTTAAAAGCAAGTCCTGACTTAAGATAAATGATAGTACATACACAAAAAGATTATGCCAAGTTACAAAAAATTACAAAAGCGATACAAGAAGGGAAACAAACTGATTTTGTGGTGAAAGATGACAGAATTCTGTACTTCAAGAGTAGACTATGTGTACCAGTAACAAAGGACTTAAAGAAGAAGTTATTACATAAAGCCCATAATATTGTGTTCACCATGCATCATAGGGATAACAAGATATTGCAGGACTTTAAATAACATTATTGGTGGCCAGGAATGAAGCATCATATAATGGACGATGTGTCTAAGTGATTGATTTGTCAACAAGTGAAAGCAAAACATCAAATCCCATCTAGCCTATAAAATCTCATTCCAATTCCATTGTGGAAATGGGATAACATCACTATGGACTTTGTTACAGGCCTACCCCTTACATAGAGAAAACATGATGCATTATAGGTTATAGTGGACAGGCACACCAAATCAGCCCACTTTATACTTATCCGACCTAACTATTTTATAGATCAGTAGCTGAGTTATATGTGAATGAGATTGTTCAACTATATAGAGTGCCATTGTCAATCGTTTCTGACCAAGACCTATGATTTACATCAAGATTTTGAAAAAGCCTACAAGCAACTTTAGGTGCTTGGTTGAGTTTCAGCACATTCTTTCACCCACAAATGGATATGTAATCTAAGAGAGTTATTCAAGTGCTGGAAGACACGCTTAGAGAATATGTTATGGAATTTTCAACCAGTTAGGATAGGTACATTCCTTTGATAGAATTTGCCTACAACAATAGTTATCAATCTAGTATAAGCACGATACCATATGAAGCATTATATGGAAGAAAATGTAGAACCCCAATTTATTGAACATAATTGTTTTGAGAACAAGATGATTGGGTCTGACATAGTCAAAAACACAAAAGTGAAAGTGAGACTTATTCAACAAAGATTAAAGGCTACACGTGATAGACAGAAATCATATGCTAACTGAAAGAGGAAAGATATTGAATATGCAGTAGGTGACAGTTTTTTTGAAAATTTTTCCCTGGAGAAAGGTGTTAAAATTCGAGAAAAAGGGAAAACTTAGTTCGAGATTTATAGGTCTGTATGAAATCCTTGAAAGGATTGGACCAGTGGCATATAGGTTGGCTCTTCCTATAGAACTATCCAAGTTGCACAATGTATTTCATGTCTCAATGTTACAGAGATACCAATCGATTGATTCACATGTGTTACTGGTACAAGAAATAAAGGTCCAACCAGACTTCTCATATGATAAAGAGCTAAAGGAAATCCTAGCTAGAGAAGTGAGACAGTTAAGGAAATAGCAAATTCCTCTTGTAAAGGTGCTCTAGTAACATCATGGCATTGAAGAGGTAACTTGGGAACCTGAATCGATGATGAGAATTTGGTACCCGTAATTATTTAATATAAGTATGAATTTTGAGAACGTAATTCTTTTTAAAGGGGAGAGAAATGTGAGGTGCCAATGTATACCCTAAAAGCATTATAGTATATTTAGGGTGTATTAAGAAGTGAACATAAAGAATTAAGTGCATATAAGCATAGTAAGGGACGTAATGATAACAAATTTAAAAGAAAGGGGTAAATTGGTAATTTCATCATTTAGGCATAGACATGAATAATTATATGTGAAAGATGGACCAGAATGAAATCAATTGATGATTTTATGTGCCAATGTTGGAAATAAAGGAAGAAAAAGGAGTAAATGTGCAATTTTTCCAAAAATCAACATATGGTCCAATGGATTGAAACAAGTGTCTAAGAATAGAAACTTCATGAAAAGGGGAGTAGAAGAGAGGGGAGAGGGGAGAGGGGAGAGGGACTTGTATGTAAAGGTTTAACTCCATAATTTTCTCTTCTCATCTCCTTTCTATTCCATTTTTTTAATCACATCATTTTGCATAAGGAATCAAGCTAATCTTAGGTGAAAATCAAGGTAAAAGTTTGTGGTTTTTCTTCTCATCTTCATCAATCTTGCTTTGCTCATGAAGAGCTAGAATTATAACGTTAGATATGGGATTGAGATATGTCTTTTTGGTGTTTTACTTGGTGAATCAAGCAAAGTTAAAGGGAAAGAGAAGAAAGAGTACTAGAAGAAGAGCTAATTGACAAATTTTAAGGTTTGGGACTACACTTAGTTAATTTTTGTATGTGTGCATATTTATATATGTAAAAAGATTGATTTAGATAGGAATGGTTGCTAGAATGATGTCTTGATATTACTTTGCATGGATTTGGTTAAATATGATAAGAGAGAGTAATGTTTAGTGATGTTCACTTGAACCAGCCAAATTGTTTTGGCCATAACTCAATCTATAGACCTCCAAATTGGATTATTTAAATTGGAGATGGATCCTAAGACATATAACTAAAAATATCTAGAAGAGACTCAAACTGAATTTTGGATTTATTACATTGGAAATTGAGATCAAAAGTGGTGACCTGATGTTGCCCCTAAATTGGAGCAGCTTGTGTTGTTTGGTGCTGATAAGTGTGCATTGGATCGTGTTTTAAGGCATAGTTTGCTATGTGTTTAGCCATTAATTCGATCATTTAGTATGTGTTTAGGTTAGAATTGTGTTATAAAGTTAATTATTTGTGTTTTAAGTGTTTTATGGGTTACTACAAGCTTTTAAGCCTAATATGTTTTTGAGATACCTTGATATGTTTGCTAGTGTTTCAAGGTCAATATCGAAGAAAGAAGGAGCTTCAAAATAAATTAGGGTTGAAACAATGGCCCACGATCGTGACAGAAGGCTCAGATGTTGGTCACGATTGTGGTCTATAGGGCCACGGTCGTGGTCTGCATCTGGCAGACGTGCAGACTCTTATAAACTTCACGTTTCAAGGGACTTTTTAGAACTTTCGGACCTCGGAAAAACCTTAACGTTACCTAAAACGTAAAAGACTAATTAAAGAACAACAAAAAAGGAGAATGGAGCTTTACATTCAACCACTCTTTGAAACCCTAAAGAGAGAGAAAAATAAGAGAGAGAGAGAAGAAAAAGAGGAAGGGGGAAGAAGAAGCGAATCTCGACGCCGCTACTCCACAGATTAGTTGGTATCCCAACGTTGTTGCCTTCCTGATGGATTGTATAGAAATAGATTTTAGGTTGTTGATAATGTTCTAAACTATCCTTCGGGATTTTACTTTAAGTTAATATCGATTTAGTTATTTTGTGCTTATTGGTTTAGGTGTTATGATTGATTAATGTATTTGTATGTTTCGGTAATCGGATTAATAAGAGTTAAGTGATCTAATTGACGACTTAATCAATCTAGTTGGTAATTTCATAGAGAAAGATCCTATACGAGACCCGATTGTTTATTAGAGATATTTAGAACTAATTAGAATTGTGGGTAATTTGTGAATTGAGAGATTGCAAGTTCCATAATTAGATTAAGGTTTACAATTTAGGGTTTAATGGTTATAACTCGAGAGAGAGTAATGAACCCTATGATTATCTAGAACCAACATCCAGTAAACACATAAATGGTTAGATTAGCATTAATGATAGGTAAAATCCCCTCTCTCAAAACTTGATTAACTCTCATGACGGACTTCCATTGTGACTTATGTGACTGCTCAGTTTAATTTTGTCTTGTCAAATTTTTCACTTTACAATTCTTGAATCAATTTCCAGTATTTACTTTCCACATTCATTTGTGCAATGTTTATTTCATTTTACTTCTTTTTTTTTAGCCTTAGACGACTTAGGATTAGGCTAGTACCCTCTTTGTAGGATCGACCCTTCAATCCTACAAAGTACGACAAGTGCATTTGTAAATTATTGAGGGTTTTATAAATTGTAAAGCTTGCAAAACAAGTTTTTAGTGCCATTTTCGAGGAGGCATGGATTAGTTTAATTTTTGTAGTCTAAGGTTCTTTCACCTGCTTTTGTAAAAGAAAAAGTTAGCCATAAAGTAGACGACACATCAATTTGGATATCACTAGACAATAATGAGGAATCTCAATAGTTGAATGCTAAAAAGAGATGGAAAGAACGATGGTAAAGGAAATATATCATGGAGAGAGACAAACCCTTACAAGCATTATGAGGCCACAGATCAATGCCCATCATCAAGGGATTACATGACCACTGGTGCAAGTGAATACGTTCGAGATCAAACCATCACTGCTAAATATGTTGCGAACCAACGTACAATTCCAAGGGTCACCCAATGAGGATCCCAATGCTCATTTAGCTAATTTCTTAAAAATTTGCGACACCTTATGATATATTGGGATGTCGGAGGATGCTGTTAGCATGAGTGGTCTTTCCCTTTAAACTTAGGGATCAAGCCAAGGCCTGGTTAAATTCCCTCCACCTATCCAACATCATAACTTGGCAGTAGTTGTTGTCAGTATTTCTATATAAGTATTTCCCTCTAAACAAGACAACAAGACTAATAAAGGAAATTATTAATTTCTAGCAAAATGACGAAGAGTCTTTATATGAAGCGTGGGAGCGATATAAGGAGTTACAAAGGAGATGTCCTCATCAAAACCTACCTAAAGAATTCCTATTGCAAACCTTTTACACTAAAGTTAATCCACCCAAAAGGAGCACCATAGACGCAGCTAATGGAGGATCATTTATGAGGAAAACAGTTGAAGCAGCACACGATATGTTAGAAGACATGGCATACACTAGTTATCTTTGAACATCATAACGAAATAGAAAGCAGTTAACCTTTTGGGACCCAGGAGGAATGATTGTTGCTACAAATTCAGTGACAACATAGCAGACTGAGATTACAACCTAACCAAGTAATCAAACAACCTGAAAGTCACCTCTTCCTCTTCAGTAACAGCAATGCAGCACAAATATAAGTCATATGGAAAAGAGAGCTATATCGCAACTGATTGCTTCTTAGGGAAAACAATAATATGGAGCAACTTAACTTTAATAGACCATAAGTTATTTAGGGAGATAGCAATCCTTATTCCCGCACATACCAATCGGGGTGGCATAACCACCTAAATTCTTATTGGTCTAACAATACTGAGATTCAGTTAGAAATCAAGGATACATGGATATCAATAGGATAAATACAATGACCATGATTCCAAACTGGATAAGATCATGGACAAGCTCATAAGTATGGATGAGGCCCAGAAGAGGTTAGAAGAGCAAACTGACCAAGTAACAAGGACTTATACCTCTTCAATTCTCAGTATGGAGGTTCAAGTAGAACAATTTTCTAATGTGTTATTTATAAAAAGTGTGGGAAGTCTTTCGAGTAACACAATAGTATATACAAGAGAGCAAGTTAATGCTATCACATTTAGGAGTGGGAAAGAGTTAGGAGAACTAATAGATAGACCAACTGAAATTCACTCTTTAGAAAACCAAGAGAAGCAAAAAAAGGATGAAAAAAAGAATAAGGATCTTCGCTATATTCCTTCTCGACCTTACCCACTGAAAATGTCATTCATAAGAGTTGATGATGTCAAATCTTCAAAGGAGCATGAGGATGAAGAACAAATGACAATGGACATCGAGTTTGAAGAAGCTATAAAAGTCTCTGTTTGTGAAGTAAAAGAAGAAGAAGAAAAGGGAGTGACTAAGGAAGAACAAGAGCAACTCACCCTTTTACCAAACAAACTATTGGACTTAATAGAAGATTTAGGGAGTTTCATTATTCCCTATTTTATTGACATTTGTTAGTGAAAGGACATTACTGAAATTAATCAATTTTCTCAACTTTATCAATATTGTCCTTCTGATCATTTTACAATTTTTAGCTTAGTCATAGGCTATAAAATTGATGTTGAACAGGAAGGGCGGAAGCAAGCCACTCATAATTGATCCTGGATGAGCTTCCAAAGATGCAAGGTCAAGCTAATGACCCTAAATTAGCACGTTTAATAGTTAGATTTAAATTGTTGTGTAGTTAGGTTTGTTTTAAATTCTAAAATAAGCTTGTAATGATGTGGAATGGTTGGATTGTTAACTCTCTTATTCTCTTTAAATCAATTATAAGAAAGGGAACCTAGCTCAATGTCAAGCGCATTGGGTTTCCATCTCTGACACCATCCTCACCTCCATCACCATGAGTTCGTGTTCTAACCTATTTAGTTCCTGCTATTGTTTTTTTCTTTTCATACATTGTGTTTGAATTCCCCCTTTTATATGTTTGTTTGTCTTCTTCTCACATTGAGGGCAATGTGTTGTTCAAGTGTGAGGAGGGTTGTATGTTTTGCTTTAAATGTGAATTTTGTATATTGTATAATAGTTTCTTAGGTTGCATATTGTTGTGTCAATGGCTTAGATGGATTGAAATTGATTTAATTTTAAGCATAATCTATTAGGTTATTAAGAGTCATTAGCTCGCAAAATTAGTAATCTGGGTTCTTTGACTAAATATGCAAGTTAATTAGGATTTAGTATTACTTTATCACCTTATAAATTGTCACATTCATTAATAATTTTAGGTTTTTCAACTAAGTAGCTTTACTAGTATTTTTTCATGGAAACGAGTAGCTTTAGATAAAGCAACAAGCTAGGCATTAAAAAAATGTTTGCTAATTTTTAAATAAATAACTATTCCACTGGACTTTGGGTTATGAATAGAGCTAGTAGCTGGTTGAGAACGTGATGTAGCCGAGTAACCAGATTGACATGCATCACAAATGTGTGCCTTCATGCCAAAAGGCTATAATGACGTTCCAACCAAGCAGCTTAATAAAAACATGACTTAGTCAAGTAACTAGATCGTCATTCATCGCCAATGTTTACCTCCGTGTAAAAGACTAAGTCTATCTCTACAAAGAGTAAATAAAAAATGTGTTTTCTAATAAAAACCTACCAAACTTGTAAATAGCCTGACTTTTCATGAAAACATACTTAGGAGTAGTTACAGAGTTTGAATGACCAAATAATTGTTAATTTATGGGTACAATTGAAAAGGGTGAATAACTTAACATTTGGGTCTTGATTAATATATATGTTTAGTCCAAAGATCTTAGCTGCAGATTTTGCATGTTAATGAATTGAAACAACTTAAATGATTGTGTTTAAAATTAAATTTATTTCATAAAGTTGAAGCCATTATGCATTACTGCATTGTGTGCTTTGTGATTTTGTGTATTTATTTTTTTGTTTGCTTCAAGACAAGCTCATGTTTAAGTGTGGGGATATTGATAAGTGTAAATTGCATCATATTTTAGGGCATAGTTTGATATGTGTTTAGCCATTAATTCAATCATTTACTATGTGTTTAGGTTATAGTTGTGTTAATGTATTAATTATTTATGTTTTAAGTATTTTATGGGTTAGTACAAGCTTTTAAGCTTAAATATTATATTTTTCATATACCTTGATATGTTTGCTAATGTTTTAGTGTCAATATCAAAGAAAGGAGGAATTTTAGAAGACATTAGGGTGGAAACAATGGCAGGCCACGATCGTGACATAAGGCTCAGATGTTGGCCATGATTGTGGCTTGCATCAGGTAGACGCACAGACACTTACAAATTTCACGTTTCGAGGGACCATTTGGATCTTTCAGACCCTGAAAAAACATAGAATTACCGAACATATAAAAGACTATTTAAAAAACAACAAAAGGGAAGAAAGGAGCTTTACATTCAGCCATTTTTGGAAACCTTAAAAAGATAGAAAAAGAAAAGAGAGAGAGAAGAAGAAGAGGAAAAGGAGGAAGAAGTAGTGGATCCTGATGCCACTGCTCCCCGGATCAGATGGTATCCCGATGTCGCTGCCTTCCCGATTTGTCCAATCTAAGTTCCATTTTCTCTTCATTTCCTTTTTCATTTAAATGTATAAAGTTGAGATGGATTGTATGGAAATAGATTTCGGGTGGTTGATATTGTTCTAAACTCTCTTTCGGGATTTTACTTTGAGTTAATGTTGATTTAGTTATTTTTTGTTGATTGGTGTGGGTGTTGTGAATGATTAATGTATTTGCATGTTTCGGTAACAAACTAAGAGGGTGAGCAAGATAAAAATGATTAGATCGAATTAATAAGAGTTAGGCGATCTAATTGACCACTTAATCAATCTAGTCGGTAATTTCATAGAGAGAGATCCCATGCAAGACCTAATTGTTTATTAAAGATATTTAGAACTAATTAGAATTGTGGGTAATTTGTGAATTGAGAGATTGCAAGTTCTATAATTCGATTAGGGTTTACAATTTAGTGTTTAATGGTTATAACTCGAGAGAGAGTAATCAACCCTACAACTGTCTAGAAACAACATCCCGTAAACACATAAATGGTTTGATTAGCGTTAATGATAGATCAAATGCCCTCTGTCATAACTTGATTAACCCTCTTGATGGACTTCCATTGTGACCTGTGTGAATGCTCTGTTTAATTATATCTTGTTAAAGTTTTTGCTTTACAATTATTGAATCAATTTCCAGTATTTACTTTCTGCATTCATTTTTTCAATGTTTATTTCTTTTTATTCTTTTTTCTAAGCCTTAGACGACTTAGGATTAGGCTAGTACCCTCCTTATAAGAATGACCCTTCAATACTACAAAGTACGACCCGTGCACTTACAAATTATTGGGGTTTTATAAATTGTAAAACTTGCTCAACAAATTTTTGGCGTCATTGTAGAGAAGGTATAGATTAGTTTAATTCTTGTAGTATAGGTTCTTTCACCTGCTTTTGTGAAAGAAAAAAGTTTGGTATAAAGTAGATGACACATCAGTTTGGATATCACCAGACAACAATGGGTAATCTCAAGAGTTGAATGCTAAAAAGAGATGGAAAGAATGATGGTGGAGGAAATACATCATGGAGAGCGACAGACCTTTATGAACATCATAGGGCCACAGTTCAATGCCCATCGTCAAAGGATTACGTGATCACCAGTACAAGCGAATACGTTGGAGATCAAACCATCACTTCTAAACATGTTGCGAACCAACATGCAATTCTATGTTTTAGCCAATGAGGAACCCAATGCTAATTTAGTTAATTTCTTAGAAATTTGCGACACCTTCTGATATATTGCGATGTTAGAGGATGCTGTTAGGATGAGGCTCTTTCTCTTTACACTTAGGGATTGAGCCAAGGCTAGGTTAAATTCTCTCCACCCATCCAACATCCTAACTTAGGAGCATTAGTGCGATTTTATCTAGATAAATATTTCCTTCTAAACAAGACAACAAGACTAACAAAGGAAATTATCAATTTCTAGCAAAATGATAGGGAGTCTTTATATGAAGCGTGGGAGCAGTATAAGGAGTTGTAAAGGAGCTGTCCTCATCATAGCCCACCCAATGAATTCCTATTGCAAACCTTCTACACTGGAGTTAATCCACCCACAAGGAGCACCATAGATGCAGCTGCTAGGGGATCATTCATGAGGAAAATAGTTGAAGTAAGACACGATCTGTTAGAAGATATGACATGCACTAGTTGTCTTTATACATCAAAACGAAGTAGAAAGCAGTCAACCTTTCGAGACCAAAATTTATTGACAACATTACAGGTTGAGATTGATAACCTAACCAAGTAATTGAATAGCCTGAAAGCCACCTCTTCCTCTCCAGTCACAGCAATGCAGTACGAATATGAGTCATGTGGACAAGAGAGCTATATTGCAACTGATTGCTTATTATAGGAAAACAACAATATGGAGCAATTCAATTTTAATGGAGCACAGGTTATTTAGGGAGATAGCAATCCTTATTCCAACACATGCCAGTCGGGATGGCATAACCACACAAATTTTCATTAGCCAAACAATACCGAGATTCAGTTTAGAAATCAAAGGTCACATGGATATCAACAGGATAAATACAATGACTATGATTTCAAATTGGACAAGATCATGGACAAGCTCATAAGTATAGATGAGGCCCAGAAGAGGTTAAAAGAGCAAATTGACTAAGTAACAAGGACTAATACCTCTTCTATTCTCAGCTAATTAGAGGTTCAAATGGAATAGCTTGCCAATGTCTTATCTACAAAAAGTGTGGGAAGTCTTTCGAGCGACACGAAAGTATATCCAAGCAAGCTAGTTAAGGCTATCACACTTAGGAGTGGGAAAGAGTTAGGAGAATTAACAAATAGACTAGCTGAAACTCACTCTATAGAAGATCAAGAGAAGCAGAATAACGATGAAGAAAAGAATAAGGACCCTCCCTATGTTCCTCCTCCGCCTTACCCACCGAGAATACCGTTCATAAGAGTTGATGATGTTGAATCTTCAAAGGAGCATGAGGATGAAGAACAGATGACAACGGACATCAAGTTTGAAGAAGCTATGAAAGTCTCTATTCGTGAAGCAAAAGAAGAAGAAGAAAAGGGAGTGACTAAGGAAGAACAAAAGAAGCTCACCCTTTTACCAAACAAACTGATAGACTTAATAGAAGATTCAGGGAGTTTCGTTATTCCCTATTTTATTGACAGTTTATTAGTGAAAAGGACATTACTAAAATTAATCGGTTTTATCAACTTTATTAATATTGTCCTTCTAATCAATTTACAATTTGTAGCTTACTCACAGGCTACAAAATGGATGTTGAATAAGAAAGGTGCATGGAAGCAAGCTACTCATAATTAATCCTGACTGAGTTTCCAAGGATGCAAAGTCAAGCTAATGACTTAAATTAGCACGATTAGTAGTTCGATTTAAATTGTTGTGTAGTTAGGTTTGTTTTAAATTCTAAAATAAGCTTCTAATGATGTGGAATGGTTGGATTGCTAACTCCCTTATTCTCTTTAAATCAATTGTAAGAAAGGGGACCCAACTCGGTGTCAAGCGCATTGGGTCTCCATCTCTAACACCATCCTCACCTCCATCACCATGAGTTCATATTCTAACCCATTTAGTTCCTGCTCTTATTTTTATCTTTTCATACATTGTTTTTGAATTTTCCCTTTTATGAGTTTGTTTGTCTCCTTCCCACATTAAGGACAATGTATTGTTCAAGTATGGGGAGGGTTGTGTGTTTTGCTTTGAATGTGAATTTTGTATATTGTATGATAATTTGTTAAGTTGCATACTGTGAATTGTGTGAATGTATCAATGGCTTAGATGAATTGAAATTGATTTAATTTTGAACATAATCTATTAGGTTATAAAGAGTCATTAGCTCGCAAAACTAGTAATATGGGTCCTTTGCCTAAATATGCAAGTTAATTAGGATTTAGTGTTAATTTATCATCCTATAAATTGTCACATTCATTCATAATTTTAGGTCTTTCAACTAACTAGCTTTACTAGTATTTTTTTATGGAAACGAGTAGCTAAAGCAACAAGGTAGGCATTAAAATTTTTTTGCTAATTTTCAAATAAATAACTATTCCGCTGGCCTTCGGGTTACGAATAGAGCTAATAGCCAGTTGAGAACATGATGTAGCCGAATAACCAGATCGACACGCATTACAAATGTGTTCCTTCACATCAAAAGGCTATATTGACGCTCTAACTAAGTAGCTTAATAAAAACATGACTGAGACGAGTAACCAGATCGACATTCATCACCAATGTTTTCCTCCATGTAAAAGACTAAATCCATGTCTACAAAAAGTAAATAAAAAATGTGTTTTCTAATAAAACCTACCAAACTTGTAAATAGCTTGACTTTTCATGAAAACATACTTAGGAGTAGTTACAGAGTTTGAATGTCCAAATAATTATTGATGTGTGTGTACAATTGAAAAGAGTGAATAACTTGACATTTGGGTCTTGATTCATATGTATGTTTAGTCTAGAGTTCCTAGACGCAGATTTTGCATGTTAATGATTCGAAACAACTTGAATGATTGTGTTTAAAGTTAAATTTATTTCATGAAGTTGAAGCCATTGTCGCATTATTGCATTGTGTGTTTTGTGATTTCGTGTGTTTATTGGTTTGTTTGCTTGAGGATAAGCAAACATTTAAGTGTAGGGATGTTAATAAATGTAAATTGCATTGTGTTTTAGGACATAGTTTGATATATGTTTAACCGTTAATTCGATCATTTAGTATGTGTTTAGGTTAGAATTGTGTTAGTGTGTTAATTATTTGTGTTTTAAGTGTTTTATAGGTTAGTACAAGCTTTTAAGCTTAAATATTATGTTTTTGAGGTACCTTAATATGTTTGCTAGTGTTTTACTATCAATATCGAAGAAAGGTGGAGTTTCAGAAGACATTAGGGCGAAAACAATAGGCCACAATCATGACGGAAGGCTTAGATGTTGGCCATGATCATGGCCTGCATCAGGTAGACACACAGATGCTTACAAACTTCATGTTTCGAGGGAATTTTTGGACTTTTTGGACCCCGAAAAAACCATAGGGTTACCCAAAACATAAAGGACTATTTAAAGAACAACAAAAAAGAATAAAGAACAACAAAGAATAAGAAAGGAGCTTTACATTCAACTACTCTTGAAAACCTTAAAGACGGGGAAAAAGAAGAGAGAGAGAGAAGAAGAGGAGGAAGAAGGAGGAAGAAGCAGTGGATCCCGATGCCGCTGCTCCCTATATTAGGTGGTATCCTAACACTACTGCCTTCCCAATTTGTCCAACCTAAGTTCCATTTTGTCTTCATTTCCTTTTTCATATAAATGTATAAAGTTGAGATGGATTATATGGAAATGGATTTCAGGTTAATGATAATGTTCTAAGCTCTCCTTCAAATTTTACTTTGAGTTAATGTTGATTTAGTTATTTTGTGTTATTGGTTTCGCTGTTGTGATTGATTAATATATTTGCATGTTTCGATAACAAGCTAAGAAAGCGAGCCTGATAAAAATGATTATATCAGATTAATGAGAGTTAGGTGATCTAATTGACCACTTAATCAATCTAGTTGGTAATTTTATGGAGAGAGATCCCATGCGAGACGTGATTGTTTATTAGAGAGCTTTAGAACTAACTAAAATTTTGGGTAATTTGTGAATTGAGAGATTGCAAGTTCTATAATTTGATTAGGGTTTACAATTTAAGATTTGATGGTTATAACTCAAGAGAGAGTAATCAACCCTACGATTGTCTAGAACCAACATCCTGTAAACACATAAATGGTTAGATTAGCATTAATGATAGGTAAAATCCCCTCTTTTATAACTTGATTAACTCTCTTGATGAACTTCCATTGTGACCTCTGTGACTGCTCAGTTTAATTCTGTCTTGTTGAATTTTCCACTTTATAATTCTTAAATCAATTTCTAGTATTTATTTTCTGTGTTAACTTGTACAATGTTTATTTCTTTTTATTCTTTTTTTTAGCCTTAGATGACTTAGGATTAGGCTAGTACCCTTCTCGTGGGATCGACCCTTCAATACTACAAAGTACGGGCCACTTGTGGATTATTAAGGGCTTTATAAATTGTAAAAATTACTCAACAGGTGCATATCTCGTGGTTTAGAAGTCCAAATGGTCTGATTTTTAGTTCTATAGAAGCTAGAGATATATGAAGACAAATGTTTAGAAGATCTCAAAGCCTAAATTGAATGTTTAGTATGTGAAAATTACGTAACAAGTGAAGACCATTGTGTAATTTGTTTTTGGACTGATTTGTTTATCTCTTAGCCCAAATTACATTATTTTGACTTTTTTGCTTCCATTTTTTTTAACGAATCATATTGGAACCGTTTTGAATGTTTATGGAGCTTTACATATACCTAGAAATAAATGAAATATGACTTACCATATATGAATTGGGTGATTAAACATTGGAATTTAAGATTGAGCATAATGCATGATAAAGAAAATTTACATGTACATAGAATATTTGTATGCATATTTATTACTTATATGTGTATAGTATGATTATACAAGTGTGATTTTGATACCCTTCTAATGGTGGTAAGTATGTATGAATGCAAATATAGATTTTATGATTTCAAATGAATATCGTGTTATTTGTCAATATATTAATTATGAAATTGGAAAATGATTAAAGGAAATGTTACAGTGCCTGCTTCATGGTCTTAGTGATGGATAGATAGGCAAGCCTATAAGGTTACCATATGGCTCCTATAGTTTGACACTACTGGTATCTTCATTTCAAGATCATAGTGTGTCTACAGTTTAATACCTTTACGCTGCATTTGGTTACTGTCTCCTGTGTGCGGAGACGGAACGAGACGAAAATTTAGAGACGGAACAAAACAAAAATTGGAGACAGGAAGTTGTTTGGTTGTGGTGGACAAAACAAAAAAAAATGTTCCCGTCTCGAGGATAGAAATGTGTTTGGTTGGGACAGAACATAAAAACAGTGTCAATGACAAAAATGCCCCTATAGTATAATATGTTTTGAAATATGTAATTCATTGATTAATTTGTAATTGTATCAATATTTATTTTAAGTGTATTTGTAATTTTTTGATTA
>JAOTAY010000004.1:8509757-8523516 GCA_025629805.1 Erythroxylum baracoense
TAATAATTAATATATTGTGCTTTGCATATTATTTAATATATTTTAAATAATATTTATATGCATAAATAATTTTTATTAAAAAATAAAATATAGTTAAAATTAAAAGTACTTTTATTTTTATGTTGCTAAACAGTCTATTGTATGAAGTTATTTAAAAAAAGCTCTTTTTTAAATGACAGTCAAACAGTCAACTAGCTTCTTAAAAAAGTTATTCTCAAAAAAGTTCTACTGACAAAAATTTTACTAATATAAGCTCATCCAAACAGGCACTAAGTCTAAATAACAATCTCAATAACACCTAAAATGGTCTTTCTAAAAATGTTTACGCAAAACTTTTAAAGTAGCGAACTTAATTTTAAAAACGAAAGAAAATAATAGATTTCAACGTTATTATCATATAAAATTTGTTTGTTTCTTCGAGAAAAGCCAAAATTGTAAGTTCATCTCAGATAATTTCCCTCAAATATTCCTATACAACTGATAACCTGAAGAGGAGTCTAATTCATTTTGGGATAACACACCTGCTTATGAAGCCCATTGTAAAGTTCTTAGTTATAATGTTTACTGTATATCCCAGCTAAGTCTTTAGAGGGAATAGAGTTTTATGAGTCTCCAAATGACTAATTAAGACGACAGTTCTATATTGATTCGAACTTTACATCCAATAGACTCAAGGATGCATGTAATTTATCTTTGTAATTGTAGATTAGCGGAGTTAAATGACAAAAGTTTTGCAGTATCTCTTAAGCGTAGTTCTTTTCGTTCTATTGACTATTGTTCAGCAGTTACAAGGTCAAAATATAGTTGAGGATGCGATCTCCCCATCACTGGTTGTTCGAATTGATGAAGTTTCCTTTCCCTTAATTGTTTCCCCCTACACATAATATTGAGACACTCACTTCTATGATACATTTGCAGACATTCTTATTTTGGGTATTAAACTTAGCCCCAGTCCTAACGATCTCAAAGAAATATATAAAACTGATGAGGACATGCTTAAACACAAATCCAAAAGAACACAAAAGATTTAGAAAATCTAAAGGTAATGAATATGTTCTACGAAACCCTAACTAAACATCCAGTATCTTTAAAGAACCAACTATGCTAGATCAAAGCCATTGATTTGTCTCAATTGAGGGAGATTGAAAAGCATCCAGAGTATGCATCTAGTCTTCGCATACTCTACAAGCCTGATTGTCAACAAATTTGAAGAATCCATAGTTTAGAAAGAGAGAGAGAGAGAGAGAAAGAACCACTAATTAGCTGTTCATCTTATTACTGCCACCAAATTGGGTATTCCGACCAAAAGGAATCTATTTAACAGCAATTAAGAAACTTCCAATCTCATGCCAAGGAAAAATTACAACAGTTCACATTACTCTAACTAGAAGACACCAACAAACACAGAAATTCTTCATGTTATACAAGATCAAAAGGCAAAACCTAAAGAGAGGTTAAGAAGGAAAGTAATACTTGGTCATATTAAAGAAATCAGAAAGATAACCTTCTCAAAGTATGACAGGCGTTAATCAGATTAATTTGAGACTTTCTAGGCTCAATATAGATCTGAAAACGAATCATTGGCTCTAGCACTGGCAGAAGTCTTCAAAGGAACTGAGGATTTCGGTGGAGGTTCAGCTCTATAATTTGATGAGTCATCTTTCTCTTCGCTTTGGTTGGCCTTATTTTGGCTGCTGGCTTTCTCCCCCTCCACTTCTCTGTATTTGTTCAGGTACCTCTTCAATGGCTCAGCATAGTCATCAAACCCTAGACAGGCAAGAGCAAAGCAAATATCATCCCCATTAACAGTTTTTCGCTTCTCTTTATGACACTTGTCTGATGCTTCTCCTGTAACAAAACTTATGAACTCAGACACACATTCCTGCATAGTTTCTTTAGCTTCTTTGGAGATTTTAGCGTTTCGAGGTAGAATCTGCTTCATGATTCTTCCAACATTAGCAATTGGAAGCAACCTGTCTTGTTCTCTGATGATGCCATTAGCATCCTCGACATCAACTGAGCCACATCTTGTCTCTCCAAATTCGTACTTTTGGCACTGATCTCTATCTCTATTATTGCCAAGGTTGTCAACCATTGCTCAGTAACAAGTGGTAGAAGAAAATTCAGATATAGCCTGTTAAACACAGACACGTTGCTTACTCAGTAGCTAACCCCCTGATTATATAGGAACCAACTATAGATACGGCAATAAGACAGTCTATGTGTATGTTCACCATATCAACAGATGCATGTTGATGGTATGCGACATGACGTGGCTCAAAGCAATGAAGAACTGGTCAGCTTTGTTGGGGAACACTATGGCGGGCAAGCTCCTTTTTGGTACGAGTTAGGTCTTTTTCTTAGTTTATTCTACTTTATTGTACACTAATCTCCTAGGCTTGGTGCGAGCGATTTCCGGCCCTAAGTCGTTTTAAGAAAATGACTCAAAACTTATCAATTGTAGGCAACAAGGTCCCCACCACTCCCTTAATTAGGAGATAAGTTGGAACCAGGTATCTTAAATTATGTTGTTAATGACATGATGTGGTCAATAAATATGCACGTGTGCATCTACTTGTGTGTACATAGATGCAAACCAAGAGTTAAAAATAATGGATTCGTTGAACATTGCAAACCCTACTTGTGGATTACCTACTTTGGCAATTAATTTGTACATGGATTATGTCACTTTTTACATATACAAATAATTTTAGCTTCTTACTTCTTTATGAGGTAAGAGTTTTGTATCTAGATTTCAAAACCCATAAAAATTATATACATAAGTTTAAGAATTAAATTATATATGTAAGATTAAGAGTTATGAATCCTGTCATATCTATATTTGTCAGTTACTGATTGATTTATGTGTATAAAATAAATATTACCTTCATAACTTTTCTAAAAAGTATCATACGATCATTTACATTATTAAACTACTAACACTCTGTAAATATAATTAATTTAAGAAATATAAATTATATCTTAATTGAAGCTCATGTGAAGAATCTTTTGGTAACATAAACATATACATAAACATAGTGTGAATAGATTCGCTTACAAAAAATAATTAGAGATAATTATCTATAGATTGGGATTGTATTAATTGTATTATATATTTGATATTAGGTTAACTGTCAAATTAGCATCTTGATTAGAAAAACTATGCCTAGATGCTCTATATTTTGTTGCATAACTTCATACTCTATTCACCTATATAATGACTAGATTAATTAGATATTTCACAACCGTTTTCTTCATTAAGAGAACAAAAATTGAAAGAAAAAGTGTTTAAACCTATAAGAATAACAAAAAATCACAGACATGCGCTCAAAACCAACCTTTCTCTTCATATACATACACCAAAAAATTCACCCTTATCCGAAATGTGAAAGAAAAAAATTGACTTCTAGGGCATAGAAGAAACCAAATGCACTTTCGTAATATGTAAAAATTGAAGCAAACAATGTAGGAATACCTTCCGTACGTAAATTGAAACCCTTTGGCTGGAAATTGGGTGGTGAAAAAGAACACTTGTAATGAGATGGAATTGTGTGAAACTCATCTACAACTCACATGCTAGATTGTATATAAATCAAACGCATCTTGATTTCCAGTCACTTCCTTTTATATATATCAAACGCATCTTGATATCTGTTCAATATTTATCGCTAATCGGGAAAGTTGCTTATCAATTAGCCAGAGCTCGTAGCGTGAATGTACTGTTCAAAGAACATGATTTGTGGTCCATGCTTATTAAACATTTACTAAGCTAGTTTTTACCATCATGATCACATGATGCATAAGGAAAGTAAACCAAGTTGAAGAACATACTTATGGGTTTCATGACCTCACTTTCATGACAATTCTGCACTTAAAGTTGCCGAAGAACTTGCTTAATTTTCTTTTTACATCGTCATAATATCCCTAACTTGACCTGAATGGAAAGGAATTTAGGCTATAGGGCTTGCTGTGGTTGTGACTAGTACAACTTTAATCATCAGTCTTGGACATTAGCGCTTAGAGAAATATAAATATCGTAGTTACTTAATTAACAAGTGGATGTAGGAATTAATCCCTGAAAGTGATTTGCAGAAACCTTAACAAAGTCGGAAATTCTGTATTTCTTCCTTTACAAGATTATTCCAACTTTTGATCATATTCCCTCCTACTCCTGCGCACTAGTGGGCATCTTAGCTGATGTGATCTGATTTTCTGCATCTTGAGCACTTTTACAAGACCAATCCTAGAAAGTCTACTCTTTAAGAAGTATAGAAACATCCCCCATTGTGTCTAGTTGCGGACTGTTTAGGGTGTTCTTTAGACCAACATAGGATGTTTAATTATTTTTCCTGCTTTTGGAATACAACTTTTTCTGTTCTTTATTTGTCCTTTATATGCTCCCATTCTTGGGATTTTAGTATTTGGTTAACTTTAGCATCTTCAATCCATAAACGTACATTTACTCTTTTATGTGCTTTTTTAATCGGAACTCTAGTACTTACAGTTACACAAGTAACCAAAGCCAAGCTCACAACTGAGGCAAAAACACGGTAATTAAGGATACATAGGAGCGTAAAGAGTTCAGAATTTCACAGGGGCTTGCTCAGTGCTAATAATTACCTGCATAACATCAAATATTTGTAAATCTGGGGTTTATAGGATCTTACTTGACAGTTTTGATAAGGAAATTAAAAACGTCTCATTAGAATTGACAATTGTTTTAATTATAATGTTCATAAAAAGGAAAATAATTGTCTTCAATTTCATCTAGAATTTATGTAACACTTCAAATTTTGAAATTCATGAAATAAACCCTAAACTTGTATTATAAATTTATTGTTGTCAAGTTATGTTAAATGATATCATTTCTTTTCCTTTTCGATAGAATTAGCTTGAAACTTATTTATTGTTCTGTCTATAAGAATTTTTAAACTTTTAATTAAAATCGTGCATTACTTACTATACATCATTATATTTTGATCTTATTAATATTAAAATTTTAGGTTTGTTTATCTTTTTATATCTAAATAATGTTTACTTTTCAAATTTTAAATTTCCTACCATTTGTTTTTCAACAATATGCTTAAAACTTTGAAAATATGCTCCATTCTAATTTTATGAAATATTTGTATGAACGGAGACGAAGTATTATGTACAATAGGCACCTACAATTATTTTTGTACAAATTCATAGATTTAAACAATTTTATAGAATTTGAATTCACATTACAACTGAAGGCACATTTAGTGACAAAATAAATGTCACAAAATCGTTACTAATAGTAATTCGCGATAATTTATATTCATCGTTAAAATCGTTACAAAATTTTCGTAGCAAAAAAACTATAAGTGACGTTTTCACCAAATCGTCGCTAATATGTATTTGCTACGAATAGTTTTTGTAGCAAAAAACTATAGGCGACATTTTTCTAATCGTTGCCAATAAGTTTTCACTACACTTTCTTTTCATCACTAAAACTTATTAGCTACATTTCTGAAAACATAGTTAAAAGTTTTTAGTTACTTTTTTAGCTACAAAAAGTAAGCGTAGCGAAAATTTATTGACGATGTTTTTACGTAGCCAAATATTGTTAGCAATGTTTAAAATTTTAAATATGCATTATAAATAAATGTTATATCATGTAGATTATAATTATAAGTGAGATATTTTATTGATATTATTGTATGTAATTTAGAATTTTTGTTGTATAATTTATTATGCAAAAATATAATAAAAACTAATTGAAAATTATAAGCATTGTATATAGAAATTAAAATATCATTAAATATGATCATGTACAAGATGTTAATTACAATTTCAAAATTACTTATATACAAAATAGAAACTTACAAATATGAGTTTAATGACTAATAATCATTTTCATCTTCACTACTTACATAATTCAGGCCAAGTAAATTTTTGACCAACTTTTCAAGCTTATCCAACCCTTTTTTCATTACATTTTAATTTAGCATAAAGTAACTGGTTGTCCTTTTCAAGACGTTGAACATATTGTGTTCTTGATAAGGATGAAGCAATTGGCTTTGGCTCAAAACCAATACCTTTGATGTAGCCAGATCCTATTTCAAGCACCTTGTGGAAATTTTCATATACATTTGGCTCATTTCTGTCAAATATTGATGTTTGTAACAACTTCTACATCTTATTCTAAAATTTAAAAAACAAAATCAATATTAAATTTAAAGATTATCAGTTAGTACTACATAAATAAATAGACTTAAAAATTAAACAAATTTTTATACTTATATAATTGTTGTGTGCTTTTTTGGACATCCAACTTTCACCTTCTTTATGGTATGTCAGTTTGTAGAGTATGATCCTATCATACTGTTTTTTATGTAGTTCCTTCTAACTCTATTTTATGAAAAAAAAATACAAAACACAATAAATATTATTGTATTTACTAATGTAACTATAACTTGTGAACAAAGAACTTACATATTCATTTTGCAGGACAACAAATGATTTAGAGTTTTGGCTGTATGGAGCTTTCATTTTTCCTTTGTTAACCTTAGCTTTCTCACACTTTTCCTAAATAAAGAAAAGAAATAATCATTAAATTATGTAACAAGATTAATGGAAGCAAATGTGATGAGAAAGAAAACAAACCTTAACGTTGGCAGAGGCCCAATAATCACACATATTGCTCTAATTTTCTAGAGACATCCATTCGAGAACATGTCTCCTTACCTCCTCATCCAAAGGAAAAGATTTATAAAATTGATGTAATCGGTAATGATGATCCCTAGTCCTCTGTTTTAACAATAAAGTCACATAGTTTGAAATATCAAGGTTGTCGATATTGACAATATTGAGCTTCGTCTGTGAACAACAAGTAAAAGTGAAATTAATATTTAAATAAGTAAAACAATATTACATATAATTAAATAAATTGAAAATTTACCAAAACTTTCTCCACAGCATTTTGTGGCAAGTTGTCTTCCTTCAACTGCTTGAATTGCTTAAGACAAGGCAATTCAGTTCTAGCAATTACCCCAACTCACTATACAATTTAGCTAATTGAATCTTATCTACAAGACGACCTTACGAGGTATCAATATTTACAGATAACTTGTTGTTCATTACAACATTAATTCGTTATAACTCACAACCTTTAATTATACCTCTACCACTTTTCTGACATTAATATTGTAACCTGACAACAAAACAATAATGATAAGAAACTATGCATTAAACATGTAAATTTATATTTGAGTATAAGTTTATTTGTATGTGTTAAAGATTAATAAACCTATAGATCCCTCTGTATTACTTGAAGCAGATGGAGGTTGTTGTTAACTGGGTTCATTGGTGGATGAAGTCAATTTTTATTATTGGCTAGGATTTGTTTGATTTAGTTATTTTGGGTGAGGAATAACCTCGATAATTGTCACCTTCTTCCCTTTGTTTCTACTAAAGCCATTATATTGGATATCTATAATTCAAATATCAACAATTCGCAATAACATATCGCAAACATAAATAATTCACGTCAATATAAGGAAAACATCAACAATATACATAAACATAAGTCAAACATTAATAATCCACATAAATATAACTCAGACATTAACAACCTACATAAATATAACTTAAACATTAAAATAGGAATAACATAACTCAAACATCAAAAATCTGCATAAACATAACTCAAACATCAACAATATGCATAAACATAACTCAAACATCAATAATACAATTCAAACAAAATAAACAACATTTTTTTACCTTCAATTATCATAATCAAGATCTTGAAAATCATCATCATTAATTACATTATGATTCGACTTTTTATCACTATTATATTAGGCCGAAGTGTCACCATTGTCATATAATTCATCCTTACTATAGTCGTCATCTCTTTCTACAACAAGATTGGCTTATGCTTCATCCACTAGTACTATACTAAGATCAATATCTCTCCTATGGAATGATGATATATCTACATCTTTTATTTGTATGACTCTATCGTTCACCTCTGATTGAATCTCTTGATATATACTTCATCACCATCTTCACTTATTTGACCATTTTTTTCTACAAAAATCAAAGAGATTTTGATCTTGACACTTTTAAACGACCTTCCAATTACTGCCCAATACAATGTTATTAGGGTAAAAAACTTGCTTCATTTGACTTGCAAGGACAAAAGGGTCATTATCATACCATGTCTTACTAACATTAATGCTAGTAATATTGCCATTCACTTTTGTGTCACTAAGATTAAACCATTTGCACTTAAATAGAACAACCTTTTTATCCTTGATGTAATACAACTCTATTATTTCTGAGATGACACTATAGAAATCAACAAAATCTTTGTCATGACATCCCCCAATAACCACCCCATAATTTTGGCTTCTAATTTGACTACTTCGATCTTGTATGTGAAATCTAACTCTGCAACAATGCAACCTATATATTTTTTGCCACATATATGAGGCTCACATGCCAAAGCATATAATGTTATTGTCGCCTCTTGCATGTTACAGTTATGTAACTGTATCATCTGTAAAACAAAATATAATTAAAAGTTAACTTGACATATAAATTCCTATAAGTTCATAATATTCCATTAATAACTTACTTGAATTCTAAACATGATGGGAACTTAATCTTATGTCTTTCTTCAACATTAACAATCTATTTGCTTCGAATCTTTATGCTCTCTATTTAAAAAAAGTAAATAGAGATCAAGAAATATATAATGAACCACAAAATTTAAATATGAAATTTTGAATCAAAAGTAATATACATACTCCATATATATATTAACTTCCTTTCAATTGTTCAAACTATACCAATGCCCAATTTCAAGTTTGTCCTTAGTTAACTCCAGATATTTTCTGGCACCAAGTGCCTTAATTTTTAGGAGAACACTAATAACCCATCGTCTTGATCAAAATCAAAGTTACGTTCTTGTCTATTAAATCTTGTCTCCACGTCATTTAAGTACATTGAACAAAATGTCAAGTATTCATTCGCTATATAAGTCTCTACATAAGACCTTTCAGGTCAAGCTCTATTGCGTATATAATGCTTAAAAGAGCATGAAAACCTAAACAAAATATAAAACATTAACAATTGTTACTAAGTAATAACTTTAGGAAAAAAAGTCAGAAGTTAATATAAATTACCTTTTAATGGGAAACATCTATCGAAATTAAACTGGTGCATAAAGTTTTGCTTCGTATAGTAAGTGAAATGCCAAATGCACCATAACATTAAAAAAATATGGGCCAGCTTACATAGAATCAAAGCTATGTCTTTTTCCAATTTTTAAAGTTCTTCTACTATTAGTGTCTTGCAACATAATTGCTTAAAACACTCATCCAATGGTCCCAAAGTTATAAATACATCATTCGACAAACATTTATGTATTTTAACAGGAAGTAATTGTTTCAAAACTACATGACAATCATAGCTTTTCAATTCTAACACTTTTCCCTCTTTAACATTAACATAATGGGCTATATTAGATGCATACCCATTAGGAAACTTGATTGATTTAAGAAATTAACAAAAAACTTGCTTCTCCTTTTCTAACATGTTGTAACAGGTAAGTGGAAAGATGTATGACTCATCATCTCTTCTTTTCAAATGCAAATCTTTTCTTATATTCATGTATTCCAAGTCTAATATAGCCTTAATTGTGTCTTTCATTTTTCCATCAATTCCCATCAAAGTTCCTAAAATACTCTCATAAATATTTTTTTAATATGGATCATATCAAGATTACGCCTCAATAGCAATTCCCTCTAATATGGCAAATTGAAAGTTGTGCTTTTTTTGGTTCCAATTAAGCTCAACAACACTTTTCTTTCACTTTCTATTACTTAGGTGTTTGCCAAGTGAAATGTTACCCAAAACTGATAGTTGGTAAACCACATCATCATGAGACAAGTACAATGGTGCTTCACCCAATTCTAATTTGCCATTAAACAATTTGTTTCTTCACCATCTATGCCCATGTTCCAAGTAACGACTATGCTCCGTATATCATATTTTACTTTGTAGCCCCATTTATAAGTTTGATGGTTATACATAGCACAAGCCATATACCCTTTAATACTCCATCCAGATAAATTCTCATAACTAGTCCACAAAATAGCCGCATGCATTATAAATGTTTCACCTTCATCAACATCATAAGTTTCTAATCCAACCTCTCAGAGATGGTTTAAGTCATCAACTAGTGGTTGCATGTATATATTGATATCTTCACCAGGAGTAGTAGGTCCTAGAATAAGTAAAGACAATAATATAAAAGGCTCCTTCATACACTTCCATGGAGGTAAATTATATGACACTAGAATTACCAACCACTTGTTGTAAGAAATACTTATATTACCTAGTGGATTAAATCCATCTAAGGCTAATTCAAGTCGAACATTACAACAATCCTCTACAAACCATGGAAACTTTCCATCAAAGTCTTTCCATACCATTGAGTCTACTAGATGATGTATAATGTTATCATTAATGTGTTTCTCTTTATGCATACGTAGTTGTGATTTGATACGATATCTTTTTCCTTTTCCCATCATTCACTTGCCACCTTGATATACCATAAATAGGACACTCTTTAAGATCTTTACTGTCCTTCCAAAATATAACACTTTCTTTGATAAATATTATAATCTAAGGTCTCTTAACAATTTCTTTGCTTCATAGTAAGATTTAGGCAACTTGTGTCTAATAGGTAATGTATCATTGAACAAGTCAATTAACATGTCAAAAGACTTATTGCTCCATTTATTGTAGACCTTCAGATGCAACAACTTGACAATAAAAGATAGTTATGAGAATTTGGAGCACCCTGGATATAGCTCTTCTTGAGTAACTTTTACTGAAGTTATCTTCTGTTATACTACCAATTATGTTAGGCAAACTAATTTCATTCATAGTCCCCATATAATTCCCATAATCCTCTAACATCTTGTCAATCCCATCATCACCATCGTCATTAATATCACAATCTTCCTCATCATTATTGTTACTATCATCAACACATGTATTAACACTTCTACTACAACTTGCTTCTGAACGTTCACCTTGATAAAGCTATAAAGTATAAAATTTATCTATGCCTCGAATTAGCAAGTGATTATATACCACATCTTGATTTTGAATGTTTGACATTTAAACAATCTATACATAGACAACGAATACAACATTCAACACTCAGTTGATATTTTACAAATTGTATGAAACGCTCAACTCCTAAGTATTCAGTGGACCATTTCTAATGAGACATCCAAATTTTTTCCATCTAGCTATAAAATTAAAAGTGATAACTGAATTACTAAATTTAATCAGTATAACTTCATAAACTAAGTTTGAATTCAAATAAGCACTATGGTATGTGACATTGTTACACTACATGAATCGAGAAAGGGTCTTCTTGCTGTGACTTCTAGGCTCGTGGAATATTTCAATGATAAGCTTCATGAGAGATGCATTACGGATTTCCAACCTATATACCATCCTAAGGGTTTATTGCGCCTCAGATCATCCATAATTATACGTGAATTTCTAGTGTTAATGCATCTTGATTAATCACTACAAGTTCATAAACTAAGTTTGAATTCAAACAAACACTATGGTACGTGGCATTTTTACACCATATGAATCCAGAAAGGGTCTTCTCACTATAACTCTCAAGCTTATGGAATATTTCACCGATAAGCCTCATGGGAGTTGTATCATCAGTTTCTAACCTATATAACATCCTAGAGGTTTACTATTCCTCAGATCATCCATACATATACGTGAATTTCTAATGTTAATATTTCTCAGTTAATCATAACAAGTTCACATACAAAACTCAGGCTCTCCTTCGATTCACACTAATTCTTCTCTATTCAAGTAGAAGATAAAAATTAAACAAAATTTTGATGACTTACTTAGACAGATAGAAAATCAGTGACGACAATTGACAAACGAGGAAAGTTAGCGAAATAAAATTCGCCCTAGTTTGATTCACTTAACCCATTAGAAGAAATGAAGAACTTTAAACCAAAAGGCGTTTCACACAAATTAAATTTAAATGTTCATCTAGGTTGATCATACAATTAACAATGCTTGAATGAGACTTGGTATGTATAGAATCGAGATAACAACAAAAAATTAGGAAAATATATAGAGTAATATATGAAAGTAACATATATTACATAATAATTTAATTTGCACAATTTAACTCATCCTTATTGAATCTCTTATGTTTAAGTTTTTGTACATAAAAGTTTAAGTAATGCTCCAACTCTCTCTATATTGAAAATATTTTTGTGAAATGAGTTACTTAAATGTTTTTGGAAACTTGATGGACAAGAATACAAATAGTAAATAAAAGAAACAAAACTTAAAGGTGAAGCTAAGACACCTCACCCACTAATATTGCAAAGATTAAGAACAAATTTTAAAGCAACAATTTCCATAACTTCAAATTTATGGGATTTAGTACTAACAAACCAAATAATTCAAAAAAGTTCTATGAAAAACCAAACAATTAAAAAAATCAAATAGCAATTAACCAAGTCTCACCAATATCTAGCAAAATAATCCAACTGCTATGGTTTGTATCAAAAGATACAAAAAAAAGCAAGACATTGATGTGAAGACATGTTCACTTTTATTACTTGCTTGGAAACAATTCATTTATTAATATATCTTAATGCCTAAAACCATTGGAGGATTCATTAGAAGTCAAGTTTGCTTTTCTTAACAACTATTTATAAGAAGAAGTATGCATTGAGAAATTAATGAGAAATGTAGTTAAAGGTCAAGAAGATAAATTATTGAAGTTAAAGAAGGTATTATATAAACTTTAAACAAGCGACAAGAGCTTGGAATAACTTAATCAATAATTACTTTTAAAAAAATATTTTTATTATATGCTTACACCAATATACTCTTTATATTAAAAAAAGGTAAAGATGATTTATTATTTTTATTTTTATGGATGATCTTATCTTCACAAAAAAATAATTCAAAGACGTTTAAAGAGTTTAGAGATTCCATGAACCTAAAGTTTGGGATGAGTGACATGGAATTGATGTCTATTAACTTAGGAATGCAACTAAAGCAAATGGTAGGTGGAATTTTCATAAATCAAGAAGGACATGGAAATCAAGTTCTTAATAACTTCAATATTTTAAATAATATACTGATTAACTGTAACATGCCATTATCCATGATCAGGGTTAGAACCCTATGATATTGTACAAGAGAGTTTATTAAGAATTTAGAAGTACATTTCATACATCATATGGCATACTCATACATGTGAATAATGTTGATACTCATTTAAATAATTGTACATGCATTCATTGACATGTTCGGATATAAGTAATTTTAATGTGAAAAAAAATGTGAATTATGGATTCTTTGCCTTGAAAATTGAATTGGTGTGTATTAGAATTGATTTAGCATTTTTGGTGACATTTTGAAAATTTATGAAAATTTGAAGTATTTTGGACTAGGAAAAATGTAACATCCCATTTCCATACAAAGGGTTGAACCATAGAAACGGGTACACGTGAGATCAAATGGAGAAATTAGGAAAACACATCTCATGCTCATGCATTGTATAATATACATATACACGTGAACAGTGATTTTTGCACATGAAAAATGACTGTACATGCATTCATGACATTTTTCCGGTATAATTGTGAATAAATGTGAATTTTGAAAAATAGGCTTTGTGTGTGTAAAAATTGTGTTGGAGAGGGTCATT
>JAOTAY010000004.1:8530065-8559661 GCA_025629805.1 Erythroxylum baracoense
GTAGTTTAGGATTCATTTTGTATGTTTTCATTTAGTTTGATTTCCATTGTTGTTCTTTTATGTTTAATGTTAATTTAAGCTAAGAATTGATTTTTTTGTGTAGGAATGAAGATGGAGCAACTTAGGGATTGAGCTAGAGATCAAAGAGGAGAAGAGAATAAGATAATAGTAAACTCTCTGTTACCAATTCCTATGATTGTCGAAATCATGCCAATTCCCATGATCGTGGGAATTATAATCCGAGACAATATACGGGGCTTTATTAAACATAGGATTTTTAGACTATTAAAAGAGAAATAAGCTTCCTTGGATAAAAAATAGACAAAATCCTTCTGTAGAAAACACCTCCTTAAGTGAAGAACACAAGTTGTTCTCCTTGAGGAAGGATTGAAGTCAAGGATTATCATCAAGATTGGGGAAAATGGCACATCAACATCCAAAATTCCAAATTTTGGCAAAGAAGAGAAGAAGCTCCTTTTATTCAATTTCCTATGTTTTTCTTTCTTTTAATCTTTGTAAGATGGATTATTTGTGTGTTGATGATGTTATGGATACCATGATTGGCTAATTTATTTTTAAGGATTCCTTTTAAACTATTTTGTTAAAACTCATATATTATTGAATTGAACGAAAGTGTCTTTGATGATTGTTGATTTTATTTGTTATCTTGTAATAAATCGAGAGAGTGAGTATGATTATTAGTGTAGGAATGTACAACGAGAGTTGGCAACCTACAAACTTGCAATCATCACGTTAATTGATTAGTTAGAAGAGAGATCTCTATGTAGGATTGTACAACGAGAGTTGACAACCTATAGACTTGCAATCATCACGTCAATTGATTAGTTAGAAGAGAGATCTCAGCCAATTCAATTGATCACCCATATGATAGTTAGATAACTAGTTAAGTTGGTAGAGGCATTGGGTAGGTTGAGAGATTGTTCAATTAATTCCTTTTAATTTGATTAGGGACAATTAATTATATCTTGAGAGAGGGTAATTAATACATTTGGAAATCTTAGGTGAGACACAATTCGATTAACAAAATAGGAGGGAGACAAAATAAGAAAAAAGTAATCTCTAGTCTTTAGATTCTTGAATTCCTATTTTTTTGCATTTTAGTGTTGCTTAATGTTCTTTATTAGTCTTTTAATTTTAATTTAATTTTCTAGATTACTTGCATTAAACAATTTCGTTTCTTAAACAAAGTTTTGTCTGAATTAAGTGGTGTCTAGACATCAATCCCTGTGAGATCGATATCTACTTTTTTAACTAAAAGTCACAACCTTAACACTTGCAGTTTTGGAGCGTAAAATGAGTAGTTTGTGTTTCATAATTACACTCAACAAGGAGGGTGGTGCTTAGTTTTTATTCTTGATTTTAATTGGTGATTTGTACATATTTGTTTGCAATTTATTTCTTGTCAGTTAATTTTTGTTCTTTTTACTTTTTTAAAAATATATAAATATTCATGGAAAGAAGTAATTTTTTCTTTAAATCATATTCCCAATCTTATAACCATGTTTGGATGGATCAACCTAACTTTAGTTATGGAATGGGATAATCAACAAAATTACTTCCATGATAGCATACAGAACATACAACAATTCTTGTTTGTACAAGAAGCTTCTTATTACAACTTAGGTCCATCTCTAGAAGAACTAGTTAATATTGTCACTGCTAACACTTTACAATTTTAGCAGGAGGAAAGACAATTTTGTTCTAGCTTCCAAGATTTGGAGTGGCAGTAAAACCCAGGTACACTTTTAGAAGAATAAGAAAATGTTGTTTCTTCTAATGCTTTGCAATTACAGCAATTCTTGGAGGACATGATACAATTCCATCAAGATACATCGTCAAAACTCTAGAACTTGCCAAGCCAGGTGGGTCAGTTGCCAAAAGCTGTTAACCACCTAGCATCATAAAGCCAACAGGAGCAACGATATAAAGCTAAAGTGTACCCAAGAAACATTAGTGTAGAGGCCTTATAGAGTGATGAGCAGCTTGAGAATCTTTAGTGCACTTCTTAAGGAATTGTTTGTGTCGAAGAAGTGGAGAAAGAGCTCAAAGGAGAAAAGGCTATATCTTTTAACTTAGAGGTAAACACTGAGTTCCATTTTGTTTTTGAGAATGACTCTTCAGTTTTACCTAGTAGGTTAGAGGAATTAAACGAGGAATAAAAAGTTGAAGAGACATTCAAGATCTTTCTAGAGTACATGGACTCAGTAGAGATTAAGAATATCTGAGGAAAGGCAAGATGCTAAATGGGAATGATTATCAACTAAGCCCTATCTAAAAGAACCTCACGTGGAGGAACTGCATGCGCACCAGAAGATGATAATTTGGTCCCGTGAAGAGAAAACATGGAGTCGAGCCAGTGACCCTAAACAAAGGCACTTCTTGGGAGGAAACCTAATAGGAGTAAATTTCTTTTACTTTACTTTTTTGAACTAGTTAGATATGCAATGTGTTTTTATATTGGTTTGTTTCTTGCTTGTTTTAAGTTTTCAATCAAAATGAGAGAGAGAATAAAACAAACAATCAAACATTTTTCTTATTTTTCTATTGCTTCTAAGATTATATAGTCATGAGTAAAGAATGAATTGACTAAAGAATTTTATAGTAAGATTAACATGTACTTTTACTCTTATGATTGGTCAATATATATTATCTTTAGAAGAGTAGAGACTAGTGGTAGAAAAACCCAGTGAGATTTTGAGCCTTAATAGACTAATACATCCATATCAGTCTCATTGTCTTTTGATAATGTGTGACGTTCATGACATGTACATCCTAACTTTGCTTTGATTTTCTATTCAAGAGCACATTTTTATCATATGAATTACATGGAAATGATTAGCCATTCTTTTCTTTTCTAAACTACATTAGTTAAATAGCCTACCCTATTGACATAATTTCTCCTTTGTTAAGCCCCTTTAAGCTTTTTTTGCCTTTTCTTTGTGTATTAACCACATTATATGCTCTAATACTAACCAAATTTCCTTCCCAAGCCTTAAAGCTAGTTGAACATTTGTGATTGTTGAGTTTATGGATATACAAAAGTATAAGTGTGGGAGTGTACATATATGTGGGTTGGTTATACTGTTGGGATGTTATTTTATGTCTTATCGTTGAAATTCCCATGTTAATTTAGTTTATTTTAATTTTTATGAGAGAAAAAAGAAAGAAAAGAGAAAAGCAAAGAAAAGAAAGAAAGAAAAAGAAAAAGAGAAAGAATGGAAATTTTTTTAAATAAATGTATTAAGGAGGAAGTGTATATCTGGTTTGCAAAGTTATTCATAATTAATCTTTCCTCCTAAAGTTATATTGAATGGGTTATTTGAGTACTTTTGATATGAGATAGATGTTGTCTTGGAAGGTTTACTCATTATAGTTTCAATGTAGCATTATCATCAATATCTATGAGTGATCCCTTTTGATTCATTATGCTTCATGTGATTTATGTGTGTGAGCTTAATTGAGTTATGAAATATAGTTGTTGCAATAGTCATAGCTAGCGGTACCCAGTTTTGTATGAATGTTGACTTATGCACTTAATACCTTATTGAGTGTTATTTTTGTTTCACTAGCTTTGATGACTTTCATGCTACTTTATCTAAATACATCTCACCTTGCCCTTGCCCACATTACAACCTTGAAAAATCCTTTGATCCATGATTTTGCATATGAATCCTTGAGGTGAAGAAATAAAATGATATGCAAAGTTATGGAATGTCTTAATTGTGAATGGTGTTGAGTGTACCTGAGAATATATCTTCTTTAAATACATTTTCGAAGTCTATCATTAGATTGCTCAGTTTTTAAAGATATTAAATGTTGATTGATAATAAGTAGAAGCATTGAATGTTAAATTCTTTCTATAAATTTTGAAAGTCTTTCATCTTTGTTTATGATTATGTATTCTTGGAACATATAGGAAATAAGTCAATTTTTTTGAGTCTATGATCTTAATTTTGATATTTGCCCTAGGAAGGTCAATATCTAAGTGTGGGGGAAATTGATATATACTTAATTGATTATACATTTACTCCATTACACTTAGTAATTAATGATATGAATTACTTAAGATACTCACTTTAGTTCATTTATGGTTTTAGGCACAATTCAGAAACAAAGGAGTTAAAGTGAGTCGAAAGCACTATATTTGGGTCATTTTCCAAACATTCATATTCACTTGTCTTTATGGAATAAGAATGAAGAAGATTAAAGCAAATAAAGACAATAAGTAGAAAAGAAAATGAAAACACAAAGAAGAAGAACCAAGGTAGCTCACAGCTAAGGATAGAAAGTCACTCACTTTATAGCATCAATGCAAGATATGACTTTAACGGACAGCAAAATTATGGACTATGATAGATGCAAGCTAGTTGCCAAGATATAAGGAAAAGGTATGTTAGGTAGTGTAACATCCCATCGTTCCATTATCAAGGTTAGATCCCTATGATATTGTACATGAGAGTTTATTGAAAATTTAGAAATTGTATACAAGAGTTTATTAAGAATTTAGAAGTACTTTTTGTGCATCACATGGCATACTCATAGATGTGAATAATGTTGATACTGATTAAAATAATTGTACATGGATTCATTATTGACATTTTTCGGGTATAAGTGATTTTATTGCGATTAAAATGTAAATTGTGGATTATTTGCCTTAAAAATTGAATTGGTGTGTATTAGAATTGATTTAGCATTTTTGGTGACATTTTGGACATTTCGGAAATTTTTGCAAATTTGGGGTTTTGACAAGGAAAAATGTGGAAATAAGAGACAATTAGAAGTATGACATTTGGTAGCTTAAATGGAGGACATATGTTATAATGTAATGGTGACATCTGGCATTGCATAATGGAGCCACCTATTCACTTAGGAATTAAGTTTCTGCAGCTCTCTTGTTTGTCTTCACCAAATTCATCTACTCTTTCTTCTTGTTTAGACATCACCGAAACACTATGCTTGT
Organism: Erythroxylum baracoense; assembly: GCA_025629805.1. NCBI lineage: Eukaryota > Viridiplantae > Streptophyta > Magnoliopsida > Malpighiales > Erythroxylaceae > Erythroxylum > Erythroxylum baracoense. The sequence goes on from JAOTAY010000004.1 coordinate 8,535,047, forward strand.
TCACACTTATGTATTTATCTTTTGATTAATTCATCAACGTTACACCTTTCAAATAATCATTTCACCCCATTTTCCATTTTCGGTTGTCTTTCTCCATACTTGCTTTCTCCACCGAAATCTCATTCTCTCACCTTATGGAATTTTGCTGAATCAAGTCAGTTATGTGTTGATTTCATGGGAAGCATTAAATGGCATTTTGATGATGAGTAAATTAAGCTTGAGGATAATGATTAAGGAATTGAGTTTTTTTTTGGGTTGTGATTATTCATGAATTTTTGAATTGTGGATAGAGAATAGTGAAATAAATTTAAGTTATACTGAAGAAATCATCAACTTGAAACAATATAGAAATGATAGAACATGTGTTGTTTAATGTTTAAAGTGGATAAAATGTGTAATGAATTAATGAAGAACTGTGGATAAATTTATCTACAACTTTCATGAAAAGTCAAGTTCCATGAATAAACTGTATTAATCTAGGAAAAATTGACTAAAGTGATCATCAGAAAAATTGTAGTTCGTCCTTATTAGCTTTCCAACAGCATATCACATGTAATTTTTGGACTCCGGACGAAAGAGATATGACTTTTACACGATAACATAACTAGTGCAAGCATAGGCTGCGGCACTATCCCTGACAGAAATTTGTGTCCTATTTTTAATGATTAAACTATATTGATGTATGCTAAATCAGATAAAGTTGTCTTCATAAAAGTTGTCGTTTATCCTCTTAGCCTTATAATGGTATAAATTTTGCAATTTGTGGATATCAGAATTCAAAGATATGAGTTTTACAAGTTTGAGTGCACATTAGGCACTAACCTTTCAGCCATGGGAATGCACGATCAAGCATAAGCATGATTATGCATGCATAAGCACGATCATGCACTAACCTTTCAGCCATGGGAATGCACGATCGTGCATAAGCATGATCTTGCACTCATCCTTGTGCACGATCGTGCACTAGCCCTTCATATAGTTGTGCACAATCTGTAGTATTTTAGGTTAACTTAAGGAATAATGAACCAAATTGAATGATTTTTATTTTGTTTTAAACTTAAGACATAGAGAAACATTTGTTTAGAAGAACTTATTGCTTAAAAATGTCATTTTCTAGGTCATAATAGTAATCCAAATCTGACCAAAAATCTACTTAAGAAAATCTGGAAAAAAGTGCAGGATAAGGATCATGGGCGGTGACTTTTTTTCATGAAAATGTTTTGATGATACAATGTTTGAACTAGCTAATGCTAGGGTATTTCCATATGAGGTATTAAGGTTTAAATAAGAGCTTAAATGAATTTAGTCGATGTTGAATGAAAGGATTAAGGTGAGTAAAGTGTATTTTGAAGTAAAGAATGCTTGGAAAGTGTTGTAAATTGTCTATTAGGTGTATTAAAGAAACATACCTGAGAATTTGTCATTGAACATGCATAATATATGATACATTTATAAATGTGCTTATCCATCTAAATGGGCAATGAAATAATGTGAAAATGTATGTGATTGCATATAGAAGGGCACGTTGAGCGCCTGCTTCTAGACATTACCAGGACTTCAAGACAATAAGCTAAAGGGAGAAATTGTGAGTAACCTAAGATGGTCTCACCTAAATTGTTTGTTTGATTCTGAATTGAATTGATATGTGATGTATGTGTACTGATTTCCATACATAAAATGTCCGAGATGTTTTATGCATGAATAACACATTGGAAGTGTTCCTTGAATGTGAATGTGATTGAATAAATGTTTTCTCAACTTATATATTGAGCAAGTCTGATGACCAGTGTGAATGAGAAAGTGAATGCAAATGTAATGGACTGAATATGATGATAGAATATATGTAATGCATTTTATTCCATGAATGCATGAAATATAAAGGCAGTTGTGATTGGAGTCGCCAGTGAAAAAAAGCTTAAAGCTTAGACATCTATGGTAAGAGCCTATAGCTCAATATGTATAATAAGCCCTGTATCCCCAATAGATAAGGGGTAGTATGTATAAGCCCAGTATCCACAACAGATACAGGACAGTGAAAAAGGAACTCAGTCACAACAACGTAATAAATGAATTTGAGTCTTATAAACATTGCATACACATATGATATGAACAAATTGAGTGACTGCAATGTTTTAAGAACTTGTCTTGTGTGAAATATGTGAAAGCTTATCGATGAATATGTTCTGTATGATCATAATGAAATGATGGATTATGTGGAATTTTGAAATGTGATAATTGTGAACAAAGTGTTTCGTGATATTACTTGATGATAATCGATATGATGTGAATTATATGACAACATAAATGGTTGTGTTGCATGATAAGAGTGAACCATCGAAGATGGTTACTCAACTAAGTTCGCAAAACTCAACCAAATTACAATATTGACATTTTCAGGTTTGAGAGAGCACCGACTTAGCTTTTAAGACAACTTAGAAGAGATTTTATGCAACTTTTGGATAAAAGACATGGCTTAATGGTAGGTCATTTGGGACTGAAGGATTAGTCTTAATTTTTGTTACTTCCTCATATATGTAGCATACTTTGTAGACAGAGTTATGGACTCTGATAGGTTGATATTGTATAAACATAGATGATGGATATAATGCTACATTGTAAATTAGGGTTTATAAAATGAAATGAGGAAATTTTGGGATTTAAAACATTGTGTTAGTTATGATTTAATTATGATGCCATGCAATATAGTGAAAATGAAATAGTTAGCACGTCATTTCTATCGAGCATGTGCTTGTTTATCCAAAGGGCGTACAGACATATGTTAAATGGGAGTAAGGTGTTACATTAACACTCCTATCCAATATGGAATAAAGTTAACCAATTTTGTTAGGCATTAGAGAGTAGATATAACATTATGTAAAAGTTTTTTAGAAAGTTAAAGTACAATAGTTTGAATTGTTTTTCCTGCATATTATTTTCTATTATAAAACACCGTATTCTATTTTGAATTTGGGATGTGTTGAAAATGCCCAAACATATACCCATTATATAAAACAAAGACGTATTAATTGATTTAAACTAGATCTACAATCATCTGTTAATTAGTTAGCAGTGGCAGAAGTGTAGAAAACCTTTAGAAAGTTGTAAAGTTTAAATTATTAATCAACTTAATATTAGGAAATGCTTTCATGACATAATTATCAAAACACATTATTTATTTCTAAAAGAACTTTAGTCGAACATGTTATAGGCAGTAGTGAAACAAGGTTCCTAACCTATGTTCAGTTTCATTCAACTCATTCTATATGCATTACCCATCTCTGTGTATTCATTATTATGACTACACACATTTACCGCATTAACATAACCACAACACACATAGGTAGAAAACAACACATATGGACAGAACAAAAACACCAATGAATAAATACACCTAACACTTAAAACCAATATCAGAAACACCCAAATACACCCAACACTTACCTCAACCAACGATTACACGGAGATGATGAAGAAGAATTGAAGAAGACGATGACGATGTGGAAGAAAACCCACCAAGTCACTGGAAGAAAATCCACCAAGTCGAACACGAAATGATTAAGGGGGCTTCGGCTGCAACACTTGAGTTTTAAAAAAAATGACACCGTTTGTTTGTAATACAAATGACGTCATTTTCCTTTGATTAAACACGTTGAAGTTGAAGCCCCTTAACAACGATGTTTGTTGTTAAAAACAAACGATGATGTTTTCCACTAATTTTAAACGTTGCAACTGAAGACCACAACAACATCATTTGTGGTTCACCATTTAGCGATGACCTTGCGTAATCATTGCTAAATGCATATATTTGGCGACGATTTTATCATATTTATGATAATTTTTTAATATCCCAAATTTTTTATAATATATCATTTATATAAAATACTATATATTTTATATATAATAAATTTAGTTTTTTTACTAAAAATAAAATTTTCAAATCATATATTTTAAAGGTGATTAATAAAAATTATAAATTAATGTAATATAAATTAATTTTGTGTTTTTAGTTTTATAAATTGCAAGACATGGCATTGTTGTTAACTAAATTTATTTTTAGTTTTACAATCATTATCCATAATATAAATTTTAATTTTTAAGAAAATGGTATTAATATGTAATATTCATTTCCATTTTTTACTATATTGCAATTATTTTTAATTGTATTGTAGTAAATATAATTATATAAGGTAATTAATATAATTTTATATGAATGCATACATAATAGATGTAACCAGTATAATGATTTATGAATGTATAGATAATAGACAAATTTTCTCATATATTACTTAAGTAATATATTAGTCAATTATATTCTATATAATTTCGACGCCAAAGGTCAAGTCAAATGATAATGGGCACCATTTGCTGACCATTATCTTAATCGTTTCCTAATAGTATATTTCTTCTGAATTAATAGGAAACAACGCCGTTTTGCTTAACAACAAATAATGTTGTTTTCTACTAGGTTATTAACACAAAAACAAAGGTTTCTTCATTTTTGTGTTAGCCATCGTGTTTTCAAAGAAGTGTCATCTCTTCTATGGTCGTTGTCTCCGGTATTGTGGTTGTCAATAACAAACGAGCGTCATGTCCTGTGTTGGTACTGTTTTTCTTTTCTATTTTCAAGAACTCTAATTTTGTTATGCTTTGTTTTTCTACTACGTTTTGGAGTTTATGTCGGTTTTGTGTTCTTCTTATATTGTTCTAAAATTTGTTTGAGCTTATGTTTGGAAGATAGTCAGTTGTCTTTCTTTGTTAGTTGTATATGGGTTGACTTTTTTCCCACCTTCAATGCTTCTTTGAGAAAAGCCTACTAACTGTTTGATGAAAGGTTTGCAAGAGTATTTAACTTCTGGAAGGTTGTTTTTCACTTTTAAAATGAACTTTTCTTTTTGTTGGTAGGATTTGTATGGTAAAGTTCCATTCAATTTTGGATCAGTTCATTCGACCCCTAAGAATTTATGGGATTTGATTACCAAAACAATTTAATTAAACATAATGAATTTTATGCTAAATTAACTTTTCAGAATAAAATTGTTAACATTAATTCATCATGGAATGTCGACATGATGATTAGTTTCCGATGGTAGAAATGAGCTCCGCTGAGAGGAATGTGGCAAAATTCTCCCTGATGGAGAACAAATCGATGAACAACAAATCTCCTCATCAAAATCTAACGATCAGATACCTTTAATATTCGATTTTCTTCTTTAAGGTTAGTATCACTCGAATTACCACTTTTTCTTAATTATCTATATCTTATTTTTTATTATGGCGCTATCAAATGAAAGTTTGACTGCATATACTATATGATGTGTAAAGCTTCCTCAAATCTTCAAGAGAACATAGATGAAAATGGAGTCGATGGCAATGTCTCGATGGTCAACACAAGATTAGGAAAATCAGTTGTTTTAAAACAGTCGTCCATTCTAATTACTATGTCTGTTCAATCAAGTATGCACGTGTTCGAATTTAGATTCGTTATACTGTTTGACTTAATTAGTTATTTAAGTTCTATACTAATTGTTTTTTAAGTGAAAGGTATCGTACAAGTGATTCGTCTAATTCAGTGATCCATATATATCTGGGGATTCATTCACTATATCTTCTGCTAATTTAATTAAAGTCAAAAAATTGTTGGAAAAGGATGTCAATAACCTAACACCGAAGGGAAGATTTTTAACTATTTCAATTGATGTCTTCGAATATGCAAGGACATTTCTTAGGAATTCAAACATAGGGAACTTTTTTACCTTTTCTATCGAGTCTCATATCACTTGGAATTCAAGAAAATAATTATTTCTTTTCCTTTTTGATAAAATTAGTGTGAAACTTTATTTATTATTTTATTTGTACGAATTGTTGAACTTTTAATTAAAATTTTGTGCTACTTACCTTATATCTTTATATTATATTGCTTACCATATTTCAATATTTATCTTTGTTATTATTTTATTGTTAACAAATATTAATGATTACGAATAATAGTCAATTTAAATTTATTATATTTTGATCTTATGAATATTAAAATTTTAGGTATGTTTATCTGTTTATTTTCAAATAATATTTAATTTTCAAAATTTTAATTACCTACCTTGTATTTTTCAACAATATGTTTAAAACTTTGAAAATATTTTGCAATTTTTAAATGCTTCATTCTATTTTTATTAAATATTTGTACGAATAGAGGTGTAGTATTATGTACAATAGGCATCATAACCAACAATTATTTGTGTATAAATTCATAAATTTAAACAAATTTATAGAGTTTGAATGCATTAGCTGTTTAAACAAATTATAAAGAAGGCAAGTGCGAGCTGATATATATTTGACACGTTCCAAAATTTGATCGTAAATGCCCAGTGCCCCTTGTAAGTGCTGAACGGTGCTTGATCGGCATGTAAGCAATACAAATAATTTGTTTACTCGATTATTTGGAACAACTTGTCCAAAACTTCGAATGTTGTTGGACTTGAAATCTAGGTCCTAAAGCTTGAAAATGATGTCCTAAAGCTTGAAAATGATACGCATATAAACTTTCTAACTCAAGGACAGATCCCGAGCTAAGGTTTCAAAGTCCAGTTGCTTAGCTTAGTTTTAGGGTCAAGTCTTTTCTATATTAGAAAAGGTGACTATGTTGGCCCAATAAAGCAGGCTTGGGTTTCTCATAACGTGAACCTCATTTGTAAGCAAGTATTACTTAATAAGAACACCCTAATCTTTTCTCAATTATCCGCAGGTGATGGCACAGTGACACTGTATGCTTACATGCAATTTGGATGAGCAATAGTCAAAAAACTGGAAAAAGCATAGAAAATTAAAGCGATGGCTTCCAAGATCCTTTTCACTACAAGTAGAGCTTTGGGTTTGTTCGACAAGTTATCTAATTTTGACTTGCTGACTCCCTTTAATTAATCTGTTTTGAAGCTGCTATTGCTTAGTAGTCCCTCGTGGTCGTGGAGATTCTCGAAATGCTTCTAAATACTTGAAGAAGTAACTTGTCAAATGTGTTAAAATTTCAATAACTACTTGTATCGAATTAAAACTTGATTAGTATGTGAATTTCTGTGTAATATGTATTCTAGATTTTATTTTTAATATAAACAAAGCTAATGATTACAATTTCTTAATATTAAAAGAAATATAATAAAAAAGTTAAGAAAATGATACTTAATTTTAAATGTTTATAGTATTTTTGGAAATTTTAACATAATTCTCTATATTCTAGATTTTATTTTTAATATAAAAAAGCTATTGATTACAATTTCTTAATATTAAAAGAAATATAATAAAAAGTTAAGAAAATGATACTTAATTTTAAATGTTTATAGTATTTTTAGAAGTTATAAACTACATATAATATAAGAGCTCCAATTAGAAAAAGAAAATTTGCAAACTCTACAAATCTTTTAAAGCTCTTAGTCAAAGCTTACCTACTGGTGACTTCAATTATTTATTATTTTATTAAATAATCAAACAATATATATACACTTGATGAATTTCTATGTTTTTTTATAGGTTATAAAAACTGGAAAATTTAAAATAAAAATATAAACTATAATTTCTAAATTAAAAATTACAAATTTTGGATGAAAACAGTGACCAAAGTTGTGGAGATTGTTTTCTAGTTCACAACGATTCTGCGGTGGCTCTTTAGAGACTATGGTAGGCCCTTGAGCGTTCAATCCGACGGTGCAAGAAGAGGTCTTTTATTTAGATGTCTTTCCAAAATATAATCGAATCAAAACCAACCAGCCTCGCCTCAACCGTACCACCCCACGTGTTCTTAACATACAAGTATTTTCTCCATTCTCCATCTATAATCTATTCCACTTATATTTTCTAAGCCACCCACTCAGACTCTTGAAACTCTTTCATTTTAATATCCTTTTCAGCTTAGTTATATATATAAGCAGCTCAGGACATATTGTATACGGGTAAAATAACTTTTATTTTGTGTAAGAATAAGGTCGTATATTATGAGATATTTTTAAACTCTACATTTTAGCAGAAGTTCAATTGAGCGTTGATGATAACGAAAATGATGATATAAGCAGCCTTGAGAAAAAATCATCTTACCCATAACAAAATTTTACGTGTATTTATTAGATTATTCTTCTCATCACCGAAAGAAAAAAAAAAAGTTGAGCTTAGCGGTAGCTTTGTGATGGACAACAAAATGGTCAACTGTCACAACTCACAACCCTAGATTGTTTCTGGTGAAATGAGCCTACATTTATAATAACTAAATTACAATCAGGACCATCCAATCCATTCCATTCCATCAAGATATTCACTTTTAATTTCTTGTGATGTATATAATATTGAAAGGAAAAGCTTGGTGCTTAGAGCTGGAAGGAAAAATAAAAAGCTTAGCACCACGTTAGCGTCTGGACATTTATCATGCATTTTTAATTACGTGTTGAAATTTCTTTACGTGTTCAAACTTTAATAAAACCTACATTTTTCTGTAAACAATTGGAAGATATAAATACTGCTTTTGCATTTTGAATAATTTTTCAAAATAATTAGACGCAACGCAAATCCTAAGAAGTTAGTGGAGAAAGACCAAAAGGTCCAATGAAGGACTAGGAGAGAACAGGCAGAAAGCAAGTAAAAGCATGTACCTTTTAGTAATTTTACGAGTTGAAAGACCCGTCCACTTTCATTAAATAAATATAAATCGAACCGAATAACAAATAGCAAATAACAATCTCTCTTTTTAGTTGTTATTACTTATTCGTTCGTCTCCTGTCTGCCTTAGGCTCCCTGCCAGTCCTCGCCAATTCAACCCATCGTATCCATGAAACTTCTGCTCTCTGTTTCCAGTTCAAAGTAAGAATCTTGTTTGCCTTATATCTTCCATTTTCTTTCACATATTCTCTCTTTTGTTTCGTTTTTTCTTTTATCAGTTTATTGCTATATTGTTACTTTCACCAAATAAAAAAAAAAAGAAAGAGGTTTATAGAAAGAAGTTGACAATCGAGGGGTAATAGACGCGTCATGAGGAACACAAATTTTTGCAGATTCTGTCTTCTACGTGGGTTTTAACGTCAAGTATTTCTGCGGAGGTTGGTAAATATATATATATTTCTTTTGATTCATTAACTCTTTTTGAACTTTCTTTGTCAAGTATTTTTTTCGTTAAGGTTTTGTCCACTCTGTATTTCCTACTGTTAAACACAATCGTTTTCTATTTTTTATTTTTAGTTCTAGAGTATAATGGGGTCTCTGAGAATTGTTGCTCAGCAATGGAAAGTTCGTTTCTTCCACTTAATGCTGATTCCGTGGATGTGATTTTATGGTGCTTTCCATACGAAGCGTTGCATAACTTTTGGGTTCGTTTGATTTTCGTTCTCTTACTTGCTTGTATGATGTAGAATCGATATATAATCACGTATTTTACCTACGTTTCTCCGTATTGGGCGTTGATGGCGATGGTGACGATGAGTCTCTTACTTTTCCTTCTTTTTTTTTTCTTATTCTTCTCTGGATTGCATTTTCCTGGATATGCATTTTGGTCCTTGTTTTGCCGACAATGTCAGATAAGATGGACGTTTATCATCAGTTAAACATTTCATTATCTTTCTTATGCTTAACTGAGAACTTCATTGTTTCCTACTTGTTTTGAATCGAGAATTATTATGAAACGTACAAAATGAGTCAACTGGACTTGTGCGTAAACTCATTTGCCTTGGATGCTAAGCTGTACTAATTGCAGTTTACTTTCTTTTGTATTGGCTTCATAACTTGATTTATGCTCAAAAAAGTTTCGGGTGCTTGTTAATGGAAGAAATTTTAGTCGTCTATGTCATGCTAGCAGTAAATAGCAAGGGATTGTTACTTGTCTCTTCTCTTCTTTCATGATTGTTTATTTTATTTGTATTATGTTATATGTAATAACTCTGTTATGCCCGATAATGATATCTATATCCACTATTAATTCCCTTCATGCTAACCAAGCAGTAGTACTTTTGCCATTAGTCCTAGCAGGATAATCCGTCTCTTATTTCTTGTTTACATGGAGCTGTAGAAAAAATGTCATCAGTTAAACTAAATATTTTATTCTTAAGGGGTGCACTAAATGTGTTTTATTTAGCCATTTATACATACGGTGTTCTTATTAAGGCATTCATTGATTCCTTTTCAGGCAATCCTTTTAAATTTTCAATAACTCTGTTTAGTTCATATATAATAAAAAGGCTGTAAATTTTCAAGGTTATGGTTATCTTTTGCTTGGCACCAGTTTCACGCTTAATATACTATTTTTATTCCGATATTCAATCAGGTACTACTCCCCCTGCTAAGTTTACATTTAACCCAGTGGCTTCCACTTCACCTGATAAGGTGGAAGAAGACATACACTCTAAGGTGGTGAATAATGTTATGTTCAAAGGAAAAATAATCCTACTCATCCTGATTCCCTGAGTTCAATCCCTACTGCATTTTTCATCAGACTGTGTATGGATAGCAACATGGAAGACATTCAAGATGTAAACACTGAGCAATCGCTTTCTCCAACTTCTTCTGACATGGGAGATACTGGAGACACACAGGTGGTTCCTCGTGTTGGAGATCAATACCAAGCAAATGTCCCTTGCCTTATTACAGAATATGATCCCCTACAGTTTAAAAATATGCCAGGAAACTCAATAGTGACGTTTGATACTCACTGCTCTTTTGTGCTGGGGTTACCTATTCCCCTTATGTGGTTAAAAGCTGAAATAAAAAACATCAATGGGACTGTTGAATCTGTTAACAGTGAAGAGAGCCAGGTTATTTCCAAAAATGAACGCCAGGAATTTGAAATTCAACCTATGGCTTTTTCATTAAACTGTGGAAATGATTTAGAGGATTCAAATCGTCAACTGGGAGCTGCAAGCACTAAGATGAAGGTTGACTTGATCTTCTCTGAAAAACCTGAAAATAAAATTAATAAAGTAGATGGTGAATCCTGTCCTCTTCCTGGCATTGCAAGTGGATTTTGGACAGATCTTGAACGAGATAGTTTTCTCCTTGGATTGTTCATCTTTGGAAAGAATCTTATATCGGTGAAGAGATTTGTTGGGAGTAAAGGAATTGGTGACATTCTGGCCTTCTATTACGGTTGTTTCTACCGATCTGATGAATATCGTAGATGGTCAGAGTGTCGGAAGCTAAGGACCAGACGTAATGTACAGGGACAGAAGATATTTACAGGGTGGAGGCAACAGGAGTTATTATCACGTTTACTCTCTCATGTTTCACAAGAATGTCACCATATTTTACTTGAGGTATGACACATCAATGATGCTGTTGTTACAGGAACAGTTTACATAATTGCTAAAATCAGAAAACTGATATATAACATGATTATCCATATCTCATGTACATGATGCAAATATTCTTGATTGTGTAGATAACCTTTGTCCTTTCTAATGCTAGTACATTTTGTTATCCTCTACCTCTACTTGCCAAGATTACAAATGTCTACAGTCAGTGTTCTCTGATGGTTCTTTTCATAATCTTAACTAAGTTACGACTCTAAACGGTACTAATTTGAAAATAAAATGCTCTAATTTGATGTTTAGAGGATTGTACCTGAACAAAGGATAAAGCCTACTAGGCCTTAAATCTTTTTTCTCGCACCTAAAACCACAATGTCTATGTGCATGTTTGTTCATTTTCCATTTTATCTTGTAATGATCTTGTTTAGGAGTTTGTAAGAGTTTAGGTAAAGCGTATGGGTATAGTGCTTATTACTAATAATTTTAGTTGCTTCCATCTCTTGAACTCACAAAGATCAACTAATCTTCCTAGTTCGCATGCTTATGATGCATGAGAGTCCTATATGTCATGATTTTGGTATCGGATTATTTCCATTTTTGCAAGGGTTAAGACCTCAACAGATTGAAGCAAACTTTGAAATAATTTGGATTATTAAGGTCTTTGGTATTCCTTTCTCTAAGTCTCCCCCATTTTTCTTCACATGTCTAATGTTGAACAAACCGGTCGCTCTTCCTTCCTTTTCCTGTGCTCTCATTCTCATTATCTATCTTAGGCAGTAAAATGGAATCGTGTTCATTTTGAGAATTTGATATGATTTGAACATCCCTCTAAACTATGATACTTTCTTTGTACAGGAAAGTTTACATCCCTCTAAACTATGATACTTTCTTTGTAGAGGAAAGTTTAGTTTTTTGAATTACATGTATTTCTGTATTCAATTTACTATGTTCTGTATGACAGAGCTTTGTGAGGATTTAGTCAAATATTGGTTCATACATGACAGCTGCCTAGGTTGTTTGTTAGGCTTTGCAATTGATTGGTCTAGTGCCAGCCTTGTTGGTTCTTGGGATTTGTAGGCTAGTCTCTCATCGTGTGAGGATAATGAAAATTTTTCTCTAAATGAGGAGCTTGGAAACCTTAAATTTTAAACAGTCATTTATTCTCTTTTGAGAAGTTTTGCCTGCAAGGTGTCATATATTAAAATGTATTCAGTTTTCTTCATCCTTAATATTCATTCTTAATTCTTGATTCTGCTGAGATTGGTTTTCTACTAGTATAGTTGATAAGATAGACTAGGTATTTGCCATATTCTCTGAGGTTATGTTTCCTTCTGCATTTTTCACTTGCTAATCTCGTGTTAACATAACGAGGTTTTTCTTTTTCCTGCAAAAAAGACATAAGAATCATTACAATTGTTCTCTTTGGAATTTTGGAAGTATGTTTTAGCAATTGGCATAGTAGGTTTTATGGTTGCAACTTGCAACTTTTTTATTCTGCCATTGGTAATAACAATTATCATGTCCTTGCATGCTTGAAACCTTGTGTACGACAGGTTTTCAGGTCATATGGAGAGGGGAAAATTGCATTTGAAGAATATATTTTTGCGCTTACACATGCAGTTGGCATCAGTGTGCTTGTGGAAGCCATAGGAATTGGAAAAGGGAAGCAAGATCTGACCAGTGTTGCCATAGAGCCAAAATCCAATCATGTTATTTCTGTCCGTCATGAAATACCTATTGGCAAAGCTTGCTCATCTCTTACATCTGCAGACATTATTAAATTTTTGACAGGGGATTTTAGGTTAAGTAAGGCCCGATCTAGTGATCTCTTCTGGGAAGCTGTTTGGCCTCGACTTTTAGCAAGAGGATGGCACTCTGAGCAGCCTAAAGATCATGCCATTTCTGGTTCCAACTCCAAGTATTCCTTGGTTTTTCTTGTTCCTGGAGTTAAAAAATTTTCTAGAAGGAGATTGGTGAAGGGAAAGCACTACTTTGATTCAGTTAGTGATGTTTTGAATAAAGTGGCTTCAGATCCAGGACTTCTTGAGCTTCAAGTTGAATCTGCAAAAGGTGATCAAAATAAGGATGAATATAGATGGGACCCACCCTCAAAAGAAAATCAAGATTGCTTGTCAAATAAGCGTCATTGTTACCTTCAGCCAAGAAACTTAAATTGTGATCGCAATGTCCAGAAGTTTACAATTGTAGACACCAGTTTGGCTTATGGAACCGAACAACCAAGGGTGAGAGAGCTGAGAAGTTTACCTGTTGGAGGTGCTGGTGCATCTTCTTCTTCTAGTATTTCAAGTGAATCAGAACAAGGCACATCTGAAGAGTCGGAGGAGGAAGCAGTTGAAATGAAAACACAAAATCCTGCAGAGAACGAGATTGATAGAAAAGCTATATGTGATTCATCAGATTGTGTAAACAGCATTAGAAATAGCAGTACATGCGATTCCTTAGATCCAACCACTGCCGCAGCTGAAAATCATGAAATTGACAGCTTGTGTCTACTGAATGACAAGCAGCCAAGGGAGACTATGGAGTACCAATTCAGCTGGAAGTGTAAGCCTGACCCCTCCAAGTATTTGGTCCCACTCAGAAAGCAATTGAGTTACATCGGTTGCAATATTGAACAGTCAAACAGCACAAATAAAAACGTTTCTGCAGACACAAAGCTAAATGAAGATGAATCTCACTGCACATCAAATTCCCATACATACGAGGACATAATATGTCCAGCTCAAAATTCGTCATCTGCTACCTCATTGGCTAAAGGCAGTCCAGATAGGGATTGTGAAGCAGTTGTTGGTGAGGATTGCCGAGGTAGTGGAGTGCATACAGAAAAGCCTCAATCACCAAAATTGATTGACTTAAATGTTCCTCATATTTCATCAGATTTTGAAGATGAACCTATAATGAAAGAAATGATTCAAAACAATGACAGTTTGCATGAAAATGAGACTTGCTTGCCGTCCAAAATGAACTGCCAATCTGACCCTGACTTGATGAAGTTATCTGACGCTATGGCTGCTCCATGGCATCCACCCGTTTTGAATAGCCGGAGGCAGAGTACCAGGAACCGGCCATTGACTACAAAAGCATTGGAAGCTATGGAACTAGGATTTTTCAATACAAAGAAGAGAAAATGTGGCAACTCACTGGCAAATAACAAACTGTCTATGTCTTCTAGACGAGTCCGTGAAAGAAATGCTTCCGGAGGAAATGCTAATGATGATGTTCAGAACAATGCTGAAGACTCGGGAGGTGGGGAGGTTTTGGATGGCTCCTATAATAACACCGACATAGTTGATGAGTCTTTGGTTTAACGGATGCTGGAGAGTCAATATGCACACCCAAAAGTTGAATTGCATCATATCGTTTCTTGTGTTCTGTCATTAGCTTGTAGACGTTTGGACGTCTAACTTCCTCCTAACCATACTAGAAGATCACCGCAATCTCCTCTTAGGTTATCCAAATCAGTGCAAAATTGAAGAAAAAGATGGGTGGTGAAAAATTCTGTAGCCACACAGTGGTCAGTGTGAGAAACAAACGTGAGATGAAGCCTACTGGATGATGGAGGAACCCAGGTGCTTTCCAACCGAGCTTAACAAGTGTAGATGTCTGTCATTGGAGGTTTCACTTAGTAGCTTCCCTGGAGAAGATTGTGCTTCGTATAAAATATGATAGCCGTTTGTATTATTTTGATGTAAATGAATATTGTTTAACATCTATGATTCTTGAAACTTGAGATGTAATAAACATGCGATTCATATGTTGACCGTGAAATGTATGGCAAAAGCCAGTTCAACAATTTAAACGCACAGTCGAGAAGATTAATGTGCTTGTTAAAGCTATACTTCAATCTTTAATGCTTCGCAATATTGCACGTAACACAGATATGAAATAAATGTCGTTCAAGGTATCAGATGTGTTAAATCTGCCGATTTATTAGGAGAAAGAATTAATGAATTTTATATACAAGAATAAGTCAGTAATATTTTGTTTTTTAACGTTTCCTCCAAAATAAAAAATTACAAAAAAAAAGAACATAGCATAGAACCAAGCTTAAATTACAAAAATAAAATAGATATAGAAATATAAACCATAAAATATAAATAGAGTAGATAATTACAATATATAATTTTATGATATTCAGAATATAATTATATTATTAATTTTTATTAGAATGAAATACTACTTGTCACACTTCTTCAAAACTTAAAAGCAATGCTAATGAGATCTAACAATAATTGGCCAAACTCAATATACTAGGTTCTTTTTTTATATAATTAATATAATTAAAAGTTTATTTGTTTTAATTATGACTTAGCTTTGCCATTAATTTAGTATAATGGAAGAATCAGTGGTGATTTGATTGCCGTTAATCCTTATGCGGCGTTGCAATGTTCATGTCCAAAAGTTTCAGTTGAGGGATTTTGAAACCACATAACACATGGACCTTAGATGTTATTGTCAAACTAATTGTGGCCAGAGTAGGACCTGTTCATCCTCTATTTTAGCATCAAGTTGAAATCTTGGCGGCCAGACGAATGTTTTAAGTTCTTGATAGTCCGCAAACAAAACCATATGCTCACCAAAAAGCTCTATGTCATGCGGAATCTTTCTAGAATCTCTCAAAACATAACCCTTGAATGGACCGTGAGTTCACTCGCTACGTCAAAGATGGTGGATCGATCACTTCCATATCAGTACGGAATTGGCAGATGGGTTCAGACCAAATTCTATGATATCATTCTAAAAAGTTGCAGGTTTTGTTTAACTAAAGCCTTTGACTGCATGGGGTCATCATTCATGTCGAATCGTTAATCATACATGATCTCATTCTGGTCTCACCCTTCTTTTATCTCCGGATTTAAGTATCCTGCTTCAAAAGCAATGGAATTGATATCTGATAGATTATTAATTACTAATACGAATTGATTTACTCGCCTATTATGGACTCTTCGTAAGGTCTGCACTGATGGAAAGTTTTTATATTAATGGCTTTATGAAAAGTCTGGTGACTTGACAACCAGACTCAAATCGCATGCGACTTTTGTACCTATTGGTAAGCCATTATTGAGAGAGCTATGGCTTCCAATATTACTTTGTGCGCCAGCGTTAAAGCAATATTGGAAACCATATTACCTATTGCTATGCAGAGAATCAACGAGAAGTTGTATTTAAAGTAATATTGGAAACCATATTACGTATTGCTACGCAGAGAATCAACGAGAAGTTGCATTTTAGAGTAGAAAAAAGAAAGATGGTCTTCCACTGGAGCTGAATCAACCATGAATTTCGAAGAGCATCAACTTTCTTGTCAGGTGCTTGTGCCTTGCATCCGCTCCCAAAGACTACATCGGCACGGCATGTAGAAAAGAGACAACATGAACAGGCAAAACGTGACGATGAGTTTGGAGACTACTATATATTTGCAGCTTTCCACGTATACACAATAATAGTAGTAACAAGTAAGTAGCTAGGAAAAGTAATTAAATACTCCAAAATCTTGTTTCCTTGTTCCTTGCCCAGTATTAAAAACTTGAAGGAAATTGATTTTATATAAGGCATTTAGATGATAACTTCATTTTTTTATTGTGCCCTTGAGCTTGGGATTAGATGCTATACTTCATTATTGGGTACATTACTAAGATTAAATTAATTAAACAGTGGGACCCTACATGGAACAAATAGTCAAGAAAGTAGCAACCAATTGGCAAACGCCGTGATTACAAAAACAAAACTAAGGTAAGAATTTAACACAAAATTGACAAATTTCACACTTGATTCGTATCAAAATATGGTTAAACTAGCATCTTATTCATTTTCATTTCCTTTTCCTACTCGAAACATACC
Organism: Erythroxylum baracoense; assembly: GCA_025629805.1. NCBI lineage: Eukaryota > Viridiplantae > Streptophyta > Magnoliopsida > Malpighiales > Erythroxylaceae > Erythroxylum > Erythroxylum baracoense. The sequence goes on from JAOTAY010000004.1 coordinate 8,552,176, forward strand.
TATATCCACAAGAATAGAAAATTCCAATTTGTCATTTTCTTAATCCAAACATCATTTTCATCGTGTTTGATTATTGAAGTTAGGGATGTGGATGGTGAGGAATATAAACTGAGACCTGTCCTTTTGTGCATGTCTTCTATCCATAGGGTTCTTGCTTGTGTCAATTAGCGATTTAATCTTTATATTTGAGACCCAGATGCGGCTGCTTAGGTCGTCTTATTTTCGGTTTTATCATAATCTGAAATCATTAAATAATAGGAGAGAAGAAAGACGTAACCGTATATCTGTTCTTACATTGTTGCGCTCATAGATTGCATCGATACTGAGTTCCTCAACGACGATAACGAAGTTGTAATTTTGTCTTCATCAGTAGTTGTGATCGATATGGAGCATTTAGGGTACCAAGCGGTCTAGAGAAGTTGACCAGAACTTTAGACCATAGCCTATGTCCCATATTCTAGTTTCTGTCTATTGGTTGTTTCCATTTTATAGCCTCTGGGATGTTAACATTTTTTTAAGACATTAATTTACTAGTTGGAAGCTTATGTTAATTTAGGTTGTCTCTTTCAGTATGATTAGAGCAAGAATGTTAAGAAAAATAAATTATTATGTATATATAGTAAGGAAGAAGTGATTTCCTTAACTTTATTATGGCGCAGAAGATATTTCGCCGTAATGTCTCAAAATGAATCCAACGGGAAGGCCGAGTTTGGTGGGAAAAGAGAAGAATGATTACGAGGGCAATCAGCTTAAGACCATAAGAGCATTTCAGAGCTTTTTGCCGTTTATTCCTCCAGAGGATTTGAAACGACATGCTCTTTATTATTTTTTTGTTCCTACCCGTGATTATAAAATTGTCTAAACGATAAAATAAAATTAAAAAATTTAAAATATGATTAAAAAATATAATCTTTATCTATCAAAAAATTTAAATTTTAATTAAAACATAATTATTAAATAAAAAATTAATTATAATATTTTTCAATCATATTTTAAATTAATAAGAATTTATGAATTAAAAAATTGACCTATTAATTAATAAATTAATTAGTTTTTAACAACAAAAGTTATTAAAGTAAATTGAATCAGAAAGTTAAAATCTAAACTAAAAAATTAAACAATCCAAAACTTTTAAATCAGTTGAATTTTTTAATTATTAATTATCACTACTTCTACCTGAATTTAATAATAATAATAATAATAATAATAGAATATCTTGATTACCACTTATTAATTATCACTACTTGTACCTGAATTTAATAATAATAATAATAATAATAGAATATCTTGATTAGCACTACTTCTATCTTAATTTAATAATAATAATAATAATAATAATAATAGTAGGGTATCGTTAATGATTGATTCTGTACGGACATAAAAACCCTAAAAAAAGGTATACATTGACGTCTTTATGCAAGTAAAATGTGACGGTGAAATCTTTACCTTGTGGTTAATTCGGTGTCAGAATTAGTGTGAGAAAACTAGAAGATAATTAAGAAAATAATGACAAAATGTACTAAAAATAGTATTATTTTCTTCTATATTAATAGAAATCAATCACCGTTATGTTTTAATTAAATCCTTAAGTATACAGAATAATTTTTAAAATATATTATTTAATAATTTAAAATTAACTAGCATTTAAAAATTATAACATAGAATTTTTAACCTCTTATTTTAATGCAAGAACATCTTTTCTATAATCAATTTTATTTGGTTTAGTTTGAGATGAATGAAACTCGGCCAGCTTCGATCCTTTATTAGATCACAATGGACAAAAAGGTTTCATCACCGCCCAATAGTCATGACAAATTAAACTTCTTTTAATTCCTTTCGTATTCTTGAATAATTAAACTCATCATTAACGGACCTTTCATGCCTCGTAAAAGAGAGGCGTCGGCTGCAAATGAACACATCAGAGTTACTAGTAGAGCACATATACATATATTCTAGTTTCGGTATTTAAGTGAAACATCTTTATCAAAAGCTTACTTTTATGTTTCTTATTAAATAGAACGTGATGTACACGACATTGTAATGATACATTTAAATCAAATTAAAAAGGTGTAAATGAAAGGGTATTGTTAAATTTTTATCATCGATCAAGTTATACTCTCTTTTAACATCTTTAATTGAAGGTTTTAAGCATATAATCTCTTGATTTTTGTCCATATAGCACAAAAAATGTAACTGCAGTGAAAGCAGAATTGCAAGTACACGCAGGCATAAGAAAGATGACAAAATGCAATACGACATTACGTTTCCATTTCCTGAAGAGTTTTGATTTGGTAAGTAAAGGATTAACTGGGGGCATCCAGTAAATTAAAAGTGCCAGGCGGCTAGCTAGATGACCATAGACTACTTTCTCATTGATAATTCTTAAAATTGTGTAGTTCCTTCCATTGTTTCCTCTTCTTGTCCTTTGTCGATTTTGTTTCAACACAAGATTAAGAGATTTTTACTGAGACAAATTACGCTTTTAAGTAAGAACAAGAAATCAGAAGACAAATTAAACATATTTATCACAATACTTGTAGGCTATAGTTACTTACATTAAAGGTTTTGGATAGAGTATTACGTATGATATTGTTTTGTATCATCTGACTTTAGGTTTAATTTTAATAGTCGTCTATCATGAAGCTTGGGAAGAAATAACTACTTTTCTTGTAAAGACCAAATGCATTGTAGAAAAAAAGTAGTTCCATTTTCATTTTTATTGGAGTTGGGGTTGAATTTTGATGAAGCAATGGCAAATCTTTTATTTCCCGGAAATTGAGGGGTATTTGAGAAACATTTGTCTCTCTTATCATCGCCATATATATATGTGTGTACATGAAGCCAAAGAAGACCAAGTTTTTCCAATCTCAGTCTTTTAAGCAACAACTGTGTCTTTCCTTATCAGAAATGAGGGACAACCGGTCTTCCTCACAGACATAAGCATACACCTTGTTAGTGTCACCACACCATTATTGATTGGAGGTCCAACAACAAGAAGTAGAAAGCAGAGGAATTGGAAGGAAAAGATTGAAGATCATATACGAACAAGAAATTATAGAGAAGATACACATATAGGACAGTCGCAGGAAGAGGCATAGGAGTTCTAGTATATAACATAAATAAGAAGAATATAACAACCTCCAAATGTCAAATATCTCAGGTGACGAAGGCAGCTTTTCCTCTGGAAACACTGGAGAAGAAATTCAACAGCTTCAAAGTCACTTCAAGGCCGGCTGCTCTGGAGCTTCAACTGCTTCTAACACCAGTGCCGCTGCTTCACAGCAGCAGCAGCAGCAACAACAACAACCAGCTAAGAAGAAAAGAAATCTACCGGGGACTCCAGGTAAAGTCTTATGGCCGCTTCTTATATATGTTCTTGGATTACTTCTGTTGTATCTGTTGTATCAGACAAACAGTACCATAAGTACTGAAACCCATGCAACTATTAATACATACTTACATATATATGTTATATATATCATGGAATCTGTGATGCATCTATATATATGATCAGTGAAATGGAACAACAAAGAAAGGCGGATTCTTCAGTGGGATTCATACATAATTCTCAAATAATGTCTTCCTGGTTTGTGTGAAGATGAGCCCGAGATCTAGGTGGGAAAGATGGGGGTGTGCAGGGCAGTGTCGGGAAAGAATAGAAATATGAACTGAAATGTTCAATTATTGCTTTGAGATTACAATAATTGATGAGCACTGTTTGCTTCCCCTCACTTTTTATATTTTCTTTTTGTTTTCCAACTCTTTGTATGATTAACTTGTTTTTCATGGAAAGGTTGATATATATAAGACTACTACTAGGCTTCGCTCCCCTCCTCCTCCTCCTTCTCCTTCTTCTTCTAGTATCAAATGTCTTTCTTTTCTTTATAGGATTTTCAGACAGATAATTAACAAGTGAATTAACTTCTATGTAAATGGACCAGATCCCAATGCTGAAGTTATTGCTTTATCGCCAACAACGCTTATGGCAACAAACCGTTTTGTGTGCGAGATATGCAACAAAGGTTTCCAAAGGGATCAAAATCTGCAGTTGCATAGAAGAGGACATAACCTTCCATGGAAACTTAGGCAAAGAACAACCACAGAGGTTAGGAAGAGGGTGTACATATGCCCCGAGCCTACATGCGTCCACCACAACCCTTCTCGTGCTCTAGGTGATCTAACAGGAATTAAGAAGCATTTTAGCCGAAAACACGGTGAGAAGAAATGGAAATGCGACAAGTGCTCCAAGAAATATGCAGTTCAATCCGATTGGAAAGCTCATCAAAAGACCTGCGGTACCAGGGAGTACAAATGTGATTGTGGAACCATCTTCTCCAGGTTAGTTAGTGCCTTGACGTGAAAAAATGATTACTCAGAATATAGACATGAACAACCTTTTATTTGTCAGTCTCGCCTATATATTTTTCTTAATTTTGTGATGTTTATAATGCCAAATGTCTGGATTTGAATTGGATAGGTTTATATACTGCAACAATTGCTGCATGATAAATTTTTGTATTCCAAGACCTGTATATGCTAAAAATGTGCATTATTGACCGTGTTGTTTATAATATATGGTACACATTATGATGGGAAATGGCCGACCAATTGATACACTTTTCATGTGTGCTTGAAACCATTATAATTCTGAACTCTCGTCTCTCTAGATTGCATTAGCCACAGCCTAATCTGACCCCACTGTTAACCAATGCAGAAGAGACAGCTTCATCACCCACAGAGCGTTTTGCGACGCATTGACAGAAGAAAACAACAAAGTGAACCAAGGACTAATGACCAACATGCAAAACCAAATGCCAGAGCTCATTTCATCAATTCCATTAGGCAACAACACCAACTCATCCATGGGAGTATCTGACTTCAACAACTTTGACCCCAAGAGCCCTCTCAAATCCCTCCCTCAAGACCTGGTCCCCATGCCATTCAAGTCAATGAACATGACAGGAGGCATGCTTTCAAGCAGCTCCGGTACTCTTTTTGGTGGTCCGAGAGGCATTTCCTCAACTTCTTCCAGCCTGCAACTGAGTTCCAATAGCTCATCAGCATTCAATTACTTACAAGATGGCAAAAATGGTGGCCAATTTTCTGGTTCACCTCACATGTCAGCAACAGCTTTGCTGCAAAAGGCTGCTCAAATGGGTGCAACTGCGAGCAATACTATCAACTCTCCAATGATGCAAAAGAGCTTTGCTAGTAGCATGGCGGGCCCTGATCAGCTCCCACCTATAAGGCCACGATCCTACGGTGGAATTCAACAGCATAACGCTTCTTCATATGATCACTTCCCTCCACAACCTGACCAAACACATATGGTTGGTCTTAGTACTGCAGGATTCAACGACCAAACATTGCAAAAAGGACACCAAGAAATCTCGGCCCTTTTCGATACTGGAACAGGTAACTCCAACATTGGAATGTTTGCTAACATGTTTACGAGTAATGACCAAAACCCCGGATTCATGAGAAACACGGAACACGAAGACAGTGGGAGTTCAAGTCTGGTGCATGGAAGGAGTATGCCTAAATATGGTGGTGGGACAAGTGAAAGTGGGGACACGCACACTCACGATTTCTTGGGAATTGGTGGACAAAGGCACCCAAATATGCATGAACAGAGAATGGGAATGGAAGCAATGGGACAACAGAGAATGCCAATGATGAGCCATTATCAGCAACAGCTTGAGAAACCTGTATGGGATGTTTGAGTCTTGGAGTTGTTCTTCTTCCTTCCCCAATCCCATGAAGATAGAAGAAGGGCGATGGGCTTTGAAAGGGATTAATAGAAAGGAAAAGAGAGAGCCGACGATGGGCCTCTGGGTTAATTCTTGAATAATAAGCTTTTCAGAAACGCAAAGGCCTTAGGCTAAACCCACACTACACCAGCTTTCTATTTTGTTTTGTTTTCCTTTTTTCTATTTAAAGATGGTATAGTTGTCACTTCTTCGAGCGCGTAGAGTCTATCTATGTTTTGACAAGAGAAGGCTTTCTATGTAATAGGGCTGAAGTTACCTTTTATCCTATAATATTTGTATTAATATTTAAATTAGATTTTACATTTGATAATACATATTAAAAGATTTTAATAATTTGGAAATCATATAAAATGATCTCTTATTTAACATAATCTTTAATAGTCCATCATTTTTGTTAATTTAATCCAAAAAAATGTTCACTTAAGAGTTAAGGTTAGTCACGTAAATAATTAACATAATCTTTAAACTTAAAAATTTTAATTAATTTTAAGATTTTTAATTTCTAAAATTCTAAATTTCCAAATTCACAAAATAAAATTAATTTTAACTAATATGAAGATTAGAATTTTATTTAAGATTTTTTCTACAAAATTGATGTTGCTTTATGTCCTACAACTAATCGCTTTGATTATAGTTTAGTGATAAAATATTTAAAGGCATTTTTTATCACGTACATATTTAGATATAAATGATAAAATTAATGGGATAATTATACATTGCAAATAAAATTATAATGAGATTTATATTGATTTTATATCATCATCATCATCATCGCCCAGTCCGAAATCCCGCAATGAAGCGAGGTCTGGGGAGGTCCGATAGTACGCAGCCTTACCCCTACACAGTAGAGAGGTTGTTTTCGATGGATCCACATGCAAATGAGACAATATACGGATGATGCAGGTTATAGAAAAAAGGTAAAACTAGAACGGAAAACAAAATCTATGTAATTAAAAATTCAATAAATACATAAATAAATAGGGTTAAAAGATTAAAAACGTAAAAAAATATAAGGGTGATGTATCAAGTAAGGAAAAAAAATCTAATAGACTTCTACTGTTAGCGGCATATTGATTTTATATATTATCTCTAAATTATTTCTAGTCATTGTTCTACTAAGACTGGATATTAATAGAACGTAAAAAAGCTAGCATACGTTATGTTTTTCTTTATGAAGGAAGTAGTCGATCTGATTATAGGCTAAGGTATGGAGATTCTTAAACAAACGTGTAGGTGCTTGTTAAAAAACAAGCTCATTGAACAGACCCGATATAAGATATCCATTTAAAACGTTACCTGTATGTTTATGAAATTCTCATTGTGTTGATTGTATAAGTGATCCTTTGACTTGAGGTCACCAAAGTTATCTTGTATATGGATTGTTATGTTTTGATACTACTTATGATCTATTTAATCATGAGTCGTTTAATCAGTAGTCATTAGATATAACATGAATTATATGGAAGTAGTTGAGTGATGAATATAGGATTCATCACCCTAAAGTAATTAGGGAGAATGTTCGATTGTTTTTTATTAATATTGATTCGAAAATCCTTGACTAAAGTGAAATGAAGTTTTGTAAATTATTTACAAGTGTCATTAATTGAATCAATAGCTAACGACGGAGAACTAATATTGAACATCCCCTCACTTATGGAAAGGGCATTTTGGTCATTTTGGATCGGGTTAGAATTATTGAAAGTGTTTTTGACATA
>JAOTAY010000004.1:8569057-8600137 GCA_025629805.1 Erythroxylum baracoense
TGCAAAGATTCAATATTCATGTGCATATATGCTAACATTATGCATGAGCAAGAAAAATGCATTTCCTTAATCTCTCTCTAAGCTTACATGCATTGAAATTTTAGGTCCTAACCCTTAATATGGGGACGGGATATTACATTGATTCTCCAATCTACTAATTGATGATGCCAATTGACTAATTTAATTTTCTAAATTTCATATGCTTGATTTTGTCTCCTATTAAAATTATTACGAGTTAGTAATAGGTGCTTTAACTATATCTTCAAGAGACATACTTGGCTTTAAGGTAGGCTATGCTAGGGTGAATTTTCTAATCGACTTTGAAAATTTTAAAAATTCGATGGCCTTGCTCTATAACTTAAGTTTGGGCAACCCTCCATTTTGGGTTATAAGTGTTGAAGTGAGTATCATATTTCCTTTATAGTGTGCTTAAAAATCCTCCAACTGCACTATCATGATCTTCACTATCATATTAAAGTGTTACGAAATTATTAGTTAGGTAGTTAAGAGCCACATAAATCCCATAAGTGTTAACTTGTTTCATCTTTCCCATGACCATTTGTTTAAAAAAAGAGGTTAAATTAGAATTTTTTGTTCAAGATTAGACATATTTACCTCATTTGCTCGTCTTGCATATAATTCTTGTGTAAATCAAAATTGTTGAGAATTTACAATCATGGTGGAGATTTTTTTTCCTTTAATAACTTAAAGAGTTTTATTTAATATAGCACCTCCACTAGTTGCATCCATCATCCTTCTTTCCATTAGTAACAATCTTTCGTAAAAGTATTGAATTAGGAGTTGTTTAGAAATCCCATATTGAGGGTAGCTTACTCATAATTGTTTGAATCTTTCCTAGCATTTGTAAAGGTCTCAACATTTTTGTTTATTCCATATATTTTTGTTCATATGCTGATAAGTCTTGAGGCAAGGAAGAGTTTGTTAAGGAACAATTTCACCATATTTGTCCATGTATTATGGATCCAAGAGGCAAATAAAACATCAAATCTTTGGCTTTATCACCTAATAAGAATGAAAAAGCGGTGCCAAAAGTTGTTTGGTATCGAATCCAAAAAATATAATCCTACTCTAATCATAAATGAATTGTATATAACGATGAGAAGGATCAAATCCACACAGATTAGTAAAACTTATCTCATTTGCCAAATAAAAAAACAAAATAAAGGAAAAAAGGGGATTTCATATGGAAATTGAAATAAATTAAAAGCAAAAATAGGAGAATAAATCAAGAATGCAATTTAATAAAATCAAATGCCAACTAACATTTAGCCTAAGGTATAATTTCAATTTCGATTCTTTAAATTGACAATTGATACAAAAATGAACTCTTATATTGCTTAATAAACTGGTTATAGTTGTTAACAAGATCTAACTATCTCTCCCTTCTTACTTTTTTGTTAACCAAAATAAGGTCTTTGATTAATCATCTTATCAACCCTTAACAAGCTATTAGGATTTAATCCATTGATAGCATTAAAAACTAGAGAGATCATCAACTCTGGCCAACAAATACACACGTTCAATTTATTTAGAACAAATTACCCTTATATCATGATTCGAATATCTTATATTGAACTATGATATTTTATCACTAAGCATTAGAATAATCAAATAATTACAATTTTAATTATTCCAATTGGTAACATATTATTTTGACAATTGAACAATAGGTTTTTTGTTTTTTGTTTTTTTCAATCAAACAAAACAATAATGTTAATAATCTTAAACGAAATATAGATACTAAAGAACGAAAGAGTAAAAAGGAACAATTAGATCTCATAATTATGGAAGAATTAAACTTTATCTAGAAAAATCAATTGCATATGGTTTTCAAACACAACATAAAAGAAAAATAAACAATATAGAAGATAAAAATGAAACTCACAGGAGAGGAGATGGGATGGGTCAATGCCCTATCTAATATTCCTTAAAACAAGGGATAAAAGATAAGATCAATTAAACCTAAAAGATCCCACTTCCATCTTGATTTTTTAACCAAAATAAATCCTACCTAATTAAAACTCCTAAATAGAGCAAAATTGGAGAAGAAATAGTTGGACCTACTAATTTGATATGGCCCTCATCCGTTTAATCATGTTCATTTATTAAAACAATCAAATCGACTAAGTTGTGGGCATGTCATATGCTCGTTTCCATTCTGATTAGAAAATTACATCTTTGTTCCTTCTTTACTAAGTCCCCATTTTCAAGAACATTTTGATCCAAATATTCAATAAAACACAAAATATATATTTATAATCTATAATTACAAATATAATTAATTGTAAAAAGTATGTAATTATTTAATCATAATTAATTGTCAGCAAAAAATGATAATTTTAAATTGTTAAAAAGACATTAACAAAATAATATTATTGGGCCTACGCAATGTGGAAAGAATTTCAAAGGGCCTAAGTTGAGTTCTTTTATGATATGATGGCATTCTGGTAATTCCACGGTGTCAGCAAAATCTCACAAACCCTAACCCTAAACCTTACCTGGTTGCGCTTCGATAATCATTTATATATAACAGAGAGGCGGTATGTAGGTACACTCTGTCTGAAGTCCTCTTCCTCTTCCTCTTCCTCTTCCTCTCTTTCTATGCTGCTGAAGTTTCTTTTCTTTTCAATTTTGTCATGTCGATCGAAAAACAATAGAAAGAAATATTATGAGATTGTTGATGTTGTGGGAGGGGCAAGGATGTTGAGAACTACCTATTTTATGAGGGATTTTGATTCCCTTGTGATTAAACAACACCAATGGATCCTTCTGAGCCCTTATCCTGCTCCAAAAATCTCTTTTCATTTTTCCTCCGATTGTTAGTGTTTGTTTATCTCTTGTTAAGATTACGCAGAGCCAATGATGTGATGAAGATGATGTCGGAATATATATAATGTCGACCAAACAACATCCAGACTACAATTATCTGATCACTGGCTCTTGATTTGCTATTTCATTTGCTTTTCTTTGTCTTTATTCTTCGATTCAAAGAGATTCTTTTCAATGACATTCTACAAGCTTAAACGACTCCTTGTAGCAATAATTATAAACTGGTTTTCCGGTAAAATAATTTCGTCAGCTTCCTTTCATGTATTTATCAAAAGAGCTTAGTTAAGAGCTTTGGCTTTATCTGTCTCTTAAAATTTGTATACAAGCTGCTAAATTTGAGAATGTAGTTACTAGTGAAAATATTGTTCTTAAGTGAGCTCAATTCGTTGGTGCATTTCGAAAACGCTTACTCTCGTTCTACCTTCAGTTGACCCAAATTTAACTTTTGCCTTGGGTCGAGCTGGTCAGGCCCAAACTCTTTTGTCATTCTTTTTAAGTGTTTTGCGTTATGATTAATTCTTTGGTTTTCTTGACCGGAAAGGATAAAATTTATATTTTCAAAGGTAAAGCTTATACGGACTATAAAAGTAATTTCGCCAGCTTATGGACGAAAATGAACTAGAGAAGGCACCTAAATTTGTCATGAGCTAAGAATCTAATTATTCTCGAAGTATCGCTCGAGTAGTATGGATTTACACAAAATGGCTACAGGAGAAGTTATACAATCCTTACAAACGGCTCTGTCAGGAGTTACTCAAGATATTGGTTTGGTACTTATTAAAATTCCATGCTAAGCAGAGCAATGTAGTTGACATCTAGTTGCCATCTGACCTAGTTTCCTTCTCTGCTCGTTTGAAGATAGGAGGACCCAGTCTGAGTTGGAAGCTGACTTGAGTAACATCGGATGTTACCTTGAAGATTTCCTTTTGAGCTTCTTCTGCCACTCCCACTGCCTTCCTGCAAATGAGGGCAGGATATGATCAATACCACTAGCCCTCAAGATTCCATAAAAAGAAGTTGGACTTCACTACAAACTTACATCACCAGGATGTTGTGGGGCATTGAAACCTCAACTTGAAGAAATATCTTGCCTTGCAATGAGTGATGAGTGATGCGCTCAATCTCCATTTTCTACCCAAAATAAGGAGGGAAATTTTAGCAAGCATACTGCAAAACATGAATGATGAATGACTAGTATTTACCTAAATGAGGAAGTGATGTGAACAATGTAAGACCACTTCATTAAATTGGCAAAAAACGTAGGTAATGGCCACAACAAATTTTCATGTTTGTATGTACAATAACACATACAGACAGGAGAACCTCAATGCGCTAGCAATGGGCAAGAACACAAAATAAAGGACTACCTGCCCAAACTTTGACGAGAGAATATCAGAAACAATTGTTTTGATGTTTTCGTCCTCCAGAGAGATATTGGATGTTTGTTCCAAATTCTCCCATTCATCCTTCGTGTTGGGAGAAGAGGTTAGAAATGCAGGATCTGCAAATACATAAATATTTGACTTGAATCATGATATATTATACAGTAATCTGGGAGATTTGGCGTCAACCGCCTGGTTACAAATAACAAAGAAGAGGATAAAAGCAACAAGCTTCCTTAAATGAAGTTAAAAAGAGGTTCACTAAAATACCATCTTTAGGTTACATGTTCATAACTGCAAATTTTCATTTCATGAAAGTCCCAAAAACAACATTAATTATGACCACAAAATAATTTGTTAGAAAGAATTAGCATCAAGTTTTTATATCAATAAAATATTAAAAAGATTTGAGCAATGCATCCATACTCAAAAGATTATTAACACTTGAATCATGTCCGCTCCTGGTAAGGTCTACAAGTCATTTTGTCAAGTTTATAACCCAACTTCTTGAAAGTGTATTAAATAGAATAAACGATCATCAATTCAAGGTTACAGATTCAGCTATGTTCTATATTTGCAGAAACTATGTCTTCAAGTATTTGCATGCAATCAACCAAAGCATTTCAGGAGGACCTGGGTTAAGAGGGATGCCCATAAAGTTAAAATGGGGCAACAAACAAGTAAGAATTTCTTTCCTTTTTTTACTTTATTTATTTCTACTACAGATATTGCACATAATAGTTTGTGTAGCCTACCTATGTGTATGTAAACCTCCGCTATTTCAGGATACGACTTGTGAATTTCGTGACGCACTCTTTCACCAATTCCATGTGCAGCACTTACACTACAGAAGGGGTCTACCTGCAAATCAGAACTAATAACCACGTTATTCCCACGAACAAAACCATAGTTTAATCAAAAGCCTAAAACTAAATTCTAGATATTTCAGAATTCTTTTTGAGCTAAGTGCTTAAGAATCAAATACTTGGGCGTAGACCAGAACCAACCTCAATATGTACATCAAGAAACAAATATGAACCAGCTCTCCTCCCTCTCAACCGATGGCATCCCTATTAACAATACGAGAGATTCTAGAGTAAGGTGCATGAAGACATTAAAGACAAAAATATATAATCAATTCCTTCAGTAAGATGTCACTAATGCCAGGACAATCAGTATCTATCCGATCAAATCTACATCAAATTAAAATCAAAATTTACGATGTGCTAAAAGTTGCAAAAATTACACAAGGTGGGAAGAACACATATCCAATCCACACAAGTTAAATTTGAGATAAGACACTAAAGGCTTCAAAGGTTTCATGTTGCAACAAATTTCTATTTGTACACTATACAGTGTTCTCTTTTTAATTGTTTTCTTTCTCGGAAAACAATACAATGTCAACAATGTTATGTATAAATGAATATTTACACCAATTTTATCATATGGAGTATGCAAGCCTGTTGCACGTAACAGTCTATGGTGTAACTGCTCTTGTCCCCTTGGCAGACTATGATTTTCAGTCAGAGAATCAATCTCCATATTATTTTACGTAACAATCTAAAGCCCGTGTGATTTGAGCTGTACATAAGTGGCGATCAAAAAATGAAGGGCATAGAAAACTAAAACCTGTACTACAGTTAGCAGGTGAAGTCCGGAAAATTAGTAATTTGCAAATATTAACGCAACAGATTCTAATCCATAACCTTGACTCCCTCCACTTGTAGTATTGTGCCCTTTATAGATTCCAAATGCTCCACAGGAATTGCAGCATCCACCAATTCCATGACACTGTCATCATTCCACAACAAGGTGTTAGTGATTTATCAAAATATATATATATATATATTGTTGTTCTCATAGAACACCAGGTGAAATTTTAGAATTAACAAGGAAACATGAGTGCAAAAGCAGCCATTGTCAGCAGTTAAAAATCTGCTAGATAAAAGAAAAGCTAATTTAAGCAAGAAAGTTCTTGGCTACAACCGATGACTATACTAGACGTAGAGAGAACTGCTTAATACAATTGTGCCATAGACATATAGATATCTTTAAACTCTACATACATTGTTCATACCCAAATGTTCTACATGATTAAGAAGCTCAATCTGCAGGCACATAAGAAGCAGCAAAGATATGAGGGCACGTGTAATCAAGTTAGGAAGTATACCTCTGATATCCAGTTTCCAGTCCAGCTTTCAATATCATTCCCGAAACAAAAAGCCCAGCAAGGGGATCCAGAAACTTAACTCCAAGAATTGAGCCTCCTAAAGTCACGGTTAACAGATGCTTTGTCAACTTGTGCCTACAAAACTACCCTACTGAAGAACTTATGAGAATTTGGTATAAACCCGAAACTGAGAGCGAACTAGAGTCAAGTGTATTCCTCATATAATTGGACCTAAGTGTATTCTTGAACCAATTAAGACCAAAATCTAAGTACATTACATGAGCCAATGATTCTTACCAACTCCAATAAGAGCAACAACAGATGAAATTGCATCTGCCCTATGATGCCATGCATTAGCTTTCATTAATCCACTGCCGTGTCTCTCCCCAGCTCGTTTTGTTATCCAATATAACCTACAGTTAACATAGCCTAATCATGTTAAATTGCCAAAAAAAAAGACCCCATTTGAGAAGAAAAACTGCATCAAGAAGAATACAAGAAGCTGTGATCTTGTCAAAAGCACAAAATTAAAAGTGCCAAAGCTGGCACAAGTTTTCAACAGAAGTGCAATGACGGCAGAATGATCAGAAATATGTAACTATAGTTAAAATGGAAAGAAAACTGTGGCAAAAACAAACATTATCAATGAATGTGAGGCCTTTGGGAGAAGGTCACAAGTGTGTCTGCTTACCTAGTTATATTCCAATAACCATCGCTACTTCAATATAATAATCAACTTATTCATGTAATGGGAACTAATTGGAATGTCATCAATGAAAGGAGAGGGAGCTAAAGAGGGTTGTGAAGGTTTGAGTGTTGTCAGATTGAGAAGGCTGAAAGAATAGGTCGCATAAAAAAGGCTCTAAACTGAGTTACAAGTTTGCAACTTACGCTTCTTTAACCGATATGGACACAACAGTCATACTCAATGCAAGGATAGGGTGATCCATGTCAATTTCATGATGATGCACACCATCATTGTTGTGCTTATGTCCATGTTCATTAGACAGGAAATGGTTAGTAATTTCAGGTGCTGCTGGCCACAATCCCTACACATTAGAAAGCATATTAGCTAAGAAGAATGATACAAAAATATGTTGAACTCATTAAGAGATTAAATTCATTTAAGAATGTGCATGGAATTTCTCATAATGGTTGTCCCTATGACGGGAAATGAGAAAGATAGACCAATACAGGAAAGAAATTATACAAGCAGAACATCAAAAGCATGCCACGTAATACCACCAGCGGTTGCCAAAAGCATGCACGAAATCCCAAGGGCTCCTAGGCTTTCGAATTTTCCATGCCCTGAAGGAAGTAAAGGCAAAACCAGAAACCGGTAATGAGAAGTCATTACATAACTAGAAGCAGCATCAAAAGCAATTTTCTTCCACAGAGTAAACAAGTTGTACTAAACGGATTAGGACATGTATATGCATATTCTACAGATGAATGGAGTAACAAGTTGTACTAAACGGATTAGGACATGTATATGCATATTCTACAGATGAATGGAGTAGTTAGTAGGTACAAATTTATAAGTGACCATATGGATGTTCTTTATCTTTTGGAGCTCGTCCAGCTTTGAACGACAATAAAGCAATTCCACTAAGAACCTGCAAATCACATTAACTATCAGTTATAGTCAAACTTTCTTAAAATGAATAATCATCATCATCATCATCATCATCATCAGAAAGGTAACATTTACAAACGTCAAACAAAGAAAGAAAGAACAAGAAATTGCTAGTAGTGTAATTTAAACTCCTAAATTACAAAGCCTAACCGAACAGAAAAGAAAAAGAAGGGTGGGTGAAATTACAACATCGGAGATTGAATGCGCTGCATCGGCGATAATGGCAGTGCTCCCCGTGACATAACCAGTCAAAGCCTTTCCAGTAGCCAAGGCAATGTCAGCTGCGAGGCCGAGTCGGAAAATGCTCTCGCCCTCCTCGTGACGGGGATGCTCGTGAGAATGACCGAAATGCCACCTTCTAGGGATTTTGTGATGAAAAGAGGATGCGTCATCGTTTCGTAAGTGAGAATTGAAGGATTGGAGCAGAGAAGGATTGCGAAAAGAGAATCTGGAGAGAAGGTAAGATCTGACAACGGGATTTGAATTGCAAAATCTGGAACCCATGTTGGTGTTCTTTAGCTGTATTGTCTCTTATTGTATTGTATTGTATTGTTTAGGTCTGACATTTAATTAAAGTGAAGCGCTTGTAGTCGTCTGCTTCTTAGTCTCGCTAGGAAAGGAGAAGAGAAGAGAGGAAGGAGGAAGACGCACTTCATGTGGGTAAGGAATCTGTAATTTAGTCGAGAAGGCCCACAGAACTTAGATGGTCATTGAATTGAACTGAACAGAGAACTAGAAGAAATGTGATGAGATTTAGCCTTGATAAAATTATTCCTTTTATAACCATAAGATTACATGTTTAACTCACAAAACAGCCTCCTTATAAAGGAAAAATAACATTAAGTAAGAAGTTTGATGAGATGATGATCTGCGACTGCAGTTGCTTGCGGCTCATTTGTCTATATTTATCGGTTAGAACACCATATACAATACATGCATGCTGCGTAAAGTTTCAAGTGTTAAGTTAGGCTTAGGCTGTGCCATAATAACTTCTTGAAGCATTATCACAATTTTCTATTCCAATCGGCAACAATGGGAAGTTCCATTCCATGACCTTTTTTCTTATGTACAACAGAAGACAAATTTCCTGACAACGACAATGCATCCAACAACTCGGTCGATAACCATACTCCCACAATCCCTACTGTTGCTTCTCTAACATCTGGATTCTGGAGGATTGATCATAGATTTGTCGCAATGTCCACGAGAAGGATATTAGAAAGTACCTGTTCATCAATATCAACAACTTCAGACCCAAACATACAAACTAAAATAATTCTTACTGTAAACAACTTCTTTGCACTTTCACTAAAAATCATAAAGAGTTGCTTTACCTGTTAAATACGAAGGAAGAAGTTCATGGGTATATACACATGAACCACTGCCAAAGAGAGAGCCAAGTGAACATATAGACAGTGCTTTGTACAAAGAAATACATGGCCAGAGATTCTCTTCAAACCTTCCAACAAGAACAACTGGTTGACGTGATACGAGTCACATTACCATCTTCCACTGTGCAAACAATAAACTAGTCTGCCCTAGTTTCCCCTCAACAGCAGAGGAAAATTGCCCCCAACACCGATTTCCAAAGTAACCTGCATGATAAAGCCGAATCAATTTTGTATTCAAGAGAGATACAGTTGCATATGAAGAACGAAAGCAAAAGATGAAGTAGCCAACCTCAGACAGCAATGTAGTTTAGCTTCTGCTCGTATTGCTTGAGCCAAACAGAAGCAGTTACTGATAAAACTGAGACTATACTGATACTACATATTCTGCAGTTGCCTTTACAATGTCTTCAATGAATTTATAACAAATCAAAGCCGAATACCAAAGTACAAGTCCACCCCAAAAATGAAAACAATTTCAAGTAAGAATATGTACTCTTGATATTATATAACTCTACAACCCCGGCAAAATCCATAGTTAGGATACTCTGTCTTTATTGATTTATTTCTTCAATCACAATTTTGTAGAAACATCTAACAATCCTCCTATTTTTTTCTCAACAGTCTCTTAGTTGCGTCGGTGGAAGCCTTGCAAATCAGAATTCATGGACATCGGTCTTAAAATGGGATTAAGTGCAGTCCTTGTCCCCACAAGGAAGAGCTGAAGTATGATACAAATATACATTTGTATTTCCGCATTCCTCTTGTATATCACACATGTATACAGGAAATTGAGTTGGCGATTGGGGAAAGCGTGTCCCTCAACAGAAGTAACGCATCAGTGACATCTAGCCAGTCTTCTTTTCTTTTTCTAGAAGGCTTTGACCCAGAACACACCAACCAAACAGATACATCTTCCCCAGTTTAAATCACTCCATCAGCAGCCAGACTCTTTATCGGTTAATAGCTTCAAATGCAAGTCGCACAAGACGTAGTAATCCTTCTACATCTTGGAAGCTGAAATCAAGGGCTGTTCTTATGGAAAACATACCATCTCCACTCTGAGCATCTGCCATTCTGGCATTTGCTGCTGCAAAAGCTATTCGTGATTTCCTAGAGGCTTCCATTGCAGAACTCACATCCTGTGCCTGAAGATAAATAATCAGCAATTTAGCAAAGTATCAGAGTACCAAATTCAGTATCAACGAAGCATTGTACACGTTGACACATACAAATCTCAAGTAGTACAATGATATTGAACATATGATGAGAAATATAAAACCAACAATTGTTTTTTTTTAAATTATTTACCAACAATTGTTGAAAGGGGAGATCAGTTCATTTCAGATTTTTTCTAACCTTTATTTGTTTATTTTATATTTTTTAACCTTCCTTAAACTGCATCCAGAGTGATCGAAAAACAGCTATAGGTTTCTATATGATGTAGAAATACACTTACAAAACTGAGCAGTCGTACAAGGCTGGCACGATTTTTAGCAGTAATGACGTGGCTTCCATTCACTTGAGGAGAGCTAACGCCTTTAGCTACGGGAACCTTATCAACTGAAGTTGTGTGGTTCAAGTTGTCAATATCGGAGGCAGAGGAAGATGGTGACTCACCTGACAGTGGTGTGATAAGAACAATGAGTTTACACCATTTTCCTTAATAATAGTTGAATGGTTCATTCAAAAGTTGAGAAAGCTAAGCGCATAGTGAAATCAAGATTGTATCTTTAAGGTGAAATGGGAGAATATAAGCATAAAATGTTGTTAAGCTACCATAGAATGACTCCAAACAAATACCATCCTAAACTTGCAAATGCAGTCAGATAATATCACAATAACATAACAAATTTTTTTTTAGTTATTTGGAAAAAATTCTTGGCAGAGAATACTCGTGTTGCATAATACAATACACATCAATGAAACAAAAATGTCATCCTAAACTTACTAAAGGTGCAACCTGATAAGCACAACAGCATAAGAAAGTTGTTGCCGATTTGAGACGAACTCCATATACAGAATCAAAAATGTGGACAAAAACATAACACTCAAGCATCAAAATTTGCAGACCAAAAGTACTGAGTAACTCTCCCTAGAATAGAAGTATTAAAAACACAATGCTTCCAGCCAAAGGAAAGGACCAGGTATAGAACATCACTGATGCTAACACTAAGAGCTTCATAAAATATTCATCTTCTAGAATAAGTTCATAATAGTTATTTTACAACCTGGAGGAATCTTTTGAAGAGCCATCTGCAACTCTGGTACACCTCTATTTGCATTGCCATACGAAGAAATAACCACCCTCATATATGCCACCTCCATGCACTTGTATGCCAAAGCAGCTGCCGCCCTGTCTTCTAATTTCTCATACTCGTGTGCACAGAACCTAAAATATTACAAGATTTAGTAAGGATAATAAAGGTGGAATTTCTCTATCAACTACAAAAGAATCATCAATGCACAACAACAAGACAATAGTCCAGAAGTGGAATTTCTCTATGGACCACAAAAGAATCATCAATGCAGAACAACAAGAAAATAGTCCAGAAATATGATTGATAAAGGACTAAAAAAAGCAGCGGCTGTCATTGAGTCCGTATATATCAGCACAAGCATGACCCCAGTCACCTCACTAAACAATCATGTCACACTGAATAGCTCAGCATTTAACAGTTTCATATTCAAGCTATGATGGAAATCTACACTGCAAGCACATTGAACAAATTTGCAGTGCCTAGATGTCCCAGCATGTTGTGACGGTAGTTTAAGTTCATCCCACAATTAACACCTCCCAATCACTAGGATAGAAAACATCATAATCAAAGAAAAAACAAGTTCAAATGACAGTATTTTATGATTCTGAAAATTCTTTGACAGAATCACTTGTAATATATATTACAAAAAGAAATATAGCCTCATCAAAATGTAGACTTTTCAACTTACTCGCAGAGTTTTGCAGTGCTACCATATATTTGCATTGACTGAATCATCTCGGCACTTTTGGCAGTCTCAATGCTGCAACTTTCAAACAGCGCAGCCCCATCAAGAAATTTGAGGGCTGCCTCAAAGTACAGCCTCGTGCTCTCACGTTGTGATCCAGAGTTCTTCTAAAAATAAGTAAATAAATAAAATTCAGTGAGTTTTGAGGAAAATAAATAAGGTATTTCAAAACCTAAACCATGTAACAATAATAACCTTAAGACGATCCGCCATATGCTTCAAATTTGTAGCCTCTTTCACAGCATTATTTGCAGCCTGGTTAGAGGAATCCCTCTTAACAGGACTTGCAGCTTCAAGATCCCTGCTCCTATGCCCATTTGACATGGAGTTTCTAGAATTATCGTAATGAATTCCATTAGGGTGCTCAGCCCTTTTGATTTGTTGTGAAAGTTTTAATGCATTATCGGCATTACCAGATAAACCATTTTGTCCATTTCCTTTTTGAGGCCCACAAACCAGTTGATTGCAGTTGGCTAATGTCTCATTTTGAGCTCCCCTAGGGGGGGGAGTTGATGAGAGTGCCTTTCCTCTGCCAGAGATCTCACAATCGGCTAGCATACTCTGCTTTGGAGTAGAAGATGCATCATAGATGCAAATACTATTTACTTTTATATCTGGGTCAATGTGTCCCTCAGAATTGGATATAATGTCTCTTTTACAGTTATCGATCATGGAGAGTGAGCCCTTTGTGTCAGTGCATATATTTTCATCATCATTAGACTTGATTCCACCCTTCTCAGCAATTTGTTTTTTACCAGTAGGCCTTACTTCACAAGGAGGGGCTTGCTTGCCAACAGAATCAAGGAAATTGGCATTAACATTCCCACTCTCAGAGTTGGAATTCCTATTTTTGTCCCTGGCCAATGAGGAGAATCCCTTCCTAGGATGAGAAACACTTTGATTACCTTGAGTTTCATTTTGTCTTTCATCACCATGAAATTGATCCAAAGATGTTAATTCAATTTGACATCGCATGTTAGGACCTGAGCAACCAGTCATTTTGGCCAACAAGCCAGCATCAGCAAAGTCATCTTCTTTCTTAATCAGGCCTTTCCTTTCAGATGTAAGGTTATCTAGCTTTGAAACTCTCACAGGTAATGAAGAAACAGATTCCACTGGTGAGCCTTTAACATCGTGGACATAGGCTTTGGTTTTATGTGAACCGGAGACCTTTGAAGAGCTAGAAGTAGCTGCCACAGCATGATGCAGAGATGCAGAGTTCCTTCTTGAAGAATCCCCACCATCCAAGCTTCGCTGAGACAGGGTACTCCCCGGCTCTTGTATGAGATGCTTGGTTTTCCCGTGACTACCTTTTCTGCCTGTTTTACCCCCGCTTTTACTTGCACTAGACTCTTTGCCTTCAGACGCAGGTGCCCTCTCTTTCCTTTGGTCATTCTCACTGAACTCCTTCGCCAAAATCCTGCTGTCCTGAAGTTGATTATGACTATCCTTCATTTTCTTTCTTTTTGAACCATCTCTACTATCACAAGCCACTATATCAATCTGCCCATCATGTAAGTTATCATCAGTGTCCCTCACTCTTTTACTGGACAGTTGCACCTGCTCCTTTCTAGAATTCTTTGCATCCTTATGATTGTTATGTTTAGGCATTGACTTTCCTGATGAGACAGAAGGTAAGCAGTTACTTAAACTGTCACCTACTTTATCACTGATCCGACCATGTTGAAACTGTTCCACAACTCCCTCGGTCCTGATTTTCTTGGAGGATCTAAAGGACTCCTGATTGTGGTCCCTTTTACCCTTCATCTTTGAGACTTTTGGATTACCTGTATTTTGCATCAGAAATAAATAAATTACATAAGCATGTGATGAAGATTACCTAAAAGTTTGATTTTATACAAAATTTATCTTATTTAGATTTACGTGGATTGACAAAGAGATAATTTACAAGATATGATCTATCAACATCAAACATATCCATTTGAAAATAAAATGAGAATTTTTTAATTCTATGGCTTATTCCAAATCTTTTCTTATTTCAAAATCTTACTAGAGTACTTACAAGTTTATCTAGTTAGAATTTCATTTCAATTAGTAAATAGTCTCATTATCAGATTAAAATACGTTTTAAGTTTGTTAAAGTGCAAGACCTTCTCATCTAGAACTGACTGTTAGATTCTAGGAGGGATTCTTAGATACTATGTGTGAAGCCTTTTTCTTTTTTTTTTTCTTTTTTTCTTTAATCCCTAGATGTGATTTCTAAGACTAGTTTGAAGTTCTCTTCTTCATTGATATCAATAAACAGACTTTTAGTGTTCCTAATTCAATTTTCAATTAGCATGGCTGCTGTCCTCTACCCATCCTACATCAGAAGGTTTACACCAACATAAAAGAACCATTTCAGATGCAGTACCTCCATCAGAATCAAGTTTTTTATTCTTCTCTTTCAGCTTATGCTTTGGCTTCTCCACAGCTATATCCTTGCCCAGTTTCAAGTCAGCTTCATTTACCAAAGAAGACCTATTCACATCATTTAATCTTACACTCTTCTTCACCAACTGAGAGGAACCGTCTTTGTTCAATGAATTTGATGATTCCTTGAGACTATAATTTCTCTTTTCCACACTACCAACTGCATTCAAACCATTCACATGGCCGTTATAATCAGGACGAATTTCTCCAGAAGCAACCACACCAGGCTTGCTTTGCATGAAAGTTTGACTTTCTGGAGCGGGGACCTGGTACCACGCAATCAGAGCATTGGTTGTTTCTTCCTCGCTAAAACTACATCGGTTCATACCAGGCCTAAAGCATCAACAACAAAAACATTAAACTTTCAGATGGAAAAAGATACTAAAATCTAACACTTTGATATATTTGTTTAGAATAACTAATTCATCCCTTTTTTTAATATTGACCCATATAAAAAATGAAGGTGCTGGATTGAAACTTACAGCCAATTAAGCATGCTACACACCCACTTCTCCGGTAGGTCATTAGGATTTTTACCAATTGGTAAAAGCCGCCACTGCTGACATTTGTCACAACAGACCCAATTCTCTTGTATCAAAACAGGAGCTGTTGTTGAATGAGGTGCATCAGATATAGGCCCATTTCCAGGGTGAGGGCCAACATTTGAAGCTGCTCTTGGATATGCTTCAGGTGCTGATGGCTTCTGAATTTTCTTACCACTGGATCTCCCCTTTCCCATTTGTGTTCCATGCATGCCAAGTTCAACCAAATTAGACTCCTTCATCCTATACTCATAGCCAGCCTCCAGTGGGCTTATCTGGTTTTCTTCTTGTTCTATCTCCATGTCCCCAAAAAATGCTCTATACATATCCCCAGTTTTTTCAGAGTTCTTTGGTAATTTTAGCTCTCCTAACTCACCATCAGTTGTATGCTTGTCCATATAGGTGCTCTTCTTAGTTTTGGCTGCCAACGAAGGACTGACCTCCATATTGTCATGACTTTGACTCTTTTTAGTTTTCACTTTCCCCTCAGATGATGAAGACGCCTTTCCGAAATGTGACTTCAGTTCATGCCCAAGGGATTTAGCATCGTTATTGGCCTTCTGGTTGGAATGATCTTTTGCTTCAGAGGTTTGAAGTTTCCTCCCTTTTAAAGCATTGGAACCCACTTTCCCTGAAGTTTTAGGCTTTTCTCCTTTGCAATGGCCATCACTTCTTGTGTTGATTGAAACACTATCAGAGAAATTATCATTCTTACCTGCCCGACCCTTAGAAACAATGCTGGCATTTCGATTTTCAAACCATCCATCCTCTTGCGTAAACATTGGTTCTAATGTCTCTTCCCTTGTTTGGTCTGATGAACCTCCGTCCCTCAGAAGTGGAAGATTTAAGGTATTTGTCACAAGCTCCTCACAAGTTAAAGAGTCAATGCCTCTATCTTTATGAGGAATACCATCAAAACTGCTCTGAGAATCCAGATCATTCCTGCAAGAAGGAATTTCACTAATATGTAGTGACTTCACTTTTTTATCTCTTGATGCTTTCCTATGAACTTTCAGGGGATCAGACCCATTCATTCCTATATCCGAACTTTCTCGAGCTTGCCTCAACCCATTCATTCCTATGTCCTTAGGACGCTTCTCCATTTCTTTCAGGTGAATAAGATCATCAGGAAGGGGTGATAGCAGTTGACTTCCATGCAATGGGGAGGAAGTCATTATCTACACCAAAAGAATAAATAAATAAATAAATAACCTTTATATCACATCTGGAAATGTATGGACAATGAATAAAGATATCAAAATATCAATGAGATAATTCACCAATAAAATTTGTGCAGGAGATTCAAAGGGACTATCTTGAGGTTCATGAGACATCCCTTCACTTTCTGATGGGCTGTCATCCAGTGATGAAGACGGTGAGACATCAAGCCCAAGACCACTGTAAATTGCAGCATTTTTTCGTGTCGACAAGTTATCAGAACCAACTTTGATTCGAACTCTCAACTTCTTCTGATCAGGTAAATTAGCAGGTTTCCTGTTTCTAGATTCGTGTATTATAGAACAATTTTCAGCTTGATAATTTGATGGCATTGATGCTTCTTTTTTGACAGAATCATGCAGGGAGGATGATGCTTTTGATACAGGCTGCAACAATGTACTTGTAGAAGTAGCTTCAGACTTTGTTGACTGAGGTGCCATTGATGAACATACATAGCTAACAGGCCCACCCTATAAAAGAAGTTATGTTGAAGCGTTTGAGTAAAATAAACCCCAAAATTGGCCAAAGAGGCGAGACATAAATCAAATGAAAAAGAATAAGATGGTAACAGGTAATGCGATAGATATCAAAACAGTTCTACCTCCAAGTGAAAATTTGCCGGAGATCTAGAAGCACTGTGCTGGTAGTTTGGTGGAGTCCTTGGGTGAGACCATACAGGAGACCGTTGATAGGTAGGTAAAAATGAGCCATAGCCTCCAAATTTTGCCCCTGTAGAATTTAAAATCCACAGGTAACACGGATAACACATGGAAGATGTGCTTACTCATATGCAATGTAGATGTTTGAGAGATAGTAACACAAATATGTTCTCTTTCAACATACCCAAATTCTCAGCTGAGACTCCACCTTCAAAATCTTTTTGAAAGTGTCCCAAGAGATGTTGGAGTTTCTCACCCTTCACCATGTAAAAAATTAAAAAAAAAAAAGACCTGATCATGTATCGAGCAGAAGTAGGATCATACATACAAGAAGGCAAGCTCTAATAGCACAGGTATGCTTAAACGAAATCCTTAATTTATAGCATGCCTGTGAACAAACTTAATCATTCAACCTAATTCTAAAGCTAAAGTATGCTTCCATTAGCTGAACAATGTGATCCTCGTAATTTATATGCTGATTGCAAATCCATAAATTGATCTCTAAACAGTTAAGACTGGCAAAATGATACTATTAAAAAGAACCTTCCGTAATCTCTGTGTCCATATCTAACACTCATTCAGAACCCACAGCCTTTCTTTACTTCTATCCTAATTTTCTTCCAGGCAGGCATAGGCGATAGCACATTACCGATCACAATTATAACATGTTAAGGCCTCCGGATAATCAAAATTAACGATCAAATATCCACTGGCACGTGTAATTTGGATCCTAAACGTACCAAAGAAGTCAACACATGATAATTAGCCTACCTACATCAATCTCTGATGAATAAGTTATGAAGCCAGAAACAAAACAGCCAACGGAAACGAAACAGCTTACTATGTAAGAGAGACCAACATCAGGGTCCACGCTCGAATCACAATCATCATGGTTGTGATTATGATAAGAGCAAGCCTCCCCTTCTTCAAGCTCAGTATCGTCCATCTCTCTCACAACGCCAAACCCTAACCCTAACTCCTTTCTAGCATCTCTCCTCCCCAAAGAAATCATGTAAAACAAAATAACACCACAAAACAATCAAGAACAGGAACTGAGACCTCTTGTCCCACGAATCCAAACACAAAACTGGAACCGACCCATTCAACCCATCAAAACCCAGAAAGGATTTCCAATGAAATGATGCCGATCACAAAATCCCAATCGATATCACCGACCTAGAGAAGAATGATCCTAAAACCCCGAGAAGTATAGTAATTCAATCGAAATATTCTCAACAAAAACAAATCATGTTAACCCAAAGGCTATGGGCTTGGTTTGTGTCCGATCTCCAAAGTTGGAATGGATTAGCGGAGAGATGAAACTCTCTCTGGTTTTTGGTGAATAGAATTAGAACAGCCGCGTTTTTTCTTTCTTTCTTCTTTTTTTTTTAATTTTATTTTTCCTTTAAGTTAATATTTCCCTTCTCCGTTTCGTTTTTCGGTTTTCCTTTGAAATATAACCGGAGGCCATAGGATAGGATAGGATAGGATACAGAGAGTGTATGTATGCATGTACGGGTTAATATTTTTCACTCCTTGTTTACTTTGTTGGTTTGTTCCGTAGACAGTGTTCATATCAGACCCACTATTCGCGCGTACACTTCACGCTTCCCTCGTTCATTTTCCCAAGCATTAGATATGATCCAACGTTTGTTTAAATTATGAATAAATATTTTATTAAACCTGATCCTTATTATCTAATAATTATATGTAAGTAAATCATATTTACGAAGGATTTTATTTTTTTGTTCAGATAAAGTTTGATTTGTTCTCGACGAGAAAAGCATGAGCGTAAAAAAAGATGAATGGTTATTCAGTGGCGCGTGGGAGAAAAGTGGGTTCCAAAACGTAGGTGTGGGTGTCAGGTGGCAGAATCCGACGTGTTGTTATGATCATGCGTAAACAAATTATGTATTTTACGTATTCCTTTTGAAAATGTTATGTGGAAATTGATAATATGGGAAGCAATTAGATTACAACAACATAGAATGTAGTTCTAGTTTG
The DNA here is from genome assembly GCA_025629805.1 of Erythroxylum baracoense. NCBI lineage: Eukaryota > Viridiplantae > Streptophyta > Magnoliopsida > Malpighiales > Erythroxylaceae > Erythroxylum > Erythroxylum baracoense. The sequence goes on from JAOTAY010000004.1 coordinate 8,588,346, forward strand.
GCAAGGTCCAATGACAAAATACGAAACTCTTGTGTTGATCCTCAAATTACCCCTTTTCTTGCTATCGTCAAATTGCCTTTCCTCCTAATCTTTTTAACCGCATACATTAGCCAAAGTTAACGAATACACGTGTTAGGCACTTCGTCCAATCTTGTTAAGAAGAAAATAAAAATGTAATTTAAATCATAATATTTATATAAAAATTCAACATTTTAAAAATATAAAATCTTAGATTTGGTATAAATCCTCTCAAATTTAAACTATATAATATTTTTATAAATTTTATTATATAGTTGAATATCTCAATCAATAAAAAGGGTTTTTATTTATTTATCATTATTATTATTATTTCTTTTGATAGTCTAGGAACGTTCATGTGTTATGGAACTTAATCTAACTGATGATTATAAGAGAACATGGAAGTGCTATGTTCATTGACTTGTTGGGCTGATAGTAACTTCAAATTCTTGAGTTGATGCTAAACTTGGATCCTTACGGGTTTGCAAGACCACGAGAGAGCCACCTGTTGAACTCTGTAATGACCTTTTCCTTTTATAAAATTAAAAATATAGTGAAAATGATACGTGTCATGTCGTGGACTATAAGGAGTAGGAGGAGCAAATGGGTGCAACATTTGCACGATATGGATAAGTGAACACCAAAAAAATGAGGACAAATCCTACGTCCAATGTTCTGTTCTTATTTGGGAATCAAACAGAACTTTAACTGTCACGGACCGTGACCCCGAGGGCCGACTATCTTAACACGACAGCCAACTCATAGACATCTGCTAAACATTGTGGCTTTCTTGGAAATTCCTACACTCTATTAAGGTCGTCCGGTCAAGCCAGTTAGTTGATTATTTTAGTATTTTATTAAATACAACATTCGGAAACTGTGTTGACCATGCTCTCTTAGACCTTTCAAAGGTTCTACTCTAAAGAGCTGAATGGTCAAAGCGCATTCCTAAGAGGAACATGACACTACCACAATAGGAAAGCCTTTGCTTGGTGCTGTAGGATTAGGAAGCTGCCAATAATCCAACTAAAGGAACCAAAGAAAAAGATAAAAACAGAACTGAAACAAGCTTGTTACAAACTAATGAGGATCTAGCATGAGCTCTGTGCCAATTCAGCAGCTTCAACGCAGCTCAACCGAGGAAATGAGTTGAAAACTGAGTGGAACTTCCACTTCGCCATTACTTATTAGTTTTACAATCTAAATAATTTATTGTACAGAAAAAAAAAAGGCCTATAACAATTCTGTTACCAGTGGTGCATATAAATTACAAGTCGAGTATAGAATTTGTTAAAAACTTAAAAAGTATGTCAGCTTGGTGCGCCTTCAAATTGATCTCTCAACAACTCGTATTTCTTAAGCTCTGCAGTTGAGAGAGACGGAGAGAGTTCCTTCAAGACCTGTAGATTAGGATTTACAAGCATTTAATGAACAAGAGTGATATCTGACACTAACGCTCAAATCCAAGTTTAAGCATTTTTGTGTAATTTCAAAAATTACTATAAAAGCACATCGTCGCGATCAAAATGTATGAATTGCTCCTTACAAGGAAAAGAACGAAGAATTACAATTTCTCATACTAAAGGCCAAATGCTTCAGTGAAAACTTACGTTCAGAGCAATCTTTTTGAGAAGATAAGTACTTTTGGTAACTCAAATAGCCTTTCCTATAACCCACAATGCCATACCTCAACAAAATCTTTGTGTTGGACAACAACAGCCTCAGCTTGATCTCCTGCTGACAACCCTGAATTTGATTTCAAAACCTAGAAAGTGAAAATGGTATATGTACCGTTCAGGAGGCACAGAGATATTTAATATAACACAGTATTAAAAAAGCTGTAACTTGTAAGTAAGCAAAGATGACGAGATAAAGTGAACAATCAAGAACATAGCTCCGTTTTGCTTCTACGCTGATACAAATATTAAAAATATATCAAACTAATTTGCTCTCTTGACTCTCTCAAGATTACTGGGCCTTACAGAGACTATGCCCCATTCCGTAAAATCCCACTCACTCAACTCCTACAGGATTTTGCATGCCAGAATCCCTAGCTGAAAATGCATATCACAATTAACCATACAAAGTATGATCGTAACTATACTTTAGTGGATGTGATTAAATCTACCCACCTTCCGCTTTGCAGCATGAAACCAAGCATCTGCACATAACGCATACATATCTGCACCAGTGAAGTTGGCTGGGCACCTTTTTGCAATTGAATAAAGAGAAACATCTTGATGAAGAGTGAACTTTCGAGTTAGTGCCTTAAGGACCCTAGAAAGGAAGGCAATTAACAACTTGAGTAGAAGAATCAAATTGAATAAACATTATCACGTAAGATAAGAACACTAACCCCTCCCTGTAAGATGCATCAGAGTTCACCCCAACATAAAGTAGCTTATCAAAACGGCCAGGTCGAAGAAGTGCTGGGTCAATGAGATCTGGTCTGTTGCTTGCCCCAATAATGAATAGATCCTTCGGAATCAGGAAAATGAGAATAAAATAAATATTGGCAATTTGACATTGATAATGAGTAAAAACCTGCATTTAATATTACAAAAAATAGAATGAAAACTACCATAGTAGCAACTGCAAGCTTATTACCTGTGCAGAATCATTCAGGCCATCAATTTCTGCAAGCATCTGACAGGGCAAAAATATTACAGGTTACATGAGGATCGGCAAAATCCTTATAGGCAATCAATTAAGCTATAGTAACACTATATTCACCTGAGAAACAACTCTATCCATGACACCACCAGAATCTCCAGAGGCCCCTCGAGCTGGAGCAAGCGAATCAAGCTCATCAAAGAATATAACGCATGGGCGTGCTGATCTTGCCTGCAAAGAACATGTCAATGAGAAAGAAGTCAAATCTATTACCAAATGTAAGTTGGTACAGATTGTTAGGCATAACACATTTCAAGGGTTACAGCTTGATGGAGTCAAAAATCTTACTTTCTGGAAAATATCCCGGATATTTTTCTCTGATTCTCCTATGTACATGTTGATCAGTTCAGGCCCCTTTACACTCAGAAAATTTAAGGAACACTCCGTAGCAACTGCCTTTGCCAATAATGTCTAAGTTTCAAAACAATAAAAACACAGTGACTGTAAGGCATTCTTTTCCTCATTTTAAATGTTTGTATTGAGAGCGCATAATTGAGGAATTGATTACACGATATGACTCACTTTCCCAGTTCCAGGAGGACCATAAAGAAGAACACCAGAGCGCTTACGTAACCCAGATGAAAACAAATCCTTATGCAATAGGGGTAACTGCAGATGTGGAAAATAAAAAAAGTAATAACTTGTCAAGCTCTGAATCACAAGACTTTGGAAGTTTTAGCAATTGAATCATATGTAACCACGTTAGAAAACCAAGAAAAACCTGTAATCTTACTACTATTAGGAAAAACAAAGCTATGCAACTCAATGGTTGCATTTATATGCAATTCTCCATTCCCATTATTCCTTTAGATGTCCACAAAGGAATTTTTTGATAGTACGAATGCCAATATTTTCTCACGAATTCCTCCATGTAAATGTCTACTTCCCTGAGAATGAAATATGATAAAACTGCTAAAAAGGGAGGATTTGCCTATCTACAACAGAAAACATATGAATAATTTTGCAATCCATCAAATAAGCTTATGGTATGTATCACATTAGTTGGATCTTGTAGCAAGGTTCTATTGGCAGAATCCCATAATGATGTGCATGATTGCACAACAAGCTTAAAATGCAAAATATGCGACTCAAAATGCTAAAAGACAGATTCAACTCTGCAACATGAGAAAAAAGGAAATGACAATAAACGGTAACCCTACCTGAACAGTATCCAGGATTGATTTCTTGACATCTTCAAGCCCACCAACATCTTCCCATTTCACATCAGGAACCTGTGAGTAAGAAATGTAGAATAAAACTCTCCTGACACAAAGAAAAGGATTCTTCATAACGGATTTGACAGGTTGAATAATCACCATGACACATAATATTTTTAGAAAAAGAAAACATACTAGAAAATGCAAATCTATGATTGATATACATGCTGGATTAATTTCATGTCATCAAGTTACCATTAGTGATCTAATTACCTTTGGGGTACCCAATGCTGAAGCATTCCTCTTCTTAGCTCGATCCAATGCTTTAGATAAATGTTCTTTAAATTTATTTTGCAATGCTATCCCTCCAAGAGAGCTATCCAAGTCTTGAGACTCAATTTCATCAACTTCAGCATTGTCCTTCAAGACTACGTTTGCACCGGCATCAGCAACTAAAGCTCGCAGATCCCTAGGCATGAAACCAGACGTCTGTGCAACAGTATCCTTAATAGTATCTTCCAACCCGATCTCGAGGAAGGAACCATACAATCCATAAAAGTGAGAGTTATGATTAAAAGAAAAGATTAGACAGAAAAAAATCACTTAAAACTGTATTTAGCAACTTCATAATGAATATTTGAAGAAAGCATTCAATAATATTTGTACACAGGAGCATGATGATTAGCTAAAGGGATTTGCCAAAGCAACTGGCCAAAGAGATAACCATCCAACATGGACATTCTTGGCTAACCAAACATAGAGAAAAAAGCATAATAGTACAACATTTCCAAACCACAAGCGTATGCTGCCATATGGATATTACTGTTTCAACATATTTTCCGAAATATGGATGATGGAGAGTTTGCTATGACATACATTAGAGAGGAGCTCAGAACCATTTTGCAGAGTCTGGGACAGCATCTGAAACCTCTGCTCTTCGGTCAGGGCAACCATGCCGATTTCATGGCTGAAACAGCGCCTAACAGTTGGTGGTATACCCTCAGTACTCTGAGCAGCTGCAACTAACAGCACTTGATGCCTGGTTATTTTCTCAGTATCCTTGATAGGCTGAATCAGGGAGATATGAAGGAAAACGTTCTTAGCACCTTATGAAGAATTATTACTAGTAATAGCTAGCATGCAATACTAGATTTATCCCTTAATGACTATAACTTGATTCAACAATTAAAAATTATGAATTGACATATTTTTCTATTTAGTAATGAGATTTCATAAGTGTGGATGCAGAAGCAAAGTTTTTTTTAAAAAAAATTTGGGTAAATATACTGGGACTCCCTGTGATTTGACATTTTTTTCATTTCAATCCCTATGTTTCAAAAGCTATCATTTATTCTCCCATGGTATTGTTTAACTATCACACAACCTCCTCCGTCACATTTTGTTAGTTCTCCCTCTATTTTTTTTAACCCAAAATGACCTAGTATTAAAATTTTTAAATTATGATACAACATTGTTTTGAAATTAGGAACAGTAAAAAAAAGTAATAGAATATATCGGAAGAAGTTGTATGATAGCTCAACAATACCAAATGAAGGTAAATAATAGGTTTCAAAACATAAGAATTGAAATGAGAAAGGGTCAACCTACAGGGGGGTCAAGCTAAAAGATGTCTCAACTCCATGTAAATAGAAATTCCAAGACCAGATATCAGCAGCTCACTATTTCCCAACATTGAAACTGGTTTCCCGATGTTCTACCTTGTTTTTCCCGAAGCAGCACAAGTTCAAGTCAAATCAAAACATAGGAAGCTTATCGAATCACATAGAAAGATTAATGCAGTAACACAAGTTCAAGTCAAATCAAAACATAGGAAGCTTATCGAATCACATAGAGAGATTAATGCAGTAACTAGAGCAGAATCTTACAAATTCGTGATTTGATTTTTCTTCAGAGGGACCCTCATCTTCAGAGACTGGTTCAGTAAATTTTCTAACAACTGATGCAATTTCAGAAGTGAGACCAACTTGATCACTTTGAGAACCATCATGTGACATCAAGTTGTGAAAAACATCAAAATGGCGAAGAAGAAGTATAGTAGGTGAATACCTGCCAAAAAAAATATAACGAGTAAAGAGGGATGCAATGGAAGGTTTCTGAATGGTGGAAGAGAACAATATATTTCCACGTAGTCATCCCTTCAGTTGTGAACAAAATCTGAAACAAGAAATAATGGCTATCGTATGCCACTCTAGCACCATCAACCTAAAGTAGTACAACAGAAGACAAGTATGAAACTTGAGAATTTATGTGTTACAATACCCTACAAGCTAATAACCTCACCTTTGAGCTGTGTTGAAAGCCTGGGAAAGTGCAACTGATGTTTTTCTATCTGAGGACTCAACAAAATTATGACAGCTAAACTCAACAACATGAAGGCCCAAACGGCGAGCAACATTTCTAACAACAGTCCTCTTTCCACAACCTGCAAAAGTAAACCACACAGTTGTTAACAAAGCCAATTCTCTTGAAAGACAATCAGAAATACCTATTCATGTTCATAAGTTAATCACACTTTTAACGCTATACCAATCAAAAGTTATTGGTAGGAAGAAACTATTACGAGAAGATTATGTTTTCTTGTGGCAACAACAAACAGAAATAAACTAAACAGACCTGAAACACCGTGTAGTAGGACAGCAACTCTGAATTTCGAAGAGAGTGCTGAGGGGCACAACGACGGTGTGAGTATGGAACCTAAAATCTTCACCGTGTCCCTCTGTAAAGGAGATTCAGCAGAACTTTTGGACTTCTCAATCAGGAGGTCTGGAGGAATGGCAGAAGGAACAGTCCCCCCAAGAACAAGGGCTGTTTGGGTGTGATTGACTCGAAGAACTGCTTCATCTGATGGCTCCATAGCCATGACCTGAATAATGAATTACCTTCAGATTACTGCCCAAAAATTGTTGGCATTCCCCAAGGAACAAAGAAAACTTGTGAAATTTTACCTTAAAGTAGATTATGTCTTTACTTCTAGCTTTTGACCTCTGTTGACAAGGAATGCAAAAGGTGGAGTTGCAATTCCAAAATATGCAGACATTGAAAATATCACCTCTGGCTAGATATCTGTCAACTTTAAAGTAGTTCTGTAGTGCCAAATCGATTATCTCTTGACGGTCTTCAGCTTCAATCAATGAACGACCTTTCAGAGCTTCAAGGGTACCACACTCAGGTATCTTAACAAAAGAAACCCTCAAGTGCGAGGCATACCTTGGCAATCGAGTTAAAGGTTTTAACTCCAAACTAATGACAGAAGCCTGACCAACTTTTTTACATGTCTCATCCTCCACGGTAGATTCAAAAAGAGATGCCAAGGTCTCATTTCCTTGGCAAACAAGTGATTTGAGGCACGAAACATGCATGTCAAGGTTAAACGCTAAAAGTGGAGAAACATAAGCAATTTCTTTGTCTAACAATGGAGTCCCATTTGAGGGAAAACCATAAGACGGAAAGATAAGCATTGTATGAGGAGGACAGGAAACGGACAACTCGTCTCCAGTTGCCAATTCCTCTTTTCTGGGAGGATCTAGAACGACAACCTGAGCAAATCTCTCTACTTTTGTGTCAACGTTCTTCACAAGCACCTTGAATTTAAAACAAAAACAAAATATTACCTCTATCTATTAAGATATAGTCCAAAGGAAGTAACAAACCGGTCTTTCTAATTGCATCTTTTCCTACAAATAAAATATTAATTGAAGCACATTCTATGTTGTAATTATTTCCAGAAAAATTCTTTTTCTTTTTCTCTCCAACTTTAAACTGCCGAGTAACAAGTAGGAATAGTCAATAATTGATAAAACCAACAAGGCCTCAATTGTTTTTCCCATCTTCATTCTCAGTAAAACACACGACTACCTAAAGGATACAAATTCTAATAGAGTTAGTCAACAAATAGCTTACCAGAGAACCTGAAGTGATCGTTAATCTCTTGAGAACGGAAGTGGAAAGCCCAATTAAAGCAGAATCGTCAAAAGGAGTTACTTTTTGGCCTGGGTCATCAACCTTGTCGTTGGAAAGCCGGAGAATTCCCACCCGCAATTGAATGGTCGGATTAACGTCATCGGCGGAGAAGTTCAAGAAGGAAGAAGAGTCTCCGTTGACCAACGAAGTCGTATTCAATACGGATTTGAGGAGAACTTTGGTGGAAGAGAGGACCAGAGGCCTTCTCCCTCTCCCCACCATTGGTGCCGATTTAAGCTGAATAGTGCTACCAGCTCAAAACCCTAGTTCGCTTGAATCATCAGATCACAGTCAGCCACAGTGCTAGTGCTTGGAGAAACAGAGAATTGAAAAATTCTCAAGTTCAGTGACGGAAAATGAGTCCCAGGAACAGGGAAAAGGCATGTTTTCGTATATTTAGGGGAATGAGATACGATTCCATTGTACTTCACATTTTTATGGTTTTCATCTGTAAATAATAAGTGTTAATTCATTATTAGTAAAAGGAATAAAGGATACGTTTTTTTAGAAATAAATAAAAATAACGTATCCATGCCATTGTGACGCAAGCGCAGTTAAGAAATCTTGAAAGACGTGCAGTTTCAGACAAATAACAGGCTTATCCAAATTACAAGTCCATCCAAGTCTGTGAAATGAGCAAAAGGATTTCTGAAAGACTAACTTGACACAGAGTGAGAGTTTTCAAACAAAGTGCTGTATTTCCAATCCAATTGCAAGTTGGTATCTATTTCAAATGTCTCCGGAATCCGATATTACACTTTTTTTTTATAACCCAGGTATCCCCACCCGCTAATTTCTTAGCTACTGCTAATTTACTATCAACCGATGAGCCTAATCCTGAACTTCAAAGGAGCCACCCCTAGTCGTCTTTGAGGACGTAAATCGAGAGATGTGCATGAGTTGGATGCTCAGCGCACGCTGCCGGTACAATAATCACCCATATTGGGTCTCAATTCTACACGACCTCACTCCTACGCAACATTCAGCATGTTCCTTTCCGCCAACTCGCATGTACCTCTGGAGACTTGATCCTTAACCCCATAACTGGAGAAAGGATCCTTCCTAAGATTCAAACTCACATTGCCGTGAGTGAATCACGGGGACAGGTACCGTCTGAACTAGGCTCATTCAGTCTGATATTACACTTTGTTCAGTTGTGGAGTAGCAGGGTAGTCCAGCCCAAGTGAGGTCGATCAGTTGACTTTGTTAATTTTTGTTGATTCGCTTAGCCAAGTTTTTGACAAACACAAAGTTCTTCAAGTGATTTGGCGACCAAACTTAGGCGCTGGATAATGAACATATCCACCAGTACCCAACCCAAGTCTAATAACAGCAATAATCTCAAAGAGTTGATCTACAAGCATGCCAAATTAGCTTTTATCAACAGCAGATAATGAACAGATCTTTCAGAGCCAAAACTACGAAGCCATAAGTCAATATAACCACCAAGGTATTCATGATCACATCCAAACTATTCATCCTGAGGATTCAACTTGCCCTTGTACACATTCAATAATTCAGGTACTTCCTCCGCAATTTGGTCATATCTCTGCAGAAACTTCGTCTCATTAGGCAACAACAATGAACCCAGATTCCAATTTTCGTCGATCAGTCATTTTGACTGCAAGACATTTACCATTCTAAACCTGGGGATGATTCTATTCTCCAAACTGAAAAATAGGACTGAAGGGCAGTGAAAGATCATCTTTGAAGACTTTCCCATCTTGTTTACAATAAAATCCATTGCTTGACTGATCTTCTTCTCCGACAGTAACATACAATTAGGCTGCTTCCTAAATGCAGCAAGTATATCGTCTTTAGACCAACCCCATTTCACATAAACCTAGGATCGTTCCCTTGTCGACTTATTAACCTTCCCAATCAGGGCATGCACAGCCAATACAAAAGTTGATTTCTTTGGATCAAATCCCATTTCTTTGATCCCTTACACAACTCTGCTAAACTCTCGTGGCCTTTGAACAAGAAGAGTCTCAGGGAAAGTCCTCAGCAACATCGAAACTCTAACCTAGGGTAAACCACATTTTCTCAAGAGCGCCATATTGGATCTGAGATTCTTCAAACGATCCTCTAGAAATATCCAGCTAGTGCGCTTCATAGCAGCCAATGTTAGCATCAGATAGCAATATGGTTTTAAGGAATTCATAACAAGGCTTTATAGTCTTCTCCAAGCTTCTGGCTAAAAGGGTTGGGTCCGCCGCAAGTGTTTTCGCGAGTACGGCATTTGAAATCCCCGTGGAGACCAAAAGCTCGAGTTTTGGCAAAAGGGTATTCTCAGGATGTGCTAGAATCAACGAAGGTCGTCTCTTGATCATTCTTGGAACCTGTGTCTGGGTGAATCCGGGGTCTCTCAGAAGCCGAGTCTGGTCTCTCCGCAGATTCAAATCTCACCTTCTTCGATGCCGAGCGTGCAGCTTCTTTAGAGAATCCACATGATGGAACCAGGTAGCTGACTGTGAACGGACCTTCTTTACCTGTTGAGGGTTTGGTTGTAATGGATCTACAAAGAGGCAAGTGATTCTGAAGAAACGCCAAGGTTTCTACGTTCACTAGTTCGGTGGGTGAAAGCAATTTTCTACAAAGAAAATGCAAAGACATTGCTGGGTGAAGCTGAAGCAGACCGAAAACCTTGGAGGTTTTTAACGATCCTCGATCAAGATTTAGCTTAATTCGCTAAGATGAAAACTTAAAAATAAAATAAAATAAAAACATGAGTAGATCCTTTCTATTCATACAGAGTTACAATCGAAACCCTACCAATGACATTAGCCTCTAATTATAATGATTATATCATACTTGTATTATTTTGGCAAGCATATGATTAAAGACAGAAGTTGCTAATAGTAATTAATAGTTAACACTGATTTCGTTCTTTACTTACAGGGACAAAGTAATCTCACTTGTTTCATATGCATCGCCTAATGCATGATCATAATTAAACTAAAAATTTAGACCGAAATGGTCATCAGGCGAATTTGTTGTTTAATGTATCTTCAATGTGCCTATGACATTTTAAACATATGAATATGTATCGTGTTATAATTGATAATTTTTTTATCAAGAAATGAAGTTGACATCAGAGGTAAAATTTCCCATAAAAATCCATAATTTCAATCTAAACCCAATTAAACAAAAAAGTAAAAATTAGAGGAGTTTAACACAACTTTGGTCAGAACCGTCAGGCTACAAATACAATAAGAGACATGAAAAACTGGTGGAAGGGGAAGGGACCTGCACGACCGTAAAATCAGAAAACACATATATCTAATCCACCTGGTGTCCTGGAAAACTTCACTGATGGGGTGTTTGGTTACCCTTCTATTCCTACCTCTTACTTATTCTTTTGTTTGGTGTATTTTATGACCCAAAGAATAACATTCCTAAAGATTATCTATTCCTTACATTAAAGAATAGCTAAAGACAATCCCCCCTCATCTTTACCTATTCCATGCAAGAGGAAATACCTCAAATACAACTTTCTTTCTTTTGGACAACTTATACCCCTCAATAATAATAATAATTACTAATAATAATAATAATATAAATAAATTAAATATAAATAATAAATAATAATAATAGTTGTTAGTAGAAAATTAATAATAATAATAATAATAAATAATAAATTTAAATATAATAATAATAATAAAATTAATAAGAATAATAATAAGTAGAAAATTAATAATAATAATAAATATTAATAGGAATAATTACTTTAATTATAATAAGAAGAAAATTAATAATAATAAGGAATTAATAATAATAATAAATATAATTAATAATAATAAGATAATAATAATAATAAATAAATAAAATTAATAATAATAATAATAGTTGTTAGTAGAAAATTAATAATAATAATAATAATAATAATAAATTTAATAATATTAAGAATAAATTTCATAATAATAAGAAGAAAATTAATAATAATAAGGAATTTACAAATAA
>JAOTAY010000004.1:8604466-8614562 GCA_025629805.1 Erythroxylum baracoense
TACGAAAAATTATTGAGGGTATATTAGGTAGTATACATTTATTAGTTTACGTTCCATCCTAAACCCTCCAAATCGGAGGTTTCTTATTTTCACTGTTTATGATGGAATGGAATGTAACATCAAACTCTCTGCTTCCATCTCATTCCATTATGAAACCTTTAACCAAACGATGGAAACGTGTTACATTCCATCCCCTTCCATCCTCAATCCTTCAACCAAACAAAGCATAAGTTGAGCAGACAGTTTCTCAAACCAAACTAAGTTCCTCACTATTTGTTGTTTCTTTAATAAATTGATAAGTTTGGGAAGAAACTAAATATTACATTATGTGAAGGCTTTAAAAGAAATTAGATTAAATTTCAGATATAGTCACATATGTTATATTTCAATTTAATATCTTTAAGATAATATCATATTTTTATATATAAACAAGTTCTTTTATATTTTAAAAATTCTTAATAATATTTATTTTAGGCGATAATAAAATAAAAAGAAAAAGAAATAACATATAACATATAACAATTCAAGTTATAATAATATTAAGTTTGAAATGTTAAAATAAAATAAGATAAACCACAATTTTTAAAAATTATGAAATAATTATGAAAACAATATATACTTGAATTTATAATTTTTTAATATAACATTGAATTTCTAAATAATCATACTCACAAAGAAACAACATGCCAAAAGATGGTCTATAGTATGGGAAAAGATTCTCTATTCCAATAACCCTATTTCAACCTCTTTCGCGCACAATACGACAAAATGACGTTGTATTGTGTTAAGAGCTACTGATGAAAGTAAAGAAAAGGGCTTTCTATTAGCAAACTTAAATGAAATAATACTTAAAGACAGTCCGTATGGAGAAGACCATACTCCAACACAGTGACTCAAAGTAATTATGTTTTTTTAATGAACAAAACAAACTATTTAAACCAGTAAGAACGTAACAAATTCCTAAGACTTAGCAAAACTAACTAGAAAATGGAGTTGAAAGTAATGATTGTGTAGAACATGCAAGTGGAGTGGTTGCAGATTTCCCTAGATTTATGCAAGACTTAGAAACCACCATATAATATTAACTTCTTCATTACTGACTTTTTCCATTTTCATGAAAGTAATGACTGTGTAGGACATGCAAGTGGAGTGGTTGCAGATTTCCCTAGATTTATGCAAGACTCAGAAACTACCATATAATATTAACTTCTTCACTACTGACTTTTTCCATGTTCATGTGATTTACATGTGATGCCTAATTTTTCCTTCTAGAATAAATCTTTAAGGGAGGTGTTGTATCAGGGCATCCCTCCTAAAAAGTCGCCTTGTTCTCAACGCGAAAGGAAGGAAATTGCTCAACAAAGAGATCATAAGACTCCCGACTTGCTTCTTCAAGAGGAAGGTCTGCCCATTGAATCAACAATTCAAGAGAAGAGACACCAGCAGTAGAAACCCATCGATGAGAAAGTATCTTTTCAGGGGCCAAGACTAATTCCCAATCGGTATTGATTAGAAGTGGAACTGGAGGAGCTGGCTGCCCATGTGTTGGCTGAAGAAATGAAACATGAAAAATGGGATGAACTTTGGGATTTGGTGGGAGTTCAAGCTTATACACCATTGCTCCAACAGAATGAAGAATTTTGTATGAGCCAAAGAAGCGAGGAGAGAGCTTAACATATTGACGGCGAGCTAATGATTGTTGGTGGTATGGTTGTAAACGCAAGAAAACATAGTCACCAACTGAAAAGGTGACTTCACGTCGATGTGCATCTGCTTGTTGTTTCATCCGTGTTTGAGCACTCAAAAGATGGCATCTCATTCAAGAAGTTGAGTTTTGAGTTTAGCAACTTGAGTTTCACCACAGACAAATGGTGAAATTGCTGGTGGGTCACGACCATATACCAATTTGAAGGGAGTGGTGCTCACGGAAGAATGAAACCTGGTATTAAAAGCAAACTCAGCCCATGGCAAGTAGGTACTCTAAGTGTGAGGTTGTTCATGAGAAAATAATCGCAAGTATGTTTTTAAGCAACGGTTGACCCTTTGTTTGGTCATTTGTCTGGGGGTGGTAGACGGTACTCATGCTTAATTTGGTGTTACTGAGTCTAAAAAGCTCCTGCCAAAAAATACTTAGGAAAATAATGTCACAATCAGAAATTATAGATCTGGGGATGCTACAAAGGAGAACGACTTCCCTGCAAAAAATCTTAGCAACAGTTTTGGCAATATAAGGTTGAGCAAGAAGTGTGAATATTTACCGAGATGATCAACTACCGTTAAGATAATATTGTAATCACCAGAGTTAGGTAGGCCAGAGATAAAATCTAGCGAAATATCCTCCCAAATTTGTGTTGGAATTGTTACAGGTTACAAGAGACCTACAAGTGCTAAGGATTAATACTTTGCTTGTTGACAAACCAAGCAGTTCTAGATATAAGTATGAACATCTTGCTTCATCCTAGGCTAGAAAAAGTTAGAAGAAAGCCTTTTAAAGGTCTTCAAATTTCCTCCATGACCTGTTGTAGGTGTGTCATGTGCCTCTAAAATGAGTTTCTGTCAAAAAAGGGTATTGTGTGGGACCACCAATCGCTCTTTGTAAAACAGCTTGTTGTTTGCCAAATGAAAATCTGGTTAAGAGGAGGGATCTTGTTGAATATCTGTCAAGATATCACGAGTGTATGGATCCTCTTGAAGGGCCTCAACCCAATGAGCAAAGTCCAAAGGAATGGGGACAGCAAGAGCTAGGAAATCAGCGTGTTGGGGCTTACGAGAGAGCAAATCTACACCTGAATTTTCTTTACCAGCTTTGTAAACAATGGTGAAATCAAATGGTAGGATTTTCATAAGCAATCGTTATTGCTCATTAATGGTTACACGCTGATCTAGAAGATATTTAAGGCTGCGATGATCTGTTAGAACCAAGAAATGGCGACCTAATAAGTAATGGTTCCACTTCTGCAATGCTAACATAAGGGCAAGTAGTTCCCGATCATAGGTAGACTCAAATCTGTTTGAAAATGAAAGGCTCTTACTGAAATAGGCGACTGGGTGGTCTGATTGTAGAAGAATAGTTCTAATACGCTCAAAAGAGGCATCAGATTCCAGTGTAAATGGTTGAGAGAAGTCAAGTAATCGGAGGATAGGGACAATGGTCAGGGCATCCTTAAGCTTAAGGAAGGCTTTCTCTGCTATTGAGGACTATTTGAAAGCATTCTTTTTGGTAAGATCAGTAAGTGGATGAGCAATTAGACCATAACCTTGAACAATTCGGCAGTAATAACCTATCAAACCCAGGAATCCATGTAGCTCCTTCACATTTGTTGACGCTGGCCAACTCAAAACTGATTGTATTTAATCTTAATCTATGCCAACTCCTTCAGCTGATACAATATGCCCCAAAAAAGAAATTTTGGGTTGGCCAAACAGACACTATAATGATTGTTTTGAAGTAGTTGTAGAATGAGTTCCAAAAGCTAGAGATGCTGGTCAAGTGTCTGGCTGTATACTAAGATGTCATAAAAAAAGACAAGGATAATTTTGCGCAAGTAAGGACAGAAGAGGTCATTCACTGGAGCTTGAAAGGTTGAGGGGGCATTTATAATGCCAAAGGGCATGACTGTAAATTCATAATGCCCAGAATGTGTACGAAAAGTTGTTTTTGGATATCATCAGGGTGGACGAGAATCTAATGGTAACCAGAATGCAAATCAATTTTTGAAAAAACGTTAGAGCCATGTAACTCATCAAGGAGCTCATCCACATTGGGTATGGGGTATTTATTTGGCACAATGATTTGGTTAGGGCGTCTATAATTAATACATATTTACCAAGAGTTATCTTTCTTTTTAACAAGGAGAATAGGCTTAGCAAACGGGCTAGTGCTTAGGCAGATAAAACTTGACTTGATTAAATCTGAAACTTGTGTCTCAATTGCAAATTTTTCGAAATATGGATAGCAGTAAGGATGGATATTTAGAGGTTTAGAATTTGGGAGGAGTCGAATGGTATGGGTGTGTTGACGATAAGGGGATAGGGTTACAGGATCTTCAAAAATTAATGCAAAATGGGACGATAAGGGGGTAGGATTACAGGATCTTCAAAAATTAATGCAAAATGGGATGATAAGGGGGGTAGGATTACAGGATCTTCAAAAATTAATGCAAAATGGGAAATCAATTTTGAATTTCTGAAGGGGTAGTGTTACCTAGATTAGCTGAATCTTTGGATAGGTATTGGAAAGTTGCTTCAACTTATTTCGGAGGGACCCCATAGAGCTTATAACGCTTTCCATTTTCATTGAAAATCAATAATAGCTTGTTCTAATTAGCTTGGACTGTATTTAAGGAGGCTAGCCACTTAATTCGTAGGACCAAATATATACCACCAATGAAAAAAGGATAGTAATCTTGGGTAATGGTGAGACCCGGCAACTAAATGGGAATATTTAGGCATAGTTGGTTACAACTAATGACCTGCCCATTGCCTATTTGCACCCTAAATATTGGTACAGATTAGACTGACATTTGCAACTCCTCCATAAGTTTATCAAATACGAAGTTGTGGGTAAACCTACTATCAAATAGAATTAATGTCTGTCGTCTATTAAGAAATCCCTGTAACTTCTTTGTGGCACAAGAGGACTTTCCCAGGATGGCATGAAATGAAATTTCTGCAAGTTCAGTAGTTGAGTCACCTTATGTGACTTCTTCCATTTGGTCAATCTCTTCTTGCTCCATAAGTGAGAGGAAGGTTGTTTTGCAACGATGACTAGAAGCAAATTTTTCATTACACTGAAAGTAAAGGCCCCAGGCTATGCGATTTTTTCACTCCACATCCCATGGACGGGTTTGAAAACAAATTGGGGGCTGGGCTATTATAGTGGTATTTTTAGGGGCCAATGTGGTGGTAGCTAGGGTTGAAAGAGGTGTTGATTATGGGTTTGATCTAGACAGGTTAGACCATGAAAGGTTTCTAGGAGGTACACGAGAAGAGCCCACTTTTTGTTCAAATTCGAGGTTAAGCTCATAGCTTTGTAAATAGAACAAGGCTTATGAATACGAACATCAACCTTAAGGTCATCTTTCAATCCATTGAGGAACACGCCTAAGAGACAATGTTCAAGTCAATTCTTGACTTAAGCAGATAGTTTGGCGAATTCTTAACGATATTCTTGAGTCGTACCTATTTACTGGATACCACAAAGGTGTTCCTCAGGATTTCAAAATTCTGTTGGCCCATAATTTTCCTGCAACATCTTAACCACTTCTTCCCAGTACAAGACGGTTCGTTCACTGTTGATCTAGGCAAAGGGATCAAGAGCGTCACCCTCCAAATACATGGTAGCAATATCGACTTTTAGTTTATCGGGTGTTTGGTAATACAAAAAGTATTTTTCAGCCTTCAAAATTCAACCGCGAGGATCTCTTTCATCAAAACGAGAAAAATCCATCTTTGTATGATGTCGGCGAGAGGTGTTGTAGCCACCATGGTGAGTCAGCTTGGGGCATTAGCTTTGTCGTCCCACGATGATCTTGCATTATTGTGAGGTTCTGTAACATGATCAACACTTTTGGATTGGACTGAGCCTTCATATTGGCATCCATGGCTGTCATTTAGGATGTAAGGAGGGCTAATTGTTGGAGAATGGCTTCATTAGAAGGGTTGGTTGACTGTGTAGGAGAAGGGTTTTGTGGAGGAAGGGGGAAAGGTGGTGGAGGTTCGGTTAAGGAAGTGGAGCCGGTGGAAACCATTGTGGGTAGTGTGAGGCTTTTATACCAAAAATGTTAGGAGCTATTGATGAAAGTAAAAAAAAGGGCTTTTATTAGCAAACTTAAAATGAAATAACACTTAAAGATAGTTCGTATAGAGAGGACTAGACTCCAACACAATGACTTAAAGTAATTCTGCCTTTTTATTGAACAAAACAAATAGACTATTTAAACTAGTAAGAACATAACAGATTCCTTGGACTTAGCAAAACTAACTAGAAATTGGAGTTGAAAGTAATTATCATGTAGAACATGCAAGTGGAGTAGTTGTAGATTTCCTTAGATTTATGTAAGACTTAGAAACTGCCATATACTATTAACTTCTTCATTGCTGACTTTTTCCATGTTTATGTGATTTCCACATAATGCCTTATTTTTCCTTTTAGAATAAGTCTTTAAAGGAGGTGTTGTATCATATTGTAGCGGAACGAAAAGAGGATTACAAGTGCTGCGATCGGTGATATTCGGATTTGTTGCCAACCACCATGGAGGATAATCTTATTAGACTGATTGCAAAAACTAAGGTTCCTGATAGTTGTGCACCCTAATCTTTCTCCATTGGGAGGATAACCTACGGGCCTTCACCAGCAGTATTTAAAATAACCTCCTTCCCTTCTGTCAAGAAATAATTCATCCTAAAAATATTTACAAGGAATCACGTTTTTTAGTTGGAAATATATCACTTTGTAGCAAGGGTCAAAAGAACTCTGGAAGTCTATTCCTTGGTGTTTTCTAGTTCAGTTTTCCCAAACAAAATCAATCTATACACCACAAAACTCAGAGATCCATCAATCTAGAAATGAGAAAACCACAAAACCAAAGAATATGTTCATTCTAGTTCTTTTAAAGATTCTCGGATAGAAGAATGTGAGTGGCCAAATTTTGAAATATGACAAGGAGAATTTTTGCCTTGAAACATTAAAAAGTACCCATATTGTTCAACAACTTTTTAACAAAGAAGCGATAGAAAGAGTAGATGTAAAAGAGTAGTTGCATGGAATGCTCCACAAGTAAATGGTTAAAGCTTTTCATCTGTCCGCTATAGGCATGTCTAAGGCTTGATAATATGAAAACTATAGCCAAAAAATATGAAGAATTGCTCCAATTGGGACAAGGAGAGTGTCCTTCCAACACTGGAGGCTTGGCACTCCATAGTCACCACCTAGGCGTACCACCAAGTAATATCTACAATAGGATTTGCTCCTACCAATAAAAAGTTCATCACTATGATGCTTTGGGGACAAAATTGTTTCAGATGCTAAACTAGGGAGAATGTATACAAAAATTTCATCAACAAAGCCTCATAGTGATGAATGCCTTTCTAACAAGTAGCGAACTCCAGAATTGTATAGGGTGGAACATCTCAGTGGTAACTACAAGAATGTGTGTCACAATTTGTCCCATGAAATGAAACAAGTAACATTTGACTTGTATGCAGAAACAGGTGGACAAAATGCCCTATGGTTTGGATGAAGGTACTAGCTTCTTATATATAGACTCAACAAGGGCTGTGCTTCCATGGTAGAAGAGTTTCAAAAATCCAGGCAAATTCCTACATGACCACAATTTACTAAACTTCTTATCTATTACATAATACAAATTCCGCCAGACCGTTGATTAGACTTTAAACTTCTATATATTACACAATACTAACCCTGCATTTGATCCACCATATAAGGCAATTGCCAGCAAATCCCATAGGAGAGAATTTAAACATTCTGCCTATTTAAGAATACATGTTCTGCTGAGTAAGTTAGGAAGCATTTCAAATCCTTGTAAAATGCTAGATCACACCTCCCCCACCCCCCCTCCTGCCCCAAATTTTTTAACCGTGTTAGACGAGTTTTGCTTCCAAGGGAAGTAGTTTCGCTTTAATGAAAAAATAAAAATTGTAGCTTTATACATCAGAAAGCTCCATAGGAGACTCACATTCTCCACTGGAGCAGGGGCAGAGTGTTGGTAACACAGGTCATTCTATATAATTCATATACTAAAATCATACAAGTTACCAAGTTAATATATCACAAAAATAAGTGTAGTAAGCACGACATTCAAAAACTTTGCAAATCTTTTTTCTCTTATAGGAGCTATTTAAAACCCACAAATAAGTCATGTAAACAACCAAACTAAGTTCCAATTTTAAGACCAAAAACAGAAGTAAAGTTAAGCATTGACTAGTCCTCCTTGTTGGCTGCAACAATATCAACAGCAGTTTTGTATCCAAATTTAGTTTAATGACAGTAAAGACCCAAAGAATAGAAGTGTTGGACAGGAAAAGTAGGAAACCCAACGAAAGAGAAAATTACTAGCAAGAAATAAAAAAGCTTGATAATGGACAGAAAAATACATTATGTTTGTCATTAGTAACCAAAACTGGGAAAGAAAAATGTTTAAAATACTTATAATTAGAAACACATAACATGTTTACGATCTCATCGACTGTGACCGACCAAACTATACTTACACATATATGAGATAAATATGTACTCCTCCTGTTGTCATGATTTTTATGTTGCAGTTTGAAAGACTTGTATTATTGCATTAATACTGTCAAAATATCCCACAGAGTATATGTCAGAATATCCTACAAAATATTCTTATCGTAATAGGAAATATCCTACAGAGTATTCTGAGTATATTTTTAGGCTGTAAATATTTGATTTTATTTCCTAGTTTGTTATTTCCTAGTTTAGATACTATGTGTAAATACAAATATTTTGTCAGATACTTTATCCCTTAAATATGTTCTTCATGTACCAAAACTTGCTTATAACCTTTTGTCTATCAGTAAGTTGTCAAAAGATTCTAATTGTCGTGTCACCTTCTTTGATTCCTATTATGTGTTTCAGGACTTGACTTCGGGGAAGAAGATTGGCAGTGCTAGAATGATTTATGGTCTTTACTATTTTGAAGATTAAGTCTCCAAGGATAAAAGACCCCAAGGACTAAGTAGTATAAGTTCTAACCTTGTCAATGATAAAATAATGCTCTGGCACTATAGACTAGGGCATCCTAATTTTCAATATCTTAAAAAATTGTTTCCTACCTTATTTAAGGAAAACATTGTATTTTGTCAAAAGTTTATAAAAATATTTATCCTTCAAAACCTTATCAACCTTCACGACCATTTTACTTAATTTATAGTGATGTTTAGGGTCCTTCACAGATTCCTACTTATTCAAACAAAAAATGGTTTGTTACTTTCATTGATGATCACACTAGGTTGTGTTGGGTATATTTAATGACTAATAAATCTGAAGTTAAGATTGTGTTCTAAAATTTTTATAACATGATTGAAACTCAATTTCAAACTAAAATTGGTATTCTTCATTCTGATAATGGTACTGAGTATTTCAGTGAAATTCTTGGAAGTTTTTTGAGAGAGAAGGGCATTCATCATCAATCAACTTGTGTTGATATACCTTAGCAAAATAGTATAGCTGAGAGAAAAAATCAACAGTTATTGGAAGTGACTCGGTCTCTTATGCTTTCTATGTTTTTCCCTACGTATCTTTGGGGTGAAGCAGTTTTAACTGCAACTTATTTGATAAATAGAATGCCTACCAGTGTACTTAACTTCATTACTCCTCTTGAGTGCTTTACAAGTTTCTTCCCAAAAAATCGAATTTCCTCCAAATTACCCCTCAAAATATTTGGGTGTGTAACTTATGTTCATCTACCCAATAAGGATCGGTCCAAGCTTGATCCTAGGGCTGAAAAATATGTTTTTGTTGGTTATGCATCAAATAAAAAAAGGTTATAAATGTTTTAATCCAAAGAACCGAAAAGTCCTAGCTACTATGGATGTTCTATTTCTGAAAAATCAGCCTTATTTTTAAAAGAATTTTCTTCAGGGGGAGAGTTTAAAGGAAGAAAATAGTGGGGATAAAATGCCTATCTTTCATACATTACCCCAAATAGTAGTTTCTACACCTAAGGATGCTTTGCCAGAAATTGTTGAATTTGTAACAAGGGGGAAACACTACAAGACAATCTTAAGGATCAAGAACCTGAGGTCATTGTTTATACAAGGAGACAAAATCATCAAAAGACTAAAGAACCTACTGTTCCTTCAACACCTAGTCAGTCGACGATCTTGGATTCAGGTACTCAAGACACTTCTAAAAGTACTAATTTTTCTGTCTCACCTCCTGTTTTACCTAATAAAGTCTCTCATGAATATCTTGATCTTGATGTTTCTATTGCTCTTAGAAAAGGAACTTATCCTTTAACTAATCATCCTATTGCAAAATGAAAAATCGAAGGGGGTTAATTAATTCTCAATTTTTCCGCAAACTCCTTTGGCACCAATAAAATAAAAACAAGCT
>JAOTAY010000004.1:8614662-8629706 GCA_025629805.1 Erythroxylum baracoense
CTTTTATTGAATAACAATAATGTCATACAAATAAAATTACAACCAAAATAAATTGGCTGCAAGGGCATAAACTAACACAAACCACTAACAAGTAAGCCACCATGGCGCTTCATTGCATTGATGATCTTAGTATCAGAAAGCAATATGCTTTTGACGAAGTCATAAGAAGGCTTTATGGTATTCTCTAAGCTTCTGGTTAAAATGGTTGGGTCTGCTGAGATGGTAAAAGCGAGGTCAGCACTTGAAAACCCTATGTCTCTCAAGAAGTCGAATTTGGCAAAAGGGTGCTCTCAGGATTGGACAAAAGCAGCGAAGGACGTTTCATTATCAACTTTGAAATCTGAGACTGTGAATTCGCGGTTTCTCAGAAAGGCCAAAACGGAGTCAGGTCTCTCTGCGGACAAGACTTTAATCTTCTTCGATGTGGCGCGGGCAGCTTCTAAAGGCATTCCGCATGATTGAACTAGGTAGCTTAAAGTAAAAACATCTTTTTCTCTTGATGATTTGGAGCTAATGTGTCTACAAAGCAATTGCTGATTCTGAACAGACGCAAAGCTTTCAACAGTGACTAGTTGAGAGGATTGGCTAGGTGAAAGCAGGCTTTCACGAAGATTATTTGTAAGAGACTTTGCAGGGTAGAGAAGTCTGAAGGTTTGGAGATATTGATGAAAGTTCATATCGGGTGAAGAAGACGAAGGGGAAGACTGGAGTGGATCCCAATTTTCTCAGAAACACAACCCTCGTCGCGAAGGTTTTAGTTTCCACAAGTCGAGGGGCTGGAAACGATGTCGTTTAGTGGCGGCCCGACCTTATAAATATAATCCCTACATGTTTATTTTACTCAACGCAAGTTCTTTTCCTGTTTTGGTTTATTGATGGAGTTCTGTTTTAGGCTTTAGCACTTGATCGAACAGGATAGTAAAGTGTCGAGATTTTCAAATTTTGTTCACAAAGTGGAGACCACAAAATATTAAGACATAGCAGCACATATGAATTCTTTTCTTTATTAGGGAGAAATAAACGTACATTACAAATCAGCTACACCCCGTTGGACTTTACAAAGGTATAAATGAATACACCTAAAGGTTCGAATCAGGCAGTTGCTGTAACCACAGATTCTGCAAGTTCTTCCAAGAGTTCTTTCTGCTCCACAGCAGCACAAGCCTGCAAGAAGTACCGAGTTTTGATCACAAAAAATGAGAACGTTGGGCACCACATCCCCAGGATAAGGTTAAGTACCTGAACTGCGTTTTCTATTTCACCTTCAAGAAAAGATGTGAGCTCAAAATTCATCTTCAACCGGTGGTCGGTGACTCTGTTGTCCTAATTAATAAGATAAGACAAACTTTAGTTCTTATACTCAGTCTAGTAGCATTTCCACCATCCTATAGGTAAATCCCCTGAATAACTATCCGTATCCAACAGAAGCTTGTCTCTGACAATCAGTCTCACATGTAACTACCAAGATCCTAAATATAAACTCCTCCTAAATTGAAATTGGTGCATTTATCACTTATTTGCATCTACAAAGACTGAGCAATTCAGTTAGATCACAAGGTCTCCAGGAGGTTCTAAGAGAATCTCTGTGCATCCCAATGTCACAACTCTGTACATAATAAGCTCAAAGCAGAATAGGAAAAATACCTTGTAATTGTATGTTCGAATCTTTTCTGCACGGGCACCAGTACCAACCTGCATTTTAAGCATAAAACAGAAGACTTAGAAACACTTCGCCTGCACACAAGTTCCATTAGTTGAATTGGATCACACTCCAGCTTTGGAAATTTAGAAGGAATGGGAAAGTTGTAGCAAAAACAAAACCAAGAAAGTTATCAGTTACAACGTTATCCAATGGACAAATATGTGTAGCACAGTGTCTAGCTACCTGCATTTGTGGAATATAATCATATACATGAAGGCGCAGTCCAATGTCCACAAAAGGCAACAAACCGAACTTCCAAATCAGAAATTAAGGGTACCTGAGATTTTCTCTGGTTCCTTATTGATTCTTGCTGCTCCCTCACTTTTATCTCATACCTGATAAATCAAGGACGATCAATAATAAAGAAGGGAAATGTGTAGCTCAGAAGCTTGAGTTTCAAACTATGGACACCCAACTAATAAGCAAAAAAGAAAATACATGAAAGATACAAGAAGACAAGATAAGCCATGAGGGATTTATTGAAAAATTTTCTCCTCCTTTTATAGAATTATCCAATGGAATCTAGCATATCTGACTCATAAATTAGTACAGCAAACCATGTCCCACTCACAGTTTTGCCCGTAGAAGCTGGAGAGCACGGTTTTTATTCTGAAGTTGTGTCCTTTCTTCAGTACAAAAGATGCGGATTCCAGTTGGCTTGTGGATAAGATCAACAGCTGTCTCAACCTTGTTCACATTTTGGCCTGCAGGATGACCATGATCAGACATTTAAAGAGATGCCTTCTTCATTCTTGGGTTGTGGATGAAGAAGGAAAAAAACAGGAGTGGCGGCAGTGGAGAAGGAAGATCAAAAGCATGAAGAGAAGTGATTCACTTATTCTATTACAATCTTGGCCACCGGTTTTACATACCTCCAGCCCCACCAGACCTTGCTGTTGTAAGTTCAATATCTTTAGGGTCAATGACCACTTCAACTTCATCAGCCTATGTTCATATGCAGAATAAGCACTAATTACTATACACCGAATAAAGCATACTTCGACAATCTAATTAGGTCAAGAGATGGTCAGCAATGTGGAACCAGAAATTTATGCATGAAATTCAGCTGATTTATCAGCAGGATCCATGAAACAAGAAATCCAAGATATAAATCTCCAGTCAAACAATATTTTGCCATTAATCATCACAAAATCTGAAGTTGAGGAGGAACATCAACATTCCAATAGCTTCTTAACACTTGGCCTAGTCTGACTCTAACTTTACCTCAACATAATCAAGGATACAGAAGCCTATGAACTGCCTTAGCTACCCAAAGAACAAAGGGATTAATAACTTTAAACTTCAGACCTATTACAGAATGGAAGCACCAAATAACTCTACCTCAGGCATGACGGCTATGGTTGCAGTTGAGGTGTGCACACGGCCCTGTGTTTCTGTCTGAGGAACCCGTTGAACTCGATGAACACCAGATTCATATTTCAGTTTACTGTAGACATGATTCCCTTTGACCTCCATCACATAGGTTTTGTAGCCACCTTTCTCAGCCTTTGAAGAAAAACAAAAAGGTTGACCATAATGAGACCCACAAGAATAAGGTGAATACCTTTTCAACAATAAAAGATACTTACATCAGAACTTGAAACTAGGGAGTATTTCCAAGAATTTCGCTCGCTGTACTTCTGATACATGCGGACCTTAGCATTGAAACAGGTGTTGTTGTATTGGAATCCAAGAAGAAGTTAATTAAAATTCAGAACAAAGATTCTTAGGTGGAAACAACTGATTTACTTCAAGAAGTGCTGATAATATCAAGATTATATGGAAGGAGATAACAAAAGAATAGAAGTAGTTCAATTGGTGCACATTTCAAAAGACCATAATGAAAGATCTTGCACTATTAGCTTACAAAGCACCTGGATGCATATCATAATAGTAAAGTGGATAAGTAAATTCAATGTAGTTAATATACCAGATGTTTCAATCTCCAATATCTTATTTTTCTTTCTCTTTTTCCATTCAAAATGCATAAATAAAATCATTCTGATTTAGCGATGCTGTACATCACAGAAAACAAAGACATGAAATTATTTGGCTGAGAGCAGCATGTACCTACAAGATCACCAGCCCATAGTCCAGCCTCGTCACCTCCAGTACCTGCCCTTACTGTGAATGTGAAGGAAAACAAGATCTATAGTGTCAGAAAACACATAAATTTCAACAAGAATGAGTATCAGAAATTAAGCCAATGCAATGATGCCATCTTTTTATTTCAATATGATAGATATACACAAAACTTAGCATCTGTAGAACTAGTCCAACACTTGTCTCATGAAGGTTGAAGACATTTTATGAGAAAGAATCAAAATCAAATTTTCTGTCCATAAGTTTACTGTCCTTGTTTACCTTCATACATTATCCATCTCATCTGATAATTTCAGAAGTATAATCATTGCGCAGTTTCAAGAAACGAAATAATTGGATGCAGAGAGCTGTTTTCTTACATATTAAATAGAACACAATCAAAGGAACAAATCGAAATCGGTATTATTGACAGGAAAACATATACCTTCAAGCATTATATTCCTTGCATCAAGAGGATCACTAGGAAGCAGAAGAACCTGTCAAAAGTAGGTTTGGAGCACATGTTAGCATGAGGCTGGTGAAAAAAGAAAAATATGGAGAAATACTTAAGGAAAACAAGAATGGGGAGTTGGGTTGAAATTCCCTTGCAAAATGAAGGATACAAATCAACACAACATGCTGGATTAACAGGAGTTACATGTCAATAAAAGACCTCAAACTATATCACCAGCATTAGTTTTGGAAATAACAGTTGAACTCAGATCTCCAACCCAAACCCATATGGGTGATAAAAAATTTCTGGATCACGACAGAAGAGTATCATGATAACAAATTATGCTACGATTCTGAGTAATTAACATAAAAAGGATAATGCAAGCAGTTGAAGATGACTTCCATATACAAACCTTAAGCTTCTCCTCCAGCGCTTTGAGCTCATTGGACAAAGATTCAACTTCAAAAGCAATCATCTCAGCCATATCTTCATCATTTGAATCCTCTTTAGCTAAGGCTGTCATAGTATTACCAGGAAGAGTGGGGCAAAGGTCATAACCTTTGGCTTCCGTTTTAAGAAAACGTATAGCTGAAGAAGGAAACTTGGTCCATACCTTTTGTCTCTTCTACCAGCTTTTCACAATCCTTGAATCTCCTAAAAGTTGATACAACCTATTTTCCCAACCATAACAAAAAAAATTCTACTTCACCACCAATTACAATTGACTGCGTTAGCTTATACAAAAGAAAAGACCATGTTACCTCATCAAGCTCCGACATGGACTGTGCTAGTTTTTGGTATTCAGTGGGATTTGAGATGACATCTGGGTCAGCCAGCTTGACCTGCCGTTCAGCTTGTCTTATTCAAGAACAAAAACAATACTCGCCAACCTTCTTTATTACATTTATTTCACAAGAACGACACAAAACCATACACAAAGCTAGTAAACCAATCCAAAGTATCAAATTCAAATTCCAGAGAGCTCCTGATAATTAGCAAAACCCATCTTTTGCGAAGTAAAATCACGCAATTCCAATGCAACAAGAGAGAAATTTGCAACTAACCGATAACTCTTTCCAGGTCTTCTCGGCAGATTCTAGTTTCGTTATTAAATAAGGCTCCTGCAAATTCATAACAGCCCAAAAAGAAGAAAAACGTTCCCAGTCAAAACGTGATATATTAAAGCCCTAAAGAAGTCTCACCTCAAACCAAGACCACCATGTATTGTAGCTTATACGCACCGCCATGCAAACGATGCTCGGAGGTGTTCGTGTGAATGATGATCTGAAGAAAACAACATTTCTACTGTATCGTTCTATGAAAAGACTTGGAGAGGGGCATCCATTGTGGGCTGTGCAGAGTCGAGCAGTTGAGGTCGGAGTTAAGGTATTCATGGGGTCTAAGAGTTTACAAACGAAACCAATGCTTGGTGTGGACGCTGAAGCTAAAAGGCGGTAGATAAGGGTCTGTTTGGTTTGCTGGATTAGATTGTCACCAGTAGTTCCAGTTTATTTCTGGATGCTTTATGTTTTTCCTTAGGATATTTCTTTCTTGTTGATTCTATGACGATGCTATATTAATACCCTGTACCCTTTAAAATAACAAAATAGTTTTTAAATATATTATAATTTATAATTATAAATTTTAATTATACGACAGTCATATTTTCAAAAATTATAATAATAGAAATTTAAAATAACAATTTTTAATTTATTTTTATTAATACTATTTTCATCAAAAAAATAATAACCATCATTTAATCATCATATAAAATTAAGAATAATGTAAAATATTTAAAATATTATAATTTCATCATATAATAAATAATAATTACTTCAAAACATCAAATAAAAAGAATAATAACTCACAACATCTGCAATTCAATTTGTATAATTACTAGTTATATAATTCAACCACAAATTAACTAATCTATTTTGATAATTATAAAATTTAATTTATAATCATCATCATCATCAACACTCAGTTGAATCCCGCATCCACGTGAAATTTAGGGAGATACAATAGCATGTAACTTTACCCTTATATAGAAGAGAGATTGCTTTCAATAGACCTACATGCAAATGTGACATGAAAGTTTTTTAAAAATAATCAAATAAACATAAAATGTAATAAAATAACTATATACAAAAAATAATTAATTAATTAGAATAAAGTAATAATAAATAAGTAAAATAGAAAAATAACAGCTTTAAAAAATACTACAAATCTTCATTTAAATGATGCAAGTTTAAAAGACAAAGTTATTAAGAAAATAAAATGATAGATATACCTGATATGTTGCAAAGTTCTGCTTATATCTGATATGCAACAAAGTTCTGCTTACCATTTCTTGAGTTGTACATGTCATCCTTGCTTAGGGGGCTTGCTAATGTGCTCTATAGCATTCCGATTTTATCGAATGTCCCTGAAGGGATAACTAATAGCTATTGCATCATAATAAGTAAAGGCTACTTTGCTACTATAAGCTAACGACGTGATTTTGTTCAAGATACTAAGACAAAATGATAAACCACCTCATCATTTAATAAAAACTAAACCAAACATGTGGCATTTGGGTTAAAGAGTAACAAAGATAATTGACCACACATGATTTAGGCAAACTTAGATGTAATCAAACAACAATACGGAAACCACCATAAAAGTCACCAGCAATCACATGTCCATAAAACAATAAAAGACACATTTTTCATGCTTCACAATTTCAGGCATAAACCCAAAAAGCTACCCATTGTATCAAAAAACACATTTACCTAGTACACAATCCAAAAACAACATACAAACAATAGAAAGAATTGGGAGAAATAGGAAGCTCAACCATCATTATCCCAGATCCAAAACCACAAGATCACAACAAAAAAACGAATTGATCTCTCTCTCTCCCTCTGTATATATATATATATTCAAAGTTAATAGAGATCTCAAATTAAATCTGAAGACATCAACAATACAAAAGAGAGCATAAGTAAGAGACCTTACCGTTACCTGAAACATTACAAAAGCGGTGACTGATCGGGAACTCAAAATCATTAGCCATGCGCCACGATAAGAAAAGAATCGTAGACAACAGAAAATTCAAAATTTCAACAACAAAATCTATAGAATAAACTCCTTTAACCATATACCGAAGAGAAATATGTACCAATCAACACTTACAATAAGTAATCCAGAGAGAAAGACACAAACATTCAGAAAAATATGGCCAATTGAGGTAAGTAAGCAGAAATCCCAATCAAAAAAGAAGTAAAAAATCAAAACTTTAACCATAGCAGTGAGATATAATAACAAGATCTCATACCCACTAGCAAAAATATTGTCAAGCACTAAGGATTAGTACACATACCAGTTCCCAAACTCAAAATTAACAAGTAGGAAAGAGAAAATAAAACAGAAAGAAGAACCTTACAGTAGAATACATGCAAACACGAAGCTAATCCAAAAAAATCCCACCAAAGGAAAATCAAAACAGAAAATGAAACAACCAACACAGATCAAGCAATAGGATGAAATTAAAAAAGGAGAAGTAAAAATAGCAACCAAAGGTAAGAGCAGAAGAACATAAGATCTGATAAGAGAGTAGAGATCTAAGAAAAAGAGACCATCTCCATCCTTATCGAATAAGTATAAGGCCTCCTTGAGCCAAGAGATCTGGTTATTCGTCGAGAACCAGATCTACATAATTATATGCTAGATTATACCACTGGAAGTGAGAAAACTAAGATCTGAAGACAAACTAGGAAAAAAGCAAATCGAAAACCCTAGATCTTGCAATTTTTAATTTATAATAGATAACCCAATTTATAATAAAGGCTAATGTTTTATTCAAATTTCATTATATCTCAATCTCAAATTTCAAACAAAAACAACCTCAAATTCATAATCTAATTCCTAATTTTAAATAAAAATGAATACTCTCAAACTCAAATTCATAACCTAATTCAAAATTCTAGTTCTCATTATCACAAAAAATTAGAAACACAATCAATTCTAATTTTCAAGTGAAGACCATGATAATTTTTATGAATGACACACATTCAAACTTTCATTTCATTGTTTCATAATCACAAATTCATAACTTACAACTTACATTTACAAGTCATCCACAATCACATCCATAAGTTAGCAAATCCACAAGCCTATAATACAATCAATCACATACACATTCCATAATTCAGTGACCCACAATTCCACAAACAGAGTATAGCAAAGTGCAACTTTGGCTCTTAACACTACAATTTTATAACACAGAGGTGCAACACAACACAAGAGGCCAAAGGGTGATGACTGACAACGATTGGTGAGCAACTGATAAACTATGATTGTGATTGCAGACAGGGGCTATAGAGGAGTTGCGGCGGGCTATAGAGGAGTTGCGGCGGGCTACGAGGGCTCTGCGGTGGTTATAAGGAGGCTGCTGGCTACGACGAGTGCCGACAAGGGTTGCGAGCGACTTCTTGTCTGAGTGATTACTTCTGCCTGCCTACTGCATATTGTGTTTCAATTTGTACATAGTTTTTTTTAATGCATTTAGCTCCTTAGATATTTTGAATTTAAGGGTACTGGCTGATATTTGATCAGTATTTTAAATACCGTTAGGTATGAAATATGATAATTTGTACCATTTTTTACCGATCTAGTA
Source organism: Erythroxylum baracoense (assembly GCA_025629805.1). NCBI lineage: Eukaryota > Viridiplantae > Streptophyta > Magnoliopsida > Malpighiales > Erythroxylaceae > Erythroxylum > Erythroxylum baracoense. Next base: position 8,623,558 of record JAOTAY010000004.1, read on the forward strand.
CCTTTTGGTACGAAATCTAATACTTTGCTTTTTTGCGTTAAAAATTAATAAGATAGGGATGGAAATAGCTATGATTCAAGTTTAATTTAAAGATGATTAAAAAAAATTAAATTCAATCAACTCAAATATTAATTTCAAATAGAATCATTCCAATATGAAAACAAGAAATAAGTTAAGGATAGTTTGATTCAATATTGTCTTTTATTGTGGTTTTTCTATTTTTATTTTTATTTTCTTTTAAATTTTTAATAAAATATTATTTATTTTGTAATAAAATTAAAAAATATTTATTTTATTATCATATTGTAATTTTATTTTTATTATATTATTAAATATTAATGTTACACTATATTATAATTCATTTATCAACATAATAAAGTTTGCAAAATTTATTATAGTTATTAAAAATAAAAAGACATATATAGTGATATAATTAACAAATATCTACATCAATTATTCATAATAAGAGTTTAATATAAAAATATATTAATTTATTTTAATTAAATAATTAAAATATTCATTGAAGTGTAATAATAACTGTCAACATACTAAAGTTTTTTAAATTTGTTATTATTATTATTAAAAATAAAAATAGATAAATATTTGATATAACTAAATAAATATATACATCAATTATATATAATAAGAGTTTAATATAAAAATTTATTATTTTATTTTAATTAAATAATTTAAATATTCATTCAATTATAATAATAACATCAATTATGAAAAGAAATATCAATTAATTATAATTTTTATTGATGTAATCATTTTATATTTATTTAATAATTTTATATGGAGGAATACTCTAAAATTATATTAGAGTAATATTATATTTTACTTAAGAATTTACATTTTCATTTACATTTTTAATAATATACTCTTTATTTCAGTGCAATTATTAATTGATTCATTTACATGTCTTCTTCTTCTTTTTCATGAGTGTCAGTTTCTGTACCAACAACAAAAAACTTTGATAGAGTCCAATCTGTTGATACCAAGAGTTATTGTATGATTGCATAAAGGTATGATAAATATGCTACATAGTTACTATCGCTATAAACTTCATGGTTTTGTCACTTGTAGTTACTTCTTTAAAGATCTTTTTCTGAGGAAGAACCCAGTCTTCTCTCTGCTGCTGATAATCCCTCTTTTATCACCAATAATAAAAATCAATCATTAATAATTTCAATTAATCTTATTTAATTTTTTGTGCGTTTTACGATAGTTTGATATTAATTAAATCTTTTAAACTTTTAATTTTTGGTACCATTTTTAAAACACTGATAAAAATATATATATTTGGAAGATTCTCCAAGAGTTAAAAATGATTATTTATATTATCCGTTTTAAAGTGAAAATTATAAATTCGTAGAAAAATAAAAAGAAGTTGCTACTGGGACGTAGGATTTTCTTTGATTTTATTACATATAACCTTTTTAACTTATATTTTATTTAAGATTTAGTTTATTCCTACAATATTATAATTAAAATCTTAAATTTAATTGTAAATAATTTTTAATAAATCAAATTTCAACATATCTATATCTAAGATTGCTTAAATTCACTGAATTAATTAGAAAACAATTGATTTGTTATTATAATCAAAATGTTGATGCCCTCCTTAAGTGGTTAACTTGGTACCGTTTGGTTCTACTTTTATTTACTTGTTGTAATTTTTAGTTTCTGTTTTTCTTTCAAATAAAAATAAAAGTCTGTTTGGTTGTTAATATCACTGTAGTTACGTTTTAATTATTGATGATAATTACATATTGGATAAAACTTAAAGATAAATTGTTTTGTTTATTTTAATATCTTATTTAATATTTATTAATAAATTATCAATAAAGTTATTTTATTTTTTAAATAAATAATTAAAAAATTAAACTTTATTTTAAATATATTTTAATTATTTAATCAAAATTTATTTGAACTTTATATATTTTGAAGACATTTTAAATTTATTTATATTTATTCATAATTATTAATTAATTTTACGAAAATTCAATAAAATTATTAAACAAAATTAAGTAAAATCGGAAAACTAAAAAGAAAAACAAAACAGTCCTTATATTCACTTCCACTATTGGTAAGAGTTTATTAGAGTCTAAAAATCAGCTCTACAATTGGAAAGTATATTATTTAGTAAATTCAAACACCTCTCTGCTTATCATCAATGCCAATGTAAATAGCACATGCATTGAGGTGTTCAGCGAATAATTATCTTCACCGCACTAAATTAACTCTATCTTTTTTTTTTCTCTTCTTCAGTTATGATTAAATTGGAGTCATGATTTAGTAATTTGTAGTCAATTGTAATTCAATATTTAATATAATTTAACAATTCTTGTAACTTTCTAATTTAATAACTTAGATATTCTTTTCATAGAGATACATCTACATAAACATAAAATCTTATTCAACTTAATTAAAATGTTTTATCAACATATTTATCTTATGTAATGAAAAATTAATTTTCTTTTCATGAAAATTATCATTTTCTTATTAGTCATTAAACATTTTTGTTGAGTTTTCCACAAATTAAACGTCAATCGAAAAGAATAATGTGTTAAAGATTAAAAAAAGAGTCAAAATATTTCAGGACACAAAATTCCCCACTTTATGAGGGTCATAAGAGATCATCAATTTATTCAGTCTTTCTTTTGCAATTTTTAAAAAGAGACTGTTTCCATAATTCAAACTTGTAATCTTTGGATTACAAAAGAGCAATTTTTTAATAAAGTGAATATGTTTTTTTTCAGTTAATACTCAATTCAATTGATTTAGAGATGAATTATATGTTTCATTAACTTGAAAGTAACTTCATTCAAGAGAATAATCATAGTTTTTAATATACTATTGAACTTGAATTTATGTAATTAAGAAAGGATGTACGTTTTCAAATGGATAAACCAAAGCTATGTGTTTTCTATCGAAAAGAAACATAAAAGTTATTGAGAATATTATAGGAATATTTTCTCGTAGATAAGCTGAAGTTGTTATGGATTGGGATTATATTTTGTTACCTTGTTTTAGGAGATAATTTAGGAAGCTGTTTCCGTAATTGGTTGTAATTTAGGAAGATGTTTCCGTAGTTGGTTGTATCTTTGTATATAAACTGTACTGATGAATGAGAGGACACACGGGAAAATCCTTAACCCAAAAACTGATATGTGCAAATTGTCATGATATCAGAGCCAAACCTGAAAACTCTATAGCCAAAACTCATGGTCGGCGAAACATCTACAGGTGATGGGAATCCAGAACCATATCTTCATACGACATCACGTTGCTTGATAATCCCAGTTTCTCAATCACTTAGGTGCAATTGAGGGGGATAATTATGATGAATGGGCTCGCTCATTCAAGACTGCCTTGCGTGCAAGGAAGAAATTTAGCTTTGTCAACAGATCAATCAAAGAACCCGATGTCAAGTCGCCTGACCATAAAGACTGGTGGACCATTAACTCGTTGTTGGTGTCCTAGATACGAAATATAATCGAACCAAGTTTACGTTCCACAATTTCTCACTTGGAGGTAGCCTAAGATTGGTGAAACAACATTCAAAAACATTTTTTGGTTGTTAACGGACCTCGAATTCAACAACTGAAATCAAATCTGGGAGAATGTAAACAGAAAGGGATGACCATCGTCAACTATTATGGAAGACTGAACCAGTTGTGGGATGAGTTGGCCAATTTCGACCAACTTCCTACTTGCAAGTGTGGGAAGTGCATGTGTGACCTTAGACCTGTTTTAGAGAAAAAATGGGAGGATGAAAAAGTGCACCTTTTTCTCATGGGACTAGATGAGACAGTGTGCGGCACAGTTTGATCCAATATTTTGGCATAAGACCCACTGCCCAACTTGAACAAAGTATACTCGCTTCTTATTCAGGAGGAATGAGTGCAAACAATCACTCGTGGTAAGGAGGAACCAGGTGAAACCATGGCTTTGGTAGTCCATACCCGCAACGATGTGAAAGACAAGTCCAACCTCGTATCCACTCATTATAAACAAATAGGCCATGAAATTGATGGATGCTTCACTTTAATTGGATACCCGGAATGGTGGGAGGATCGTCCCTGTGGTGACGTCAAGGCGGAGGCCGTGGGTTTCAACAAACATATTCCGAATACTCCTTGTTCACATTGCACAAAGGGACGACGCAACTCAATGTTCTTGTCTACGTCGATGACCTCATCATTTATGGGAGCAATCTGACAATTATTCAATAGTTCAAGTAATATTTTAATGAATGTTTTCACATGAAGGATCTGGGTGTGTTGAAATACTTCTTGGGCATTGAGGTTGCGCGTGGTCCTGGTGGGTTCTTCCTATGTCAACTTAAATATGCGTTGGACATCATTTCAGAAGTAGGTTTGTTAGGTGCCAAACCGATAGGTGTCCCCATGGAACAAAACCATCGGTTGGCATTGTCCACGAGCAATTTGTTGCAAGATCCAGAACCTTATAGGTGCTTGGTGGGCCAACTTATATACTTATGTTTCACTCGTCCCGAGCTGTCCTACAGTGTGCATGTGTTATCTCAATTCATGCAACAACTGCGTAAAGACCATTAGGAGGCTGCATTAAGGGTAATACGGTATTTAAAAGGCAACCCTGGCCAAGGTATCTTACTTAACAGTCAGTGTGATCTTGTGATGGAAGGATGGTGTGATGCAGACTAGGCTGGTTGCCCTCTTACCAGGCGCTCTCTTACAGGTTGGTTGGTTTTTCTTGGTAATTCTCCTATATCTTGGAAAACGAAGAAACAACATACCGTTTCTCGTTCTTTCGAGGAAGCAGAGTATAGATCCATGGCTAATACTACTTGTGAGCTCAAATGGTTGAAATGTCTCCTTTCGAGTCTGGGAGTGTCTCACCAAGCTCCCATGTCCCTTTACTGTGATAGTCAGGTGGCTATCCATATCTCTCAAAACCCAGTTTTCCATGAACGCACAAAGCATATTGAGGTAGACTGTCATCTTGTTCGAGACGAGATCATCGCAGGCACTATCCGTACAACTCATGTTCCAACCGCTGGCTAACTTGCATACATTTTTACCAAGGCCCTTGGCAAATGACAATATGATCACCTCTTGCACAAGTTGGGCATTTGTGATCTTCATGCTCCAACTTGAGGGGGAGTATTGAGAATATTATGGGAATATTATCTCGTAGATATGCTGAAGTTGTTATAGATTGGGATTATATTTTGTTACCTTGTTTTAGGAGATAATTTAGGAAGCTGTTTCCGTAATTGGTTGTAATTTAGGAAGATGTTTCCGTAGTTAGTTGTATCTTTGTATATAAATTGTACCGATAAATGAGAGGACACACAGAAAAACCTTAACCCAAAAACTGATTTGTGCAAATTGTCAAAAGTCTTTACAACGAAATAAACAGAATCGAGTATGAATAAAACTTTGGCATGATGTAAAATAATAATAATAATATCATGAATCATGCAAAGTAAACAGAATTGGTCCACATGGCTCTTCCTAATGCTTTATAGGGTTTAGCCAAAGTAAAACAAAGATCATCTATTTTGTCCCTTTTTATTTTTTATAAGTGTTAAGAATATTTTTTTTAAAATGAAGCAAAATAGGCAAGTTAATAATGGTTCTTGAGTAGGTGTCCTTCCTACTCTGGCCTAAAATCGGCCAATGGTCCATTATATATAATGTTTTATATTGTTATTTTGTAAAAAAATAAAGTTATTTTCTTAAAATATCAAAGCTTCCGCATTTTGTAAAAGTTACGTGATTATTACGAGGTATAACTTGCTCATCCCTAAATGCCATATGTAGCATCCACTTTTTTTATGGAATAGTTCACTTGTTTTATCATGCTGTACCTATTATATTTTACTAGCAGGTTAACACTGCGCATATGCGCAGTGGTATAATGCCCAGTCATTTTAAGAATTAAAAAGTATGTAAATGTAGAATTTATTAAAGATTAATATTTTTTAATTAATTATTTATCACATTCTTAGATAGAAGTGAAAATTTAAAAAAGTCTTTGTCTATACAAGTCATAGTTCAAAAATCAGCAGTTTCCAGAAGTTACATCAGCTTGTGAAGTAAAGCTTTTAAAGGATATATGAACAAGATTATCTTAAAAAGTTTGAAACTCATAGTGTA
>JAOTAY010000004.1:8636617-8650063 GCA_025629805.1 Erythroxylum baracoense
GAAGAGAATATTGAAGAGTACAGCCGTTGGATCAATTAGACGGTTAGATTTAAACTTTTCGTCGTCACCCATCTTCACGTTTAGTATATATAGTTAATGAGCAAAAATTCATTTAATTTTTATAAATTCTAAAAAATTAGGTGAATGAATGATTATAAAATAGGGTAGGTATAAAGTAATAGTAACAGGTAATTTAAACCCTTTTTTACAGACCTAGGGCAAACAAGTAACCGTCTGAAATTTTTTCTCTCTCTAATTGTATATTAAAATTCCAAAAAACTTGTATTGAAAAAAAAAAGGGTCCTCACAGAGTGTGGACCAATGGTTCGTGTTGCCTCCCTTGGACGTCAGCCAGTGACTGCCTCTCCCTACGCTAATGCGGAGTGCGTGTCGTTTTCAACCGGTGGTGAGCCCTCAGATCCTTTGGCTCATGTATCCTGTCCCATAACATCTCAACCATCTATTTATGTGGGACCCACAAAAATAGATGGTTGAGATGTTATGGGACAGGGTACATGGGCGAGAGGATCACGTTTCCGGTGGTGAGTGGCGGTGGAAATTGGAAATGGGCTTTCCACACGTAGCCTTCAACTTGCATCTGTAAATTCCCTCAACAACCAAATAATTACCCAATAACTACTTTAAGCTAACTGCTTAATGACAGTTAGCCTTTCAAGATGAAATCAACAATTTTGTGCCTATGATCCTTTCCCTGAAGTCTGATGATAGAGACACGGTAAACGAGGATTGGAATGGACTTAAGAAATTGACTACTTATGCCGCCCTACCAAGAATGGGTAACAGTCTGAGTGATTTTGTTTTTGCTAGGCAGCCGCCAATGCCCATTGTCAATTCCTATTGGACAGCATGACTGAGTTGGTTGCTTGCGGTCCTACGCTAGCCTACATAGATATAGTTAGTTATACTTCTCCTCTTTCACCATTTGATGGGATGGGCTGACTGTTCTGTGTCTTTCCTTAAGCAGCCTCTGTATAATTTTATTTTTTTATAACTTGAAGGTTTCACTGTTTCACTACCAAAGTGACTGTAAGCACACTTTTAAAGTTGAACATAAAAAGCACTCGACAAAGCCATCCATACATCTTTATAAATAAAAAAGCAAAGCCTAACATGCTAGGATTAGCTTCTTCGCCTCTAATTAATGAACGCGTAAATAAGCTTAGACAACATCAAGAAGAAAAGTCTCGAGGGTTATATTTGTAATTACACAACCATCGAGCGACATGTTTAAAGTTTAAACCCCAACCGATTGCTTCATTTGGCGGGTACGGAAAGAAACAGATTCACTGTCCCTCCCGAAAATAAAGGGCTAATTATTAATAGCTTTTATATCGGTTGTTATTAACAAGCAAATAAAGACAGAGAGAAATGAAAGTGCAAAAAATGAAAAAGTGAAAATCTAGCGAACAATACCGTACTGTCTTAGAGAGAGAGGGGTGTGGCAACTCCGTTACGGTTAAAAAGAGCAATTTCATTCTCAACTCCTCTCTCTTTTTCTCTTCACTTTGTCCAGTTTAGTGGGAGAGACACAACACTCGATCGAGCTCTTCTGATCCTCTAAGCTCCATTATAGAATAGTTCTTTTCTTTATCCAAGTGTACAGGCTTCTGAGGTAGAGAGTCAGCGAGAGATGGACTTGTACGGTCGGGGTCAAGCGATGAACGGGTCGCAATCCACTCAGCAACAAACCGATTGGAAACCCGCTGATGACGAAACCGGATTAGAAGGTGCTTTTATTGTTTTCTTCGCATCTTCATTTGAATTTTGGTTTAATTTCGCTCTTATTTACTTCCTTTTCTTTAACCGTACGGAGGCGCAATCAAAATGATTTTGGTCTTCTAGGTATTTTGAAATGTAGTATTGAGAATTTAGGGTTAGTTTGGTTGTGCAGACTCTATGTGGCATTTGGGGTTGGCCAGTACTGAGTTATACCAGGAGCGACCGGGAGCACCCGACTGCGTGTACTATATGCGAACCGGGTTTTGTGGTTATGGAAATAGGTGCCATTACAATCACCCTCGCGATCGTGCTGCGGTAAACTTTTAATCATTTGTGGTTTTTCTGTATCAGCATTTTACTGGTAATGTGTTTTTCCTATGTGGGTATGTTTCCGCACATTTAGGTGTCTGGTAAGGTTGTGAAATTTTAGTCGTTCGCGTCTTGCATGAAATAAAGATGTTTGTTTGTTAAATATCTGAGGGAAAGTTACAGCATAATTCTTGAAATTTTTTGTTGGAGTAGTTTAGAATGTTATTGTTGCTTGTGAATAAGTGATTCAGAAAACTAAATCTGTGTCCTCGTTCTTGGTCGGTTTTGGAAACTGCTTAGGTTGAGGCTGCTGTAAGAGCTACAAGAGACTATCCAGAACGATTAGGAGAGCCCTCGTGCCAGGTGAATTGGCTGATGTGAATGTTGATCATCAGTAACGTGGAAAGAATGCTTCCACACTTGTGTTAACAATCTATTGGTTCTTGTGGTGGGCAGTTCTATTTGAAGACAGGAATCTGTAAATTTGGTGCATCTTGCAAGTTCCACCATCCAAAACACAGAGGTGGATCATCGAGCCATGTTCAACTGAATATGCATGGATACCCATTAAGACTGGTTTGATTTCTCATATTAAATTTCTTTTTTATATGTCAAATGTCTGTGGATTATGATCCCGCCATCCATGTACCAGCCCACTGGTTTGTTTGTCAGTCTATATACGTGCATCCACTCAATAATGCACACAACTGGGCATAATTCTGTATGAACAAAATAATTGTGGGTATTTGATTTTATAAACTTTTTGATGATATCTGTTGCATACTTTTCTCGTATTTTGACAGGGTGAGAAAGAATGCTCCTACTATTTGAAAACGGGGCAGTGCAAATTTGGTATAACTTGTAAATTCCATCATCCTCAACCGGCTGGTACATCAGTTCCAGCATCTGCACCACAATTTTATCAGCAGGTGCAGTCTCCTTCAATTCATTTACCTGACCAGTATGGGACCGCATCCACCAGCTTTAGGGTGAGGGCTCCTCTGTTACCTGGTTCATACATGCAAGGGGCTTATGGTCCTCTTCTGTTTTCCCCTGGGCTAGTTCCTGTTCCAGGATGGAGCCCTTACTCGGTAATCATATGATCTTAATTTCTTTGAGATATCGTGGAAATTGTTTTCTTCTCTCTCTTATTCTGTCAACGGATTCTGTGCTTCAGGCGCCTGTAAGCCCTGTGCTATCTCCTGTTGCACAACCTGCAGTTGGAGCTACTTCTCTATATGGCATAACACAACTACCATCTGCAACTCCGACACTAGCTGGACCTTACCTTTCTTTTTCTTCTTCTGTTGGCCACTCGAGCAGTAACCATAAGGAACAAACATTTCCAGAAAGGCCTGGTGAACCTGAATGTCGATACTACTTAAGAACTGGGGACTGTAAATATGGTTCATCTTGTAGATATCATCATCCTCATGATCAAGTTGTGCCAAGAACAAATTGCACCCTCAGTCCACTTGGTCTTCCTTTACGTCTGGTATACGAAAACAACCATTTTTGTTTTATATGGTCTATGTTAAATCTTCAATTATTCAGAATAGACTCATTAACATTGTTGAATAAATGTCAAATTCCCTGTTTATTCTTTTTAGATTACATTGCTTGAAATGAAAGTATCATGTCATGATGTTATTAATTTCCCATGTTTCAAGGAGTTTTCAGTTTATCCTGTAGTTATATTGCATTGTAGTCCTTGCTTTCTTGTTTTTGACAACTATTTTGTGTTCTGCTGTTTGTGAGATTTATCGCTGAACTTTAAAATACAATTGAATGCTGTTGAGAGGTGCAGTTTCTATGCTTGCGGTTGTCTTGCTTTGAAAAGTATAATCTCTTGTACCATCAGATACGTACATAGTTGTCATGTACCCTGGGTTTAATTTAGGTCTGAATTACATAATTGCCTCATTTTTTGGTTGTCACAGGGTCAGATTTCAGAGCATTGCTAGTTCACAATCATTCAGTTAAGAATAACTATCTTAGATTCTGCCATGGTCATTGGGCATGCGTTCTCATCTCAGATGTGGAATGAGCTAGAGTTGGTAAAATAAGGTTTTAAGGGTGAGTCTGGGTGGACAAAACCATTCTCATGATGGACCTGAGCTTTGGTTGGGATGGTAACTTGGTCTAGTCAACCTGTGTGAATGCATAAATTTGATCCCCTCATAATGTCATCTCAGGCATGTCAATAAATGGTTAATATTGAGCATATGTTTGGCATATCAACTTTTCGTCAACAATTTTTAGCACTCTTTGTGGCACTTGATATTGTTGAGATGCAGTCTCTGAGGACGTCAATATAGTTATTGTTGTTACAATTTCTTAATACTATGCATATTCGTGTCAACAGGGAGCTCAACCATGTTCGTTTTATTTGCAAAATGGGCACTGCAAGTTTGGGTCCACATGCAAATTTGATCACCCAATGGGAACATTGAGATACAGTCCATCGGCGTCATCTCTCATTGACGTACCAGTTGCTCCTTATCCAGTTGGGTCTTTGCTTGCTACTCTGGCCCCCTCCTCCTCCTCTGCTGGACCGAGACCTGAACTGATTTCTGATACCAAAGAGGATCCCTATTTGAGCAGAATTCCTTCTACTGGGAACACATCCAGCAGTTCAGTTGGGTTGATCTTCTCTCAGACTGGATCAGTTCCTCTTTCTGACCTGTAATTTTCAGGTCAGACTTTTGTTCGTTTAAATAGTGGCAGAAACACAAAACAAAGTGGCCAGCTTCGTCGTACAAGTTGATGTGCAACAATGTTATCATTCACCTATCTTGTGGATGTGGTATCCCTATCCATTTATATATTCTCTTTGTAGGGCTGAGTAATTATAGTTCTGCAGAAAAGGTTTGCCAAGCAATCTGATTTAGTTTTTACCTAAGACCGTCTGGAAGCTCTTATTTTTCCATACCATCTATAGTATATCAATAAGCATCAAGAAGCAGGCCACCGGTGGCTTCTCCTATTTAGCTTGCAAATAATTTGAGCAGATCATTCTGCCAACATCTCATGGATCTTTGGATCTGGTCTTTATTTGGATTTTAAAAGTTCTTGCAATGAGAATCGCGTAACACTGGGCAAGATTACTATCAACACCACTTCCTGGTAGTTTGCAGAAATTTTCTAGTTTTGAAGCCCTAGACTTGGTCCGTTGAATCCAATGGGGGAAGTTTTTTCGGGCCTAATCTTTTGGGGCATTTACAGAAACACTTTTGAGGACTGTTGGTAGACATGCAATTGTTGTGCTATTGTAATAATCCGTAGGACTTTAATCATTTGTTAAGTTCTCGTCTTCCGCAAAGGGAGGAGTATGTTTTTCCTATATGAATGCTCTGTATTTATCTCCCTCTGTATTTGGTACGTACATTGCATTTTTAGCTTGCTGTAAACTTCTAGGGTATATATTTAAAGCATTACATACATGCCTCTACCAGTCATGTTATTATGTATTTGAATGGGTGATGTTATTGTGTGCTCCATGGGAATTCAGCAGATTGTGTGCTTAAGAATCCTCCGAGCATCCCAAGTTCTAACATATTGACATCTTGGGTTGGGCTGATCAGAGTAGTTTCCAAAGATTGCTTGAGTTAAGCAGCCCAAATCTCATAAAAAAGAAAATAAGAAGCACATAGACGATCATAACAATTCTCTTTATATTTATTTTTCACTTCGGTTTTGTTTACTTTGATATAGAGATATGAACTACATTCCAACATTTCCACTTACAACTTATCCTTTCTCTTTAAAGTTATTTTCATAACAGATCAAGTGAGGATCTCTACTCTTTTTCTGGGTAAAGGGTTTTGTTACTACCATGATTGCATGATTTGAACTAGGATAAGAGAATAATAATTTCAAAACTTATTGAGCACTTTAGTCTAGATAATTTTACGAAATTAGAATTTGGAGTGGAAATATCCCACGTTGCATTTAGCTATTATCATGACTTTGGATGGGGTAGGATTTAAAAAGGTGGGCTCACATGTTTTAGGTACACCATAATTGTTAGCCACAACGTTACATCTATTGGCGTTTACTTTCCCTTTTGCTCACTGCTTTATCCAGCCATTTAAACTTTGATACATGTTACTCTTGGATTACTGTGGGCCTCTTTCAATTTTGGGAGTTATTGTTGTTTCCTCAAACGAAAGGTGCACTCGATACCAGTGTATTGACCTTCAGACTTGCGAATAGTGCTAGAGGTTTTTTTTTTTTAATGGTGAAATCATTTCAAGCCTAAAGATAGTGTCTAAAAAGAGAGAGATGCATTATCTTCTATTTGAAAGTGAGTTCCCCTTTACATAAGAGTGTATAACTTAAAATATACACGAGGATTCATTCCCTGTTTAAAGAATACGAAGAGTTGAAATTTTATTGATATTTGATTGCTGGTGGGTGTAAGATGGTTGGTTGTTGAAAGGTGTGAGTCCTATCTAAGTAAGGAGTAGGTTGGCTGGCAGTTACAGTATAGAGAAGTATATCATTGTCTCCAGAGATAAGAATATTCTTTTTAAGACCTAGATTTTAGGCATGTATGTAAATGTAGAAGTCCCACAATTGCTCTTCTTCAGGGCTGCACATGTATCATCTGAATACTTAATCATGGCACACTAATTGCCGCGAAATCCTATGAAATTCGTAAAAAAGGTCCCGCGATTGTGGCCCTAGGTCGTTGCCTAATGCCATAATAGTCCCTCAGCGTGATTCATTTTCCATTAGAAAATCAAACGAGACTAACCTGCAGCATGTTTTACTTACACCCTATAAGACCAAGTAGACTGCTCTGAGCATAAGTCCATACCTGCACTAGGTTTAACTTTGACGTCACATTTTTGTGATAATGACTCGATTAATGAATCTCCTATCAGTTCGTGATATCCATTTAAGATTGAATCTAAGACTTCTTCCAAGGGGTAGACAAACTTAGGGGGATTTAGATGTCGAGGAGTGGCCTTTGACCATATAGTAATTGTGAAGGAGCATCAATCAAAATATGACGGAAGATGAGGCATACAGATTTTGAAGACCCGATGTCCAAGTTCAACATTCTCCATTACACTCGAGTAAAAAAAACATTTGAGTTAGAGAGGGCATGTTTCCCAAATTTAGGGAGATGAATGCATAATTCAATATTTTCAAGAACATAACGAGGTTTCCGTTTCATAATGTGGTGTACAACATTGTTGGTGATGCATACCATCTACACCCACATTCCTTGGGTACAGCTTTTGAAAGTATTATTTTTTACATACAATAACTCAAACTTGTCGAAAAAAATAAGTAAAAGTTCAAATTTGTCCCTAAAAATTTCTTAAGAAAAAGAAATAATTCCCTAGAATTGGTAGATAAAAATATTGAATGAACTAATAAATTTTTAGCACAAAACATCACCTTTCAATCACTTGTCAAGGCGTGTACATCTTTTCCGAATAAACACACTTGATTAAGTTCTCTTGAAAAACTTTAAACCAAATTTTTTGGCAGCAAAAACCAAGGCCTCTTCATCAGGTGATTCTACTTCATGCTTAATTTTTCTTATCTCTTTATTCTTCTTATGAACAACAAACTACTAATATCCCAAAAAAATAATAATATGACATATGCATTAGGTTCATTCGCAAAATTGCATCTATGAGATGACTATCCTCAAAACTAAATCCCTTTATTACTAGTTTCAAATCTTTCTCATCGTTAGTTGTAACAACTGTCTCTAGTTCAATTTCGGATGCTCCTAGCAATTCTCCTTCCTTCGCTTCTATGTATGGAACTATTAGATATTTATGAATCCTAGTCCTGAGCCATTTATTTTAAAGATGGGGGAAGAAAGAAAGTAATTGCAGAGATTGGGGGAGAAAGACGAAGATGAGTATTAGGTTAGGAATTTCTGGAGTATAAGTATCAGATATTTTGAATTTAATCAGATTATTACAATTATTTTTTATTTTTAAAAACTTTAGAAACCTTTAAAGAATAAAAATTAAATAATAAATGACATGTTAGCTGCCAGGTTAGCACATTTTCTAATCTAGCAGGCTACATGTTTTCAAATAATAAAGTTCTTATGTCCAACTAACAAAAGTTGATGGAGTAATACCTTTTTGGACAAATTATTCTATTTTATAAATGTTAGGGGTGAATTAGTACCATAAATAACAATAGGTATTAACTTAGACATTTTATGAAATGTTGAGGGGCAAATTGTACCCTTTTACCGAAAAAACAAAATAATTTAGGCAATCTAGCGTTAATCAAAGATGGGACTTCTGGTGTTCTCTAAGAGTACCCATGAGTAAAAAAGGAAGTTCATTTTAAAATATGAGAGTATAAAGAGCTTTAGGTTCATATGAAGTGAGATAAATCCTCACTTCAAATAAGAGGTATAAGGATCATTTAATATTAGAGAGAAAAAAAATCCTTCTGACAAAATTGTTTCTCTTACCTCCTATGTAATGTTAAGGTAAGAAGTTTCATTAGTTGTTGGCATCTTAGATGAAGAAACACATATGACATTTTCTTTTTCATTTGAATTTCCTCCATATCGTTAGCCATTTACATTGATTTTTCATAATTGCAAATATAAATTTAATAAAGCTTATGGTCAAGGTTAACAAGAAAGGGAATTATATCGACTGATAATATAGGTTATGTTGAAGCCTTAGAGGGAGTGATTGCCACTACTCCTAAACCTCAGGTAACTTAACCTTTAATTAGGAAGTCAAGGGCAGAAAATGTCTTCTTCCCCGACTAGAATATGTGGACAACTGACTCTATGTTTGGATGAACAAGGTTGAACTATACGTCTATAGTATCCTACTTCTCCTTGGCAACCATAAGTATCTTAACAAGGACATATAAGAATCCTTCCAAGTGTTAACAAAGCATAACATGGTGAGTATAGGCCTATATTTATCATTAATATTTCAGTATTGGTTCTTTTACTAAAATTTTCTAATTTGCATTCTTATAGGCCTTAAGCTTATTATTTGTATGTATTGAGAGTGAAAGATGAATCAGAAGCAATATGATTAGACAAATGGTCAACTTGCAATGTACAATAAAGAAGTTTATTAAGACCCTTATAATGTTGCAGGAGGAGAAGGAAAAGGTATTCACAGAGTTGGAGTGAAAACTTGAAGAACTTCAGAGCAATTTTTAAAAGTTAAATGGTGTGAACATGATGTTAGAGGAAGTTGTCAAGGCTCATGTGACTACTAAATATAGGTTGTAGGTCTGCCGAATCTTTTTAAAAAGCAAGAAATTAGGATTGTTAGAATATACAAAGATGGCAAATTCCTTTATGAATGGATTCAATGGATTATGAAAGTTGTTGAAGGTTTAATGCCTAAATTTTGATCTTGATGACTTGCTTCCCTAGAATGTTCTAATTGAGACTAACGTGATTGAGGGTGCTATCAAGGATGATACCTATCGATGACAAGTTTACAAGCTTGCTTCAAGATTATCGTCAACTTGATGCTTTCCTAACTAATGACGAGGAACCTCTAAGGCCTTATTTTCTCCCCCTATTTATGCAACAATACATTTATTTTCTTTTTATGTCTTTTATATTAGATGTTAGAGGTCACATACTTTGATTTTTTTAATAGAAACATTGATATCCCTTTTTAGACATGTGTATGCTCTTATTTTATTATTTTCATGCTTCCACAAATGCTTAATAGTAAAGCTATAATAATTTGAGCTTGTTCTTTATGCTTTCAGTTACAATTTCTTTTCCTTCTCTTCATCATTTTCAAAATGAAATCTAATGTTATTAGTGAATGAAGCAGAGAAATTTAATATATCTATATTTTTTAATGTTATTTGATGTTAAGTTACTTAGCATTTATCACTTTTATCGCATGTTTTCTATGAATTACATGATGTTTTTCAATGTTTCATTAATTGTCTTATAGGTAATGATATTAAGGAGAAAACATGGAATTTAGTGTAACTTTCTTTACAATTATCCAATTAAAGATATTTTAAATTCATTTGAAAGATAAGAAGATGGACAACAACTTTATAAAAGACATCGAAAGTTCATTCTAGCTTGAAGATTTTGAAATGTAGAGAAATTATTAGAGAAGGCTATAATAGGAATTATAGTTAATAAGGAAACATACACCTGTTTTCCATGAAGTTAAGAGAAGTTGAGAAGTAGAACAAAATTTGCATCAAAGTGGTGTATGTGCCCAGCACTAAACTTGTCATGCTTTTATGAAGAGAGTTACATAACAAAATTGGTGTTAGTTACAACTTGGTATCAAGCACTGGTTACAAGATAATTCATGATGTATAAAGTTTTAGAATAAAATTGACATTGATGTTATTGGTAGTCCAGCATTGACTCTCATGCATAATTTATAAGAACGTGTTATTTCTTAAGTTCAAGTATTATAGGAGTTTTGCTTTTGTAACCCTAATTATAAATACCTATATTAGGTTTAACCTTAGACTTTGTTTGGTTGGACGTAAGGTTTTTAATGGAATGGAATGATTTATAATGAAATGGAATGTAAATGGATGTAACATTAGAAAATTGTTGTTTAGGAGGGATGGAAGAGTTCATAATGTAATATAGTGAAATGTTATTTGGAAGAAGGGTTTATAATGTAATATAGTGAAAAATTGTTTATCATTTTACATTCCATCCTAAACCCACCAATATTAAACCCTCCTCTTTCATCCCATTCCATTATAAACTCTCCTCCCAAATAATAGAATAATATTATACTACATTTCATCCCATTAATAAACCCCCAACCAAACATAGCCTTAGAGACTTTTAGAAGTTGTTAAACAACCACCTTGATTTTGCTTTCATAGTTTTAGTCTTCTTAGCATTGAAGGAGGATTCAGAGTAAGATTATAAGAGCCCGTGACAACTTCTCTTATTCTTTCCTTCTACTCTATCCTTTATATTGAGATTGAATTATTGGTTTTCTGCTTTCCTTATGTTTAATGGCTAAATATCCTAGTTAGGGTTGTGGATGTAGATTTTAATAGATCTTTCAATTATTAATGCTTGATTTGATTATATATTAGTTTAATTTATTCTCTTTGTTTTTAATTGTTATGTTTATGTTTAGCCATCATAAATTTAATCTTAAGAATTGTATCAAGGACAAAGAGATGAAATATGATTTATGCATTACGAGAATAAACACTTTAGTACTAGAGAATGAAAGTATTTTAGATTATTATGATAATTAAATAGATTAATTATGCTTAATGAATTTGATTAGGTTGAATTGCATATTGAGATGTGGTAGTTACCTAATCAGATATACTCATGTGCCTCGAGTGAAAACATAGATACTTTAGGATAATTTTTATTTCAACCTAGATAATCAATCTTATTTTATAATTAAAATTCCATATAACTGAACCTCGAAGCCCTAAGATTTGCTTTATTGATTTTTCTTTACTAGTCTATTTGCGTTATTTTCATTAGTTTAGTGAATTAATTCTCTTATAATCTTTTAATTTATTTAGTTTTGTTATCTAACTAGGATTAGTAGATTTAAAGATATAGTTCATGTGGGATTGGTACTTTAGATTTACTTCAGTTGTAATTAGTTGTTACAATTGACTTTGTATACTTATAAATTCAGTACACCAAGTTTTTGATGACATTACTAAGGAATTCTATAACTACTATTTTTTAATCTTATTTTATTTTTATTTTTATGCTTTTCTTTTGTTATTTTTGTCTGTTTCATGTATTTAATGAAAGATAGGAGATCCAAGAGTGACAAGTTGGAAATCCTAGGTAATTTGATCCTAAAATTGAACTAATCTACAAACAAAACAAAATAAGAAGGATAGAAAAGCTTACTGCTAATTAAGAGAATATTGATGTGGATATGGAACATTATCTATAAAGGATACACATATGGGACATCTATTTTCCTGTAATTAGTGTGAGTCCTTCAAATGTTTGACTGAGTTAAAAGGTGAGGAACTATAAGCTTAAGCAAGTACATCTCCACTCAAACGAGACCTTTAGTGGATCACCTAATGAAGACACAATCACATTTATAAAGAAGTTTTATTCGATGATCCAAACACTTCTGCTAAATGACCATACATAAGACGAGCTTCAGATGAGATGTTTTCTATACTGCATAAGAAAGCAAGTAAGAACCTAGCTGCTATATATTGAGGTAATCTCTTTTAAAAAGTGTAATAAAGTGTATGGTGCATTCATGTTAAGATTATTCCTACCATATAAGACCATCAAATTGAGGAGATAGATTTAAAGCTTTACGTAGAAAGAAAGGGAAACATTATATGAAACTTGGGAAAGATACGAAGCTCTATTTAGCTAGTGTATACATTACTAATATTCATTGCTGCTGATAATGTTACTTTTCTACAATGGCTTCATACTAATATGTCAGATCTTGGCTAATACAACTACACATGAGATAATTTACACAAAAACTACCAATGAGATCAAGGAGATTAGTCACCTTAGCAAGGAATTCATTAATCAAAGTTGTAAGGAAAACATGGAAAGCATCTCTTTACGAGGTTCAAGAAATTTTACATTTAGCATCAGATGTAGCTAGTCTTTCAAATTAGGTGAAGATACTTTTTAACCAAGATACGGGTAACAAAAAGGCATATTATTAGTATGGCATATATGACCATCCTTCCTATACATGCGTGAACATATAGGCAATCTCAAACTACTATGAATAGACAAATTACATGGTTACCTATAGAGCAAAGAAATTCTCACACATATACTTAGGGATAGAGGAATCATTTAAATCCCTTATAGAAAGAGCAAGGATATGAAGTAGGTAGGTCTATAAAACCACCCGTGTTATAACAAAGACCTTAATTTTTTATAATTGTCATTTCTATAGGACAACACTATATAATATACGTTTAAGTAGTTTAGAAAAATTAGGTAACTTTGTGAAGCTTGAAAAATTGGTATAGTCAAATAGTGCATCCATTTACAATTTGGAGATGTAAGTTACCTAATTGGTTAAGGTGAGAAGTGAAAGAGGTTAAGGACAACCTTCTAATAGCAATAAGGTAAACCTTACAGATCAAGTGTATGCCATTAACTTAAGGAGTAGAAAAATACTTGAAACTGATGCCATTAGAAAGAAGGAAACATAATTATTAGGAAAGCTTAAGGAAGAGGAATTAAAAGTACCATCATCAGTCCCATCTACATCTAACGTAAGTGTTGGTCTAGATCTAGATGACAATTGGGATAGAATAAAACTAATGGCTTCATTTTCAACCAAAGCTAGTCTTGAGCAAATAATTAAACTGTAACATCCCCTCACCAATTGCTAGTGAACAGTGACATATGCATGCATTCATACATGCACATGCATAGTAGATAAG
>JAOTAY010000004.1:8667639-8678455 GCA_025629805.1 Erythroxylum baracoense
AAATATTGCATAATATAAAATATTCAAAGTACCAAATAAAACATATAATATGGCACTAATTTTCAAAATTATATTATACACAAAAAATAAATCAATTATGAATTAAATAATCCATTATGTCCCATCCTAAAATTGTTTTAGGGTTAAATTCCATAATATAATTAATTAATAATTAAGGTTGCATATAACCCTAAATTAAAAACCATAAAATTAGGCCATAATTATTGACTAATCCAATCTTATCCTTTAATGGGCCAAAGGAATAAAAAATAACCCAAAATAATGTTTTGGGCTATAAAGCCCTGTCTGGCCAGCTATATTAAATTATAATGCACGTACTGCCAAGTTGGCGCTGTATGCGCCACACACTGCACCTCCTTCTTTAGATGGGGCGTGTGACTTCACGCGCCCCATCTTCTCCAAAAGCCTCCTCTTTTGGTTTCGTTTCTTCTTTTTTTTTTAATTTCAATTCATTTGTGTTGTTTGTTTCATTCTTTATAGGTTTGTTTCAAACCACAAGCCATCCCAAACCCTAAAGCCATGAACATCCCTTCCCAACGTTATAAAGTTTCCATGACCAAACCTTTCATTTCTCTTTCTACGGTTTCTTACTCTTACTCTAAACCAAAAACATTTCTATTACAGGCATGGAAACAGAAAATGTGAAACTATAACAGGCATGGAAATAGAAAACGCAAAACTATCATGCCAAAATCATAAAGACATTTATGGGAAGTTAAAAACAAAATCATACATTTGAGTTTCATTTCTTTTCAACAACCGTAAGTACAAGTAATAACAATTATATCATCCACTGAATCCACCGAAAGCCAAACTCAAAAAATGCACAGGAAAAGTTTGCAGATAATGCCATGACAATACCAAAAACAACTTTCCATACAACAACGCAACACAATCTTTGATACCAATTGTTAACAATTTTATGGATCGAACAACAACAAAAGACAAATCTAAATCCATGTTGTATACGTAATGTTGTTGATTAATAGTTTATTCCCTCTCTGCCTTTATTTCTTTTGTCACTTATTTCTCTGATGGTTAAGAAACAATGCCTTTCTTTGTGTTAGAAATGTTGTTCTTTCTTTTCCAGAAATGGTGTGTAACTTTCCGAAACATATGAACCTATTTAATATATGTTTCGGTTGTTAGTTTTCAAGGAGAGAGGGAAAGGGTCTTGGACCCATTTGAGCCCAATCTTTAATACCTAATAAGCATGATCTTAAGCTCTGTCTATTAGACTCAAATCTATAAGTGACATGGGCCACTAAAATATCTTACAAATTGGTACATGGACGATTCAACATAAATCAATATCAACACCCCCTAATCGAAAACCAAAAGGAATAAAAGCATTGCTCATCGTTAGGATTTTGAGATAATCACTACAAGAAAGTATACATTTATATGTTTTTTTGTGCGACGATCCATAAATTGTCACTAAAAGTTAGCATATTGCGATGATCATTATAGAACTTAGTTATTGTCATATTAGTAAACCGTTAAACAAATCATTGTAGAACTTAGTTAATGTCATATTAGTAAACTGTTAAACAAATCAAAAATGGAGTGACATGCATACGTGAATGACCATACGAAGTCTATGGAATTGACAAATGTTTGAAAACAACTGATTTCCCTAATCCTTTATGGACCATTATGACATCTCTCTCACCTCCATGGGCATACATATCATGTTTGAGATTCAAGGAACCTTAAAACAACATGTAATATATACCATCAAATGTGAATATATATAATAGTTTCATAAAAGGAAATAAGATGTACATTATAAGGAAAGTGACATTACTCGAATGATACTAAACACCTTGAAACAGAAGATCGGCCATGGAAGGCAAACGATCGTTAGTATACGAAGTGGAGATTTTTTTCTGCATTGTTTATTTCTTTAGTAAGGACAATTTTGCCACATTCTTCCCAATGGAATGAATTAGTATCATCTGGAAGTAGTCGCTATGTCGACATTCTTTGATTAATAATGTTAAGAGGTATATTATGTTCATGTCGATTTAAAATAAAATGATGATATGTTTAACTCCAATTTCGATGATAAGTGAAAGTAGTCTAGTTTAGCACTTATACATCTTCAATGTGCCCAATGATATGAAAGTCACCTTTATTAAAATTTCAGAAATCACTTGTGTAGTTTGTATTACAGGCAAGATTTAGGATTTAAAGTAGTATCGACATGACTATATTCTTGATGTACAGAAATATAATATTATCTATATTGGGATATATTACTATTAATGGAAATGGATAAAAGTAAAATAATCTTGAAGACTTTTCATTAAATAGTTACGAAGCTTTGATGAGGGAAGCGTTAAAGGTTGCTCGGAAGAAGCCAACCTATATACAAATAACAAAGACAGACAGTAAATCATCTTTGAAACACGCCCATACATTAAATGCATAATTAAGAACTCACATTAAACACCTAAAGGTATAAGTTAAACTTAGCACAAGTTCATTAAAAAAAATAGAACAAAACAAAAAATACCGATTCAGTTAATAATGATTCTTCGGCTGTGATGACCACAATATATAACCCAAATAGAAGAGCAGAAATAGTGGTTTGCATGATGGAGGATTTTAAGAAATGTTAACAGCTTGAACGAGAATGAAGTAGTCATATATTGTGATTATAATTGAAAACCTAATACAAAATGACATTGTTTTTCTTATTTAGGTAAACGATGTCGTATCTTGTTCACTGTGGTTGTTTATATGTACTATTAATTAATTTTCTATGATCTATTGTATTTGGTGGACAAGCGTTAGATGTAGTGACTATTACATGGTTTGTCGCCAAAGCCTGCAGGTTCATAAATAATTTTTTATAAATTTATTTTCCTATTTCAAATAAAACACTACAAGAAAAGTAGGAACTAGCGATGGAAAATTACCAATAGAAACTCAACTGTTGCAAATTATAGACGGAAAATAAATTTCCGTTGGCAACATTGACAATAAAAAATTTGTTTAATGGTGGTCGTAAATTCTGTCAGTAAATATGAAGGGAAATCATCCCGATAAATTTTACGACAGACAGTAGCGATGGTATAAAATGCCCGTTAGTAAACTGCAGGAAAATTAGTAATTAGTGATGGAAAATTTCTGAAGGAAATACTCCTTAGCAAATTATTGACAAAAAAAATAATCCGTTGGTAACATTGACGGGAAAATTTTAATTTTGCAACGAGATAATCCTCCATTGGTAAATATTTATCTTGGAGAATTTTTGGATGGAGTATAGCAACGTTAAGTTGATTTCTTATCATTAAAGATAGCAAATTACCAATGGAAAACAGAATCCATTGGTAACATTGACGAGAAAATTGTAAGTTTGTGATGGAATAATTATCCGTCAGTAAATATTTATCCCGGACAATTTTTTGACTGAATATAGTGACGGTAAAGAAGGTGGTAATTCTTAGCGGTTTATTTTTGTTTATTTCCGTTGGTAATTTTCATCGATAAGTTTTAAGATGTAACAAACAACGTCGGTTTCATTTAACCTAAAACTACCGTAGCCCCTCCCCTTCCCCCATCTGAATCGTGTCTGATATTTCTTCTTCTCTCTGTCATCACCGTTCTCTGTGCCTACCAGTTAAAGCCTTGCCATTTGTCGTCCCACCTCATGTTGTCATCGTGACACAGTCTTCGGTGTGTCCCATCATCCTCTTCTCTGTCACTACTGAAGGTAAACAATGTTCATCTCTGTTTTGCCTTTAAAGATTGTTGCTTCGATTCTAAGATGGGTTTTGGGTGCTTAATGATAATTGCTGAAATGAGAAACGATGAAGGTTCCTATAGCTAATGTGTAAATGATTTTGTTTCCAAAATGACTAGAAGATTTGTGTATTTAAAGTATATCAAAGGCATCTAGATAATTAGCATTGGAAACACCTAGTAAACACAGAGCTTGGATTGATTTCCAAATAATGAAGGAGAACTCATAGTTGAAGAATAAATATGCTAAGGATTCAGGTGAGTTGTCACAAAACTTGCATAGGATAGGAGTATTAAGAAATTAAACTCTATTAATTATAGGAAGTTTCTAGTTATTAACTAGCTAGAAGAAATTTGAGACTTTGGGCAGGGCTTTTTTTATATATATGTTTTCTGCCTAAGGAGTTTTCAACAATCGATGCCTAAGTAAGTCCTTGCAAGATTTGAGGCTAAAGATCTTAGGAATTTCTTAACCATATATAGGAGTCCTCTTAGTTAATGCTTGGCTCATAGTTAAGGGAAATGTTCCTAAAGTGGTCCATAAACTCCTTTTGCCAACTATTATTTGAAGGTTTGCAGTAGACATGATATTATAGATATTAGGGACATACCAAAGTAAATTAAGGTTTAAGCATTAAAAATTATTAAAAAGTTAATGAAATATCAGTAAGAACCAATGATCATATGAATACATATAAAAGACTATATGCTTATGATATTACTGCGTTTCACATGAGATGACATAATGAACACAAACAGGAAGATGGAATAATGAGTCATCTATCAGATGCATTGGCATGGAAACATTTCAATGACCCATTATGAGTTTGCAGTTGAAAGTTGAAATGTTAGGTTGAGATTGTCGACGGATGGATTCCAACCTTTTGGTCAATCCGGCTAGCAATATTCATCATTGGTCAGTCATAATTACTCCTTATAATTTGCCTCCATGGATATGTATAAAAGAGGCATATATATTCTTGACAGTGATTGTGTCAGGGTCTACAAATCTAAAGCATAAAATTGATGTATTCTTACAATCATTGATATCTGAATTATAGCATCTTTGGGAATATGGTGTTGAGACATATGATGTATTTCAGAGACGGAATAACCAGTTCCATTACTAAATATACAGATGAAAGACTGGACTACCGTCGCTAATATTACCGACGGAACGCAACTGTTGGTACTGTTTAAACAAACTTATCGACAGAAAGGACCAAACCGTCGGTAAAATTGCCAACGAAATAATATTGTCCGTCGGTAAATTAAGATGCTGTGACTGTACCTCTGGCTGTTTCTTACTTTCATTTCTCAGCAACTTGATTTAGTAGATTTTTTCATAGGTTTGTACGGTAAGAGGAAAAGAAAAAGAACATTTCAGTATGTTTCAAATGCTGCGAGATTTCCAGTTATGATTGGTCAAAAACTGCATGTTTTGCATAAACGGAAAGCTGAAAGGAGCCATCTGCTGAAATCTGAGGGCATAGAATTGGCTTTTCAAGAGTTCCAATGGCAGGCCATCTTTGCAGAGAAAATCAGATTTAGTTAGCTTCACAGCCTCATATTTGAGTGACCACAATCTCTGCCAATAAATGCCGCAAAACAACACATGGCTGCTATCAAATATTGGAGTATGACAACGATAATCTATGACCATGACCTTGCAAACGACATTTCCATTTCAACGACAATGGCACGAGGCTTCAGCAAAGAGTTGTCATCAAATATTGCTATTAACGTCTTGCAGCTCAATAATTCTGCAGGCATTTAACTCTTTAAAAGCATGTACGGAAAAGAAGTATTCAAGTTGTTTAGAATAACAGAACCTTCCTGAAGCAAGCACATCTGTGAGATGAATTTCGGAGGTCCCATGTATATGACACTAAGCATCACCAATTCTGTGAACTTGAGTTACGGCTTACTGCTGTAAAGAAATATAACATTACTGTCTCGGCTTTCTCCGCCATTGTGTAATGATTGAATTGCCATTTTTCCTATCTGGGCCATCTTTGTCGATTTAGAATATCAGGACTGGTACTGTCTATAGATCTGACTGGCCACCTTGCGAGTTTTAGTACAACAACATGTGTAGGTTCAATTTGCTGTCTACCCTCGGACATTATTCTTGAGAAAATCTGTTTGGTAGTCATGGTTTCAGGAATGAGTGCACAGGTTTCTAGCAGAAACATGGCCTCTAAGTTAATAGGACTGAACAACATGTATGGTTATTTATTTTCTTTTTCTTTTGGAATTTTATCTTCTCTTCAATTTCAACATAATCATCACCGTATCATACCTTCTTGCAGGTCAATTTCTGATGTCTTCAGTGATCTCACAGTTGAAGTTGGAGCATCTAGTTTTTCTCTCCACAAGGTAAGTAAGATCTGCTCCTACTTTCTAGTAAATGCATGAATACAGGATTAGGATTCATCCTACTGTTTATCCATTGTTATAACAAAGGTCACGAGTTCATAATTATATGAATATTATGACATCATACTTAAAGAAATGGGTGCGGAGAAATAAATCAGTAAATATACTAGCCAGCTTTACGCTTCATTTATGTATGTCAAACTCCTCTACAGTTCTCTCTAGTTTCTCGAAGCGGAAGAATACGGAAACTGCTGTTGGAAGCGAAAGATTCGAAAGTTTCTCGCATTAGTATACCTTCTGTCCCAGGTGGACCTGAGGCCTTTGATCTTGCTGCTAAGTTCTGCTATGGAGTAAACCTCGAGATTACACTATCAAATATCGCTATGTTGCGTTGTATAGCTCACTTCCTGGAAATGACAGAAGATCTTGCCGAAAAGAACCTTGAAGTCCGAACTGAAGCTTACTTGCAGGAGTTGGTGTTCCCGAACATTTCAAGTTCAATATCAGTTCTTCACCTTTGTGAAAGCCTCTTGCCTATATCTGAAGAGATCAACCTGGTTAGCAGGCTCATCAATGCAATTGCAAGCAATGCATGTAAAGAACAGCTCGCCTCTGGCCTGCTAAAATTGGACTATAACTTCCATGCAAACGAGCTGTCAAACAAGGAACCAGACGCATCATCGGACTGGTGGGGCAAATCACTAACAATTCTTAGCTTAGATTTCTTCCAAAGAGTTCTGTCTGCAGTGAAATCAAAGGGTCTGAAGCAAGAAATGATCAGCAAGATTTTAATAAACTATGCTCATAATTCACTTCAAGGTCCTGTTGTTAGGGGAAACCTCTTGGACTTGGAGTCGCAGAAGAAACAAAGGGTCATTGTCGAAACAATTGTTAGCTTACTGCCAACCCAATCAAGGAAGGGTCGGGTTCCAATGGCTTTTCTTTCTAGTTTGTTGAAAACTGCACTAGCAGCATCAGTGCCTACTTCTTGCAGATCGGATTTGGAAAGAAGAATCGGTCTTCAACTGGAGCAGGCAATTCTCGAAGACATCCTAATCCCATCAAATGCTCATGGAAACAATAACTGCACCATGTATGAGATAGACTCAATCTTGAGAATCTTCTCCATCTTTCTCAACTTGGACGAGGATGACGATGAAGATAATCACTTCCGAGATGAAAGCGAAATGGTTTGTGGTTTCGACAGCTCTGGTTCTCCTAAGCAAAGTTCAATTGTTAAGGTGTCAAAGTTACTTGACAACTATCTTGCAGAAGTTGCCATAGACTCAAACTTGATGCCATCCAAGTTTATTGCATTGGCAGAACTCCTCCCAGACTATGCTCGCGTAGTGAGTGACGGACTGTACAGAGCAGTGGACATCTTCCTCGAAGTTAGTTAGTTTCTTTACCGTTTAATCTCTCTTTCATGAACGCTCCAAGATGAGTTCCATATCATATTAACACGTCATTTCCATTTTGTAAAGGTTGTAACTTTGAGAGTTTCTCTTGGTACAGGTTCATCCAAACATTAAAGATTCTGAACGTTACAGACTCTGCAAGACCATTGACTGTCAGAAATTATCTCAAGAGGCCTGCAGTCATGCGGCACAAAACGAAAGACTTCCAGTTCAAATGGCAGTTCAAGTTCTATATTTCGAACAAATTAAACTCAGAAACGCCATGAATGGAGGTCACAATCAGTTCTTTTTTGGGGCAATAAACAACCAATTCCCCCAACGTTCAAGCAGTGGAGCCGGAAGTGGAGCAATATCTCCAAGAGACAATTACGCATCAGTGAGAAGAGAGAACAGAGAGCTGAAGCTTGAAGTTGCAAGAATGAGAATGAGACTGACCGACCTTGAAAAGGACCATGCGTCCATGAAACAGGGACTTGAAAGGTCTCATCCTGCCAACAAGTTAAAATCGTTCACAAAGAAGCTGAGAAAACTGAATTTTCTCTTCTGGATAAACAGTCTTAAGCCAATCGGAGGAAAGGGCAATTCAGAGAAAAGGTTTTTTTTCCAGAGGAGGAGGCGTCACTCGGTTTCATGACAACTTCGTTAAAACATGTCAATACTAGAGAATGTGCGGTGAAAAAAGCAGTCTGTCAAAACTAAAACTAAAACGTCAGGTTTCCTGGTCATCAGAGCGTTGATCATGAATTAAGCAGTGGTGCATTGGATCCATTTTGACAGATTAAAGAACGTCAGTGGATACCGATACATACTGCGTTATAAATTAGACTAAGAGGTTAGGTCTTTTATTTTATTACATCAAAGCACAACCCAACTTTGGCTTTTGGCTTTTCACCGTCCATATGAATAACTCTCCCCGACAACAGAAGAGTCAGAGGACAGCAAATGAAGTAATGGAGTGATGGGTTTGTCTTTCCCTTTAAGTCATGTCCTATTGATGACTGGAAATGGAGCTCAAGAAGATCATGAAAGACAAAAGTCAAAAACAGGGAAAAAAGAAAAAAAAAAATAGTGAATGAGATTGGAAAAGTTGTCGGCAAAGTCACGTTTCATGATTTTGAAGCTGAGTAGCAAGCCCAAATTTGATAAAGCTGATCCTACAGCGTCTCCAAGATATTATTAAAACACATGCTTGACCAGGTTCGTATCACTCCATGGCCCAATGGATAGCGCAACCAGAGATTTTGCGTTCGATCCCCAGTGGAGTCGAAAGGCCAATTTGTTTTCTTACTCTATTTTTAAGTATCATAAACGACATCGTTTATTTGTTCGAGGCAGTAATTAGGCCCAAACCTGTTGGGCTGTAATTCGTGCAACGTGAATATTTATTGGTTGGAGCTTAAGATTCAATTATTCCAAAATGCATTAGGAGCCGAACGTGTTGCTGTCTATAGTACTCTTTAGGTATTGAATTGATGTGGCTTATCCTATCACAGCCACTTCTCAGAGGGAATCCATAAAACAAGTAATGCTCTTCCTCATCATTGTCTTCTTCAATGATCAGCGTATTGCCATATTATTAGCCTTAAATTCATGCCGACTGGTCTGCATTTTGTTTCACTTCCTTGTCAGTAATTAAAGGTTTCATTATCGTAGGATAAGAATTAGCAATAGTTTAGATGATTTGGCAATGAATATCCACTTTGAGTGAAGTTCATAGGTTGGAAAGAGTCTTTATTATAGATAGTACAGAATTAAATTGCAGGCATTACATTTCGGGAAAACTGGAGCTTAGTGCCTAGGAAAGACTCCCAAGTCCTGGTGTGCCATGATACAAAGAACTTGGAGCTCGGATTTTAATAAGTTGTACCCTGCCCACGGTCATTATGCTGCTAAGATTACCAAAAGAGAGACAAAAACTTTAGCTTGCTTGAGCTAGTTTATCCTCTACTTCTTCCAAATCCACATTGCTCCAGCTTCTATGAGCAATGGGACAAGCTGGTTCTGGACGTGCAGGCTCATTACCTGCTTTTCACCTCCAACAAAATTCTGCCCTATGAACACTGCAGGTACACTTGGTTGGCAACCTAGTTGCACCAGTGTCCTCTCGATTTGCGTTCCATTGGGAATTTTGTCGAGGTCGTAAACCGTTGGGTTTGCTCCAAATCCACTTATCAGTAACTTGATAGAGTGGCTCATGCAACAGGAACTCTTGCTAAAAATAACCACTGGCTTGTCTTGCACCAACCTGTTCACTACATCCATGATTATAAACTGGATTAACTGGTATTTTATGAGGATTGTTCAGAGAGTTTGAACTGCTTTTGCTTTGAGGTGAGTATAGACAAGGAGATATTTATAAAAGGCCATAGAGAGGAGTAGATCGAAGATAGGAACAAGGAATAAATGTTCAGAAGATGGGTCAGGAGATTCCATATTTACTGATTATGATCACTTGATGAAGATATCTGCCTTCCAACATTTTTCGTAACAACAAAACGTGGCAAACTTGTGACAGGAACAACTCTAGATAATTCACTAGGTAAAGTAGTGCCTTTTCCCTGTCAATGACATGCAGTTTCTGGAAGCAACTCTTGATTTAAACTGCTTCATCCTTTGTAAAAATTCAATTTTCACTGAACCACCGTGCTTTTTTGTTAAATTTAATGATATTGCCTTCTGTTTCAACATCGTAAAAGCTCTGTTCTATCTGCTTTGGGAATCTGGCGAGGTGGAGAAAGAGTTTGGTTTTATCCAATTTGCTAGGCACGTTCTTTCCAATAGCAAGATTCGCACGAGTTCAACGCTAGAAGACCGAAAGTTTAACGAAAAAAGATTAATTTGGAGAGAAAAGATGATGCTTTGGCAAAAGTAATTTAGGAAGGTAATTTGCCATTAATAGCAATGCTCGATCATGGAGGAGGAGGACCAGGCAAGGTCCGTACAAGAATATGGCGATATCTTTATGGCCCACCACTTAAATCTATATTCTCATCACAAAACACGTGTAGTGTTCAAAAACACTACAGTTAGCATAAGGCTATTCTTGATTTTAAGTGTCGAATTATGTATAGAGGCATCTAAGGGTCGGTTTGATTGTATTGATCTTATTGTCTTTGGTATAGATTCTTAAATCAGCAGTAGTTCTAAGCATCGGTAATTAATGACTCTCAGGTGTTATTTCCACATTAAATTAAGTGGGTGGTCCACTAACCTAGTGTTTTAATTTATTACCCACTTATAAAAGTTTG